>CM024713.1:14388637-14890789 GCA_014182895.1 Angophora floribunda
TTGTTGTATTAACCACTCTTTCAAGGAGGGGTGAACTTGCGCAAGGTGTAGACCCTCCATCACTGTTTCAAACTTTTCGTTGGTGGGATTTTTTTGGTTAGTTATGGAATATATGCCTTCCTTGAAGTCCATTTCAGAGGGATTTCATTCCTCCGACAATATGTCCCAATATCCCAAACTTCTTCCTCCTCCTCCAGCAGATCGAGGTCGATCTCTAGTCCCTGGCCTCAAAGTAGCCTGAATGGGAGGTCGCCGGAGGGCTTCAATGGTGGTGTAGCGAGGCCGGTGGTGGCAGGGAGAGAAGGCCCAGACAACTAGCCATCTCATGTTTTCACCAAAAAAAAGAGAGAGAAGAACGACAGACGAGTGACAGAATCATTAGACTTATGTTCGTTGTGTTTTATTTGCATGGGGATGGCGATTTCAGGAGATATAAGGTTTTCAGGGGGAACCCGTCAATTTGGGCCCCCTCGTCCGAGGAAATTCCTTTCTACTCGGGTTGTAGAAAAATCTGGACCTTTAAATAATAAAAAGGGAAAAGGTTATATTTATAAAGAAAATTGTTCAAAAAATCTTTAAATTATTATTTTTTACGTAAATATTTTTATTATATTAATTAAATTCTAAATATTTTTAGTTGTGTCAATTGAGTCCATTCGATTAATTTTAACTAAAAATCATCGACGCAATTGCTAGCTAATCTACGTGGTGCGGTCGAGATTAATAAGGAAAATTTTAATATTTTTTTTCAATTGTTTATTTTTCCTTCTTTACTTTTTTTTTTAACTATGGCCGACAAGAGTCGTCTGGCCCTCATTGGTCATGGTCGAGGGTTGGGACAGATAGATGTGGACAAGGGCGTCATGCCTTTGTTAGCAATTGGCGAGGACTCAATGACCCTTGTTAGCCATAGTAAAAAGAAAAAAGAAAAGGAAGAAAAGAATGGAAAGAGAGTAAAAGACAAGAAAAAATCGAAAAAATGTTTAAAAAAATTGTTGTTAAAGTTGGCTATGCCACACCAAGCGACTAACGTCCATGACAGCGATTGTCGAAAAAAATTGATTGAATAGAATCAATTGATAAAATACGAAATATTTAGGACTTGGTTGGTATGAATTAAATGTTATGACTGAATTGATAAATGCATAATAAATTTATCATTTTTGGACAATTTTACCTATTACAAGATAAAATCCTCTTCCTTCGTTGGTGCATTTGACTGAACCTATCGTACATCTAAACCATTAATTATGACAAATGATGTAGTTATGAAATTTATGAACTGTATTGCTAACATTTGTTGAGACTCTAATGGAGACCAATTGTTGGGCTAAAGCTGTGTTGGGCCTTAGTTGGGCTTAATTTGTAATTTAGACTTGCCCTTCATAAGAATTTCAAGTTAAAATACATCGCATGCCAAAATTTGGCATAAGTGAATACTTAAGTATCAAAATTTCCAAAACGAATATTTAAGTGACAAAATAAGAGAAGAATGGAATACTTAAGTGTCAATAGCAAAAATTTTCATTCAAATTATTGATATTGCATTTTTTTGACAAGGTAAGTGCAAAATTACGTCATTTTTGCATCGACATTGCTAGATAAACCTAAAACAACGTCATTTTGTCTATAGATTTGAATTTTAATATAAATAATAATTAAATAATTTAAAAGAGAAACTTTAAAAAGAAAGAAAGTAGGAACATTGTTTAGTTGGCAAGGGCTTACACAACCCACGTTGCCGTTGCCCCACCATCGCGGGGCCCTAGGTAGGGGCTAGCGACCCTAATTGATCACCGGTGAGACTTGCAACCCTCCCCTAGATCCGACGAGGGTTGCCGGCCTCACCCTAGCCAACAACGGCCCTTGGTCCCTCTAGGTGAGGGATGGCGACCTTCATCAAATCTAGAGGAGGGATGTGACCCTCGCTAGACCAATGACCCTAACTAACCTTCCCCCACCATCACCGGCCCTCGCTGGCGATTGTGGGACGATAGCAATGAGGGTTGTGCAGGCCCTCCTCAGGCAAGTGACCCTAGCTAATCCTCCCCCATCGCCACTAGCCCTTGTCAACAATGATGGGGTGATAGTGACAAGTGTTGTGCAGGTCCTTGCCTAATGTTACTTTTGCTTTTCTTTTTCTTTTTTAAATCTAGTTCTTTCAACTTATTTTAATTAAAATTTACATTAAAATTCAATTTTTGGGTTAAAACGACATGGTTTTGTATCTTCATTGTTGAGTCAATTTTCCGATGTACCACGTAGACCACTTATATTATGAAAAATAAGGATTTCCGCTTACTTTCGTTAGACTTTGCATTTAAAGGGCCCAATTTTTTTTTAAAAAGAGTGATACTTAAATATACTTTTTGAAAGTTTTGACAATTAAACATCCATTTGTACGAGTTTTGGCATTTGAGTGTCTACTTACGCCAAATTTTGACATTTGCGTTATAATTTAACCTCATGCATGCTCTTTTCAAGTGAGGTTGATGTTGTGTTTTACAACCGAATTACATTCCTAAAAGTGAATTTTCAATCCGACATGACTTGAGCAAGTTGAGGCCGTCTGTGCTGTTATTACCCAATTGAGAGGAGAGGATCCTTATCTACATAGAAGGCAAGGTACAATTAGGGCCTATTTGGTAACTGGCCAAATAGTGAAAATTTCCATTGTTTTGTTCCCGGGAGTAGATTTGGAATATAAATCCGTTTGTTAAAATTTTTGTTCTCGAAAACAACTTTAAGAATCAAAAAAAAAAAAAAAGTTTTTTTCCTTTCAATTTTTCTTTTTTTTTTTTCTTTCTCTTTCCTTTTCTTCTTTCTCCCTCAGCCTACTGTTGCCCCATCGCCACCCGCTAGCCATCGCTGGTGAGTGGCTGGGCGAGGTCCGCGAGCTCACCGGAGGTTTGCCTGGCCACCGGCGAACCTCGCCCAGGCGGTGGGTGAGGCATCCTCACCAAAATCTGGCGAGGTCGCCTCACCCAACTCATGGTAAGGCCGGGCGTTAGCCTCGTCCGCCGTGGCCGCTAGGACCACTAGTCGCCGCCGACGATCTATTAAGGAAAAAAAAAAATGGAAAATGGAAAAAAAAAAAGAAAATTGTATTTAAATCATTAAAAAATTAAAATAAATTATTTTGACTAGAAATTTTCGGGTTTTACTAAACGCATTTCGTTTAAATGGGAATAAAAATTTTGAATATTTACCAAATACTTTCAAATAGAAATTGTCCGGAGCGAGTAAAAAGTTAATCGTTTTTGAGTATAAACTGTTTTTTGGAACAGTAATCGTTATTATGCGCACTCTTAGAGTTCTAAATATCGTTAATAGGGTGAGTGCTAAGACTCAAGATTTTGAATTTCAAAAGATTGGACTGACCAATTTTGATACACATCCAAGTGGAGTTGATGCAGACTTGTTGTCTTCGGGACCCGAAACGACGATGGTCGAGAGGTGTGTTAATCCGAAACTACAATTGTGATCGATGGCTAAGAAGGCGATTAACTTCATTTCGGCCGCCGATGAAATGAACGCCGGGGACCGTGAACACTCCACACGAAAAATGTCGTTTTGCACTAGCGCATATAAATACAATTGGACTCCTCGACGACACAGGAAGCTGACTCGCCTCGTCGTTTCGCCTTCCCTGCCCCGACTCGCCGCGATCTCCTCTCTCTGTCCGACGTTTCTCGTGCTCGGGGCCTTGAGCCGCCGAAGCCTCCCCACCGGCGGCATGGCGTACGGAGGCGCGCCCGCGGCGGCGGGCTCTGCGTCGGCGACGAAGCAGGTGAAGCTGGAGAAGGAGAGCGAGCTGCGGGTCGAGGTCGGCCACGAGACGCCGCTCCGCGTCCGGCTCGTCTCCGGCACCGCCGAGATCTTCGGCACCGAGATGCCGCCGGAAATCTGGCTCTCCTTCCCTCCCCGCCGCAAGTTCGCCGTGAGTCGCCGCTGAAAGCTCTCGTGAAATTTTGATTCCCTTCTTGTGAAGTAGTTCGCTTTCGTAATTGGATTCGCCCGCGACGGCATTTTCTTGTAGTGATCAGTGTCTCGGAGATGCCGTTTGTGATTTTTTTCTTCTTTCTTTTGACCTGTTGGAGTGGCGAGATTCTTGAAAAGCTCTCCGTTGAAGTGCAATGGCTTGATTTTGTATTGTCTCGATGGAACTTTGATTGAGCTATTGCCTTCAGTTCCGTCGATACCCTAGCTGCTTCTTTGTTGAGTGTGGCTGAGGCTTTTATGCTGTGAATCTATCGTCAGGTTTTCACTTGGTATGGGGCTACTATTGAGATGGATGGTGAAACCGAAACTGATTATACTGCCGACGAGGTACTTCTTTGCAAAGCATTCTTTTTCTCCTTTTTTCCGCCCCTCATTTCGATATGTTCACTAACGCATTGGCAAGTAAAATGATGCTAATGGCTGTTTAAGTTGCCAAAAAGCTTTAGTGATTGTTCTTGTTTTCATAATGCCTGCTTTTAGACACCGATGGTCAGCTATGTAAATGTGCACGCCATACTTGATGCGCGAAGAAGCCGTGCTAAAGCTTCGGCATCAGATTCTGAAGCTTCTCAGGTTTGTTGTCTATATTGCTGTTGCCAACAATTGATTTATTTGTGGTACTTTTAGCTTGAATGCCATGTTTGTTTGAAATTACGCTCCCTCTTCTTTCCTTGTCCCTACTAGCATTCTTCGTGGTGCAAGTCGAGCTACCTATTTGTGCAATTTATTTTGACACATGATATCATTTTTCTCTTTCATGAAATTTTATTAGCCCTTTGCTAAGTTCCTGTTGTTGACAGTCGACACTACCTCATTATTGGGTGACTAATTAATTATTAGGTAGGTATTCTCTGCATGCATAAGTAATATTGGAAATTTAAAGCCTTCTACAAATTGAAATGCCTGACTCTTTATATTTGTCTTTACTCTATTAGATTCAGAAGATTCCATTCATACAGTGGAAGAGTAAGTGACTCCTATCGTGTCCTTTTAGCATGAAGCCGTGTTAATCTAAGGTTGAATTTTTCGGGATCATGATCATTGGGCTATTTTGTTTTGTGCTGCTTCTATATTTTTTGACAATGTAGAGAAGTTGTCAAAGTGCTCGAATGTCGTTAACTTCCTATACTTTTAATGACGTATGGTAGATATACAATTTGACACAAACTACTGGGATTTTCTTTTTTGTTTGCATATCAGAGAACATGTATGAAACATTTTATGGGTCAAATTTCTTTTAACTTTGAATGAAGAGATTATATGCTGTGGCAGATGTGTGGATATCATAAGGATGTCGTTGCATATGAAAGGACCTTGTATTTTGACATCTCAAATAGATAAGCTATATTGTATGATTTATGGCATGCATGTTAAGCTTACTAGAGCTTTATATTTGAAGTTACATTAACTCAATATTAGTATTCTCTTTATGCTATCTTTTTCTTTTGAAAAGTTTCGTGGCCCTTATTTGAGTCATTTTGATCAATGCAATTGCAAATGGTGGGGTGTTGGTTTATAGCATGAGTATCTTTTAAGTTTGTGAACAAGCCAGTTTAGAATGCTTTTTTTGGGTGATGCAGGGACCTAGAGTCATAGTCGTGGGACCTACAGATTCTGGAAAGAGTACGTTATCGAGGATGCTTCTTAGCTGGGCAGCCAAACAGGGCTGGAAACCTACTTTTGTTGACTTGGATATTGGTCAAGGATCTATCACTATCCCTGGTTGCATTTCGGCTACACCGATTGAGTTGCCCATTGATCCAGTTGAAGGGGTTCCTCTTGACATGCCTTTAGTGTACTTCTTCGGGCATGTAACTCCTAGGTAATATAGCTTGTTACCTCTCTTAAGGATATCATGTCACACTTGATGTGGTTATAATTGTTATTATGCAATCTGAAGCAACTTTTGTGTGGACTCTCAAATGAACACTATTGGATCACACCTGTTGTTATCTGAAATGGAAGCTGCAATAGAAGATTGGATACATGACCAACAATGGAAATTTGGCGTGACTTATCTTTGGTTGAGTGTGGTAGACTTCATGTTTGGATGCTTGCATGCCTATAAACATGCTTGAAAACTAGTTGGATTCTTAGATTTAACATGTGAGGATTGGACAGCATAGTCATAACTCCTGAATGTTGCAAACACAATGACAATTGGCATTTAATGTTTATGGGAATCTAGAAGGTATGCTTGAACTTTTTTGTTTTCACTGATTCATTGCTGTAGACTGCTGAATTCTCTTTTTCTTCCTTTGTGATTCTGTCACGGACTCAGGGTTCATGTTGTGAGGAGAGATGTTATCTTCATTTATGTACAATTTCTTATGTACTTAATATGGATGTTTTAAATTCCAGCAACAACGTAGAATTGTACAAAGTGCTTGTGAAGGAGCTTGCTCTTACTCTTGAGAGACAGTTCTCAGGAAATGCTGAATCTAGAGCTGCAGGCATGGTGGTTAATACCATGGGATGGATAGAAGGTGTAGGCTATGAGGCAAGTGATTTCCGTTGGCTCAAAGCTATTTGTGCTGCTTAGAGCCATGTTCTTGTGCTGATACTTTTTTCCCCATTTCTGCAGTTGCTTCAGCATGCAATTGATACATTCAAAGCAAATGTAGTGTTGGTTTTGGGTCAGGTTGACAACTATCTTTCTTCTATCCTTATTTATTTTTCCATCCATCTGTGAATTTCTGTGGACATCATGTAGATGAGAAGTAAAACAGAGTCATCTTCATGCAATTTCTTTTAAGTGGAAACTTAGGATTAGAACTGTGGCTTTACTTTTTGTTTACTTGTGGCAATTTCTTTGTATTCTGTCTAGCAGTTTGTGGACACTGTAAAGTTGACAAAAACTACATAGCCAAATAACTTCAGTGACTTTAGCTCATTCATGGATTAGCTGCGAACCTTTCTACTTCTAGCAGTGTGCATGGCCATAAAAATGTTCACAAAATGCATAGATCTTTAAAGAAGGATTTATTTGGAGATTTCACCCCCCTGTGCCCCCCGCCCCTGGGGGAGTTAGTGGATGTGGAGCGATGAATAAGTAAGAAATGCTCCAAAGTCTATCACTAGTACTCTTGTTAGGGGATTGGTCTTGTGTTTAAAGCACGGTAATTGCAGTGTGGAGAAGATGTATTATATGGAGCATGTCGTTGACAGAGTGATGTTTGGGGAGTACGAGTATGGCAGCAAGCTGGTGGACTATGGCCTCCCACATCACTGAAGTTGTACATGGTTTGTCAGCTCATGCTTCAAGCATGACTGCATAAGCATGGTGGATATGGTCGACCTGAAATTATGAACAGAGAAAGAATATTGAGCATTGTATGAGTAATAGACCCGCCAAAAGGTTACCAATCGATACTCTTTTGGGGATTTGACCCACATTTTCAGACTAAATCATTCCATTTGGTATTTTGATTTCTTGAAACATTTTTTTCCCATGACTTATGTCATCGAATTTCATAAATTTTGCTCCAAGTGCTGTAGTCTCCTTTAGAGTTTATGAATTTGAAAGCAACGGTTTACAGTGATAGTGTAACTCTTGAGACATTATTCTATACCGCCTTACAGGAGAAACTTTTCAGCATGCTTAAGAAAGATGTGCTCAAGATCAATCCTAATGTGGATGTTGTTAAACTTCAAAGGTCAGGTGGCGTTGTATCCAGGAATCAAAAATATCGTCAAAAGTTTCGGAGCCTTAGGACGAGGGTAAGTAGTGATCTCTTTGTTGTCAAGTTCAATTATACAAGTTTTGATGAAGATGTAGCCTTTTTACTAGATATGAATCAGAGATGATGTACCATTTTTTGTCTGGTTAGATTTTGATGGAATCAAGGTAAAAATACTTAGAGGCATACTATGGTGAACTATTGCAAGATCCTAGGCATGTAGATAGTAGCTTCCTCCAAAGGAAGAGCTCCATATGCCTATTATTGGGTCCTTTTTAATGAAAATTGTGGTGCCTTGCTTTTTAGTTACCAACTCATGTTTGATATTATGGTTTATTTTACGAGTCCAGTGAAAGTATATCATTCTTCCCTCATTTCTTTCATTATTTCTCTATGATGGTGATGGAATTGGTGCTAACCTCCAGGAGTATTTCTACGGCCTGACAAATGATCTATCTCCACATGCAAACGTAGCAAATTTCAGCGATGTGATCATTTATCGAATTGGTGGTGGTCCACAAGCTCCGCATTCTGCTTTACCTATTGGTGCAAAGCCTGTTGCTGACCCTCTGAGACTAGCCCCTGTGAATATCAACAGGGATCTGCTTCATGTGGTTCTTGCTGTATCATTCGCTACAGAACCGGATCAGATTGTTTCAAGGTAACTATCCATTGTCTTGGATGATGCTAGGTTTCTTAAGAACGCTGATGCTGCCAATTCTGTGGAGTCTATTGTTATCTCCGTTGTAGTGAATGGGTTTGGAGGAAGATTCTATGTAAGACTTACCTTATTTTGACATCTTTGGATGCAGCAACGTTGCTGGATTTATCTATGTGACAGACGTAGACATACAGAGGTTTGAATCTCGTTTCTGGTCTAAGCCATCCATTTACAAAAATACTTTCCTACCTCCTAATTTGGACTTGTTCAATGTTGCAGGAAGAAAATCACGTACCTTGCCCCATCGCCGGGGGATCTCCCGGGCAAATTTCTCATAATGGGTACCTTGACATGGCTTGAGACATGAGCATGTGTACAAAGTTGTGACTGCTAAACCTTAGGTCAATTCATACAACTGCTCAACGCGAGGGATGAAGTTTTTCGCATCATAGTCTGAGTTTGAGGATTTGTAGTCATCATATAGCGCTTATAGCTTAACATATGCTCAGCTCCGAGCTATAACCCTGTTTCCAGTGTACATCAATCTTGCCATTTGTCAGTAGGAGTTTGAATTCCAGTTGTTATAATTAGGTGTGCGAACATAACAAGGTTTGGAATTACAACAATGGGTGCAAAACACAAGGCGGGGCCATAATAGTTATTTTTAGCTGTAAAAATAGTTTTTTTTTGCTTATCTTATTGATTGTAAAGGGATACCCATGCTGTCTGTGCACAAAAACTGAACAGAGAAAGAAGTGAAGAATTCAATTGCAGGTTGGAAGATGAGGGGTTGGTTTGAAGTCGAATGGGAATCAGAAACTTAAATTCAAATTCGATATTAAAACTACTTTTTGAGATTATTTTTATCCAGAGTTCATACACAAACGCCTAAATACGCAAGATAAATGATTGATTATTCTGAATTGAATGCCGTATCTTATGGCAACCGATAATTTGTAGCCTTATCAATAAAAAAAAAGGGCCGATACATCCTTAATAGACTACTAATGATCACGACTGCTGGTCAAAACAGCTTCGAGAATGAATTAGGGGATTAGGAATCCTAGTTCGGGCAGATACTAATCTCATCAAAAGTTAAAAATACAAAAGAAAGAATTCCTCGATCCGTATTAGCGTATGCACACAACATGCCTAGCTCGACTAGGACTCTAATTGAACACAATCCGAAGAAAACTAGATTTACATGGCCATTATATATATTAAAATTAAATGTTGGTGCCATGTACGAACAACTTTAATCTTCTTCCTTGGCTCACAACGCGATGGCAACACCAGCATCACCCACCGTGGCCAGAATTCTACTTTGCTTCTTCGTTTTGGCTCGAGTTTGTGCATCGACCGGTTCTCAGCCCTCGGTCGGCAAGAGTTTCTTCAACGTCGTCGAGCATGGCGCTGTGGGCGATGGCCAGACCGATGATACCAAGGTATACTAAATTGGTTTTCCTTGTATATGTATACTCTCGCTAGAAACATGATGCGAAATATTTTTGGTTGCTCTTAGGCATTCAAGAAGGCTTGGAACGATGCATGCGAATCTAATGCGATCGCGCCCACCATGCACATTCCTCGGAACAAGACGTACTTGCTCCAACCTTTGGTATTGCAGGGTCCTTGCAATTCCCAAAATCTCACTATTCAGGTACGTAAACGAAAAAAATTGTTATTGCCGGCCGATCAGTCAACCGAGTCTATAGCTTCTGCGAAAAATTCAGTACATGAGCCGGTGCTCCTATGTGCATCAAATCGAAAAAAGATTTACGTTATTTTTCTAAATCGAAATTACATAAGATTATGCATACCATTCCAAGTGAATTATTAATAGTTTATAAGATTTTGGGAGACCGCAACTAATGCTTTTAAAAAAAGTTAAATAATTATATGAATGTATCGTTTAATATATATTTATTTTGATGCACTCTTACATGAGTAAATCAGATTTTTGCTCTGAAACTAAAGTGTGATAATATTTAATATGTAAACGAAAACATGAATATATGAAAATCTGAATTTGAACTTTCTGTTCTGGAAATTATCTTTAGGATGACAATCAATTGTTGTGAAAATTCAAATTATCGATGAGTAATGTTCTAGTACACTCTTGACACAATTCACAACAATTTATTTTCTCTTTTGTTTCCAGATCAATGGTACGCTGGTGGCATTGGGCAATCCATCGGCATGGAAGTGCGACAAGAAACATTGTCGGCATTGGATAATGATCAGTGACGTGGACGGCCTCTCTGTCCTTGGATCTGGCACCATCAACGGTAACGGCTCCCGGTGGTGGGACCATTCTCTCTGTCACCGCCACCACGTTGTAAGCTCTATTAACTTATTCATTCATTATCATTATCATTATTAATATTATCAATAATATTATAACAATATCAATAATTACTAGTATATCATCCCTCTAATCAAAGTCTAATTAAAGAAGTTTTCTTCTACTCTTTTTGCAGGGCTGCGGCAAGAAACCAACAGTGAGCAAACCCATCTCTCTACCCCTAAATTTATGTTAAATTACTAAATAATGCACATAAAAGAAATTAAATTTCATATCTTTTGGTGTATTTTCTTTTTTTCCTTATTTATTTCAGGGGCTTGTGATAGACAGATGCAACGAGGTCCGCTTGAGCGAATTGACGTTTCAGGACAGCCCGCAGATGCACGTGGCGATCGAGAGGTCGACACGTGTGACCGCCGCCAACCTCACCATCGCGTCCCCGGGACACAGCCCCAACACCGACGGCATCCACGTCCAGCACTCTCGCTACGTCCGGATCCGAGACTGTCGCATCGGAACAGGTACGCATGCGTTAATCCATTGTTCGATTCTCCGACGTTTCGCCTCACGTTTTCTTTGACGAGATTCGACCCGCATTGTTATTGAATCGATGCAGGCGACGATTGCATATCGATCGGGAGCGGCTCGGCCCATCTCGACATCAGCGGGATCTCCTGCGGCCCCGGTCACGGCGTGAGGTAACGTGGGATTCGAAAGGAGAAGCTGGGAAAAAACTGAGCTCCAGGCTTTCAAAGTTTTAATCTTTTGTCGATTTCTGAAGTGGGTTTTTGCTTGTTTTGTATGTGCCGTACAGCATTGGAAGTCTGGGCAAGCATGGATCGCGCGAGACCGTCGAGGACGTGTACGTTAGGGATGTTCACTTCGTGGGAACTTCTAATGGAGCTAGAATAAAGACGTGGCAGGTGATTTGATCTTTAATAATGTATGCGTTCGCGAAAGTAGATAAACCAGGACTGAATTTTGCAATGACTGAGTAGTACCGATTCCATGAAGTTGTTAACTTTGACATTCTTATGCAGGGGGGCAAAGGATATGCGAGAGACATCGTATTTGAGCGCATAACAGTTAGTAATTCGTCTCATCCCATCATCATCGACCAATTCTATTGCGACCACCAGCATTGCAAGAATCAGGTGAGCGGCATCATCAACGGATTCCGTTCTTATTTTTCGCTTTCTGGGTGTAATGTACATATGATTGATAAGCGCTCGCGCACAATTTGGGGCATAAGAACAAGTATGTGTGTTTCTGCAGGCATCAGCGGTACAAATAAGCAATGTGACGTATTCGCAAGTGAATGGGACGTCGCATGCGAAAGCGGCGGTGGAGTTGGCGTGCAGCGAGACGCATCCCTGCAGAGATATATTGATGAAGGACATTACTTTGAATCTGACAGTGAAAGGGAAAGAGACAACCTCATACTGCTCCAACGTTAGTGGTCGCAGGAACAGCAACATCTTTCCCAACATCTCTTGCTTGGAAGAAGATGAAGATCTTTAGTCCCTTTTGCATTTGCATTGTTTTGATTTTGATTTCGTGAGGCGGGATAGTGTCATATCGGAGATTTTATCAAGGTTCGATGTGCATATATAATCTGATAGGTGTAGGAAAATTTCGTTTATCCATCACTGGCGGATAAAACAATTTCCATATACCATGATAGATCAGGCCATACGTGAGAAATGTTTTCATCACCGGCAGTAGATAGAAATCATTCAATCACAACTTTAAGTTTTTTCATCTGAACTTAACTTATGATCTCTACTTGGAGTAGGAATGTGAAAATATTGTTCCCGTTAGGCATTTTGTTATCCATAATGCGTTTTAGTTTCTTCTACTTGTGAGCTAGTTGAATTTCGCAAAATTAGACTCTTTTCAATTACATTAGAGGTATGTCTCGGTAGGATTGTATTCTCTTTTTTCTATATGCAATCTGGAAAACATTCAATTATCTTACATGTAGACAAGATGTGTCCACAAAATAACACCAAGAAAACATGTTGCTCCATACAGATTCTAAGATGATATCAGTAATTCTTCTTCTTCCTCGAGATCTTAATACATGTATCAAGTTCATACGCATGTAACAAGTATGAACTCTAAGACCTGGTGAACCTTGAACCTACACTAATTGAATTTACATGAACTTGGTCCGTGTAACAAATTTTCTTTTGACTTACTGGTTCGATATATTTTTTTCCCCTCTTTTATGTTCCTATGTGCATCCTAATCTATGCTATATCTCATATAGAAGAGTTTTAAACTGCTTGAATCATCAATGCTGTTAAATTAGTTATGAGACTCCCTTGGTCTACATCAGCAAATCTTGCTGCATAGCTTGCCTTGTTGCAGAACAGTAATACTCTGGCAAATTCTACAGAGAGAGCAAGAGATAGTAAAGTAATGATATTGGCATGGCAATGAGCATTCCAAAGAGCACCCTGTCAAAAGAGAAGGGAAAAAAAATGATCATTCTCGAGTTATAGCCAAAACAACTTCTTGAATACATAGGTAAGGAAGATATTTAACTAATTAACTACCCTGTGCTCAAGATTTCTGGATGTACATTGTACTCTTTGGCGAAAACAAAGGGAACAATTCCTTGGGGTAGAGCCGCCTGCACTGTACGTTCACCAATTAGCCATCTCCTTAACTTGTTTGACGTGGAAACATTTTCCAGAAGATCAACGTGATAAATACCAATGACAAGTTACCTGCACAATTGCCACTTTCAGTAAGGTTCCCCTGAGTCCGACAGCGAAGGAGGAGATGGTCATGAGGCCTGGCCCCGCGAGAAACTTGGCAGCCATGGCCACCGCAGCCAACCAAGCACCACAAGCGACTATTCGAGTCTGTGATGCCATGAAAAGACCTATTGAGTGAAGCAATATATGCAAGAAGAGTCAGAAGAATGTTTTCTTTCGGCAAGCAGAAGTACTAATCGGGTCTAAAAGTAGTACCTAAGCTGAACATGGCCATTCCGAGTCCTCCCTGTGAGAGTATTTGTATCGAGCTTTTAACAATGGCTGGCAATTCAACCCCCCATCTGGAAAAAACACTCAAGACTGTGAGTGCTAAAAACGATTGCCCGACGAAATAAATATATATAAAAAAAACCCGGAAACAACAGATGGGATTCTTTTGTGAACGAGCTTCTGCAGGTTCACCTGAAGTGGATGCTTGCCCAGATCACGCCAATTACAGTTGCATACGTATTGGGGTTTCCCAGGAGATTCTTCCCCACTTTGAGAAAAATGAGCAAAGTCTCATACTTTCTTCCATTTCTGGACTTCAACTCATCTCCTCCATCTTTTGTTTCATCCTCCTCTGTGGTCGCCATGACCCCTTTAACCAGAAAAGCAGACTCCTTAATGGTAGCACACTTGATAAGAAGATGTATCACTCTAAAAAGAAAAAGGGAATGCTATAACATGAAGAGAAACATGAACTGATTAGCTTAGGCCCCACTTGACTGAAGCTGGCAATCTCACGCTACTTTTCTTTCTTAAATCTAATGTCTCGAAAATAAGCAAATTGCGAATGCTTCACCTGTGGCTTCTGATGAAGGTGTAACTGAGGCTGCCTTTGTTGCATTGAGCTCAAATAGGAATAGCAACAGATTGTACCAAAGTATGCTTTGTAAGAAGACTATCTGAGCAATGAGTGAACCTGCCTCATCTCCATACATGGCCCTCAAGAGGGGAATCCCTAGGATTAGGGTGTTCGGCAGTGTGGACAGAGAGACGCCGGTTATGATCCACCTCAACCCTCCCCCGGAGCGGAACTTCGAGACACCTCCCACTATCAAAATCGCGAGGATCTTCTGCGCGAAATCCGCCAGGACGAGCCTGAGGTTCATCTTGTATGGATTGGTGGATGAGACCACTTGGAACGACAGCAGTGGTATGGAAAATTTTGCCACAAACTTATTTATTCCAGCGCATTGGTCCGGCGTAAAGAGCTTCCAAAACCGAATCGATATAAATGCTAGAAACATCGCAGTGTATAAAGGGATCGTAGCTGCCACAGCATGGTAGGCATCGGTCAAGGAAATCATTGTAACCGGCGCCCGAGGAAGGAATTTCCAGGAGAAAATGATATTATGACTTTACAAATTTGCTGAAAAGCAGAAGGGCCTATATGCTGTCTCGGTTGGTTTGTACAAATCTTGAAAGTTGATGTTGGAATGTCTTTATAGAAGCTTCAGTTGAAGCTTTCCATATGAACTGCCCTCCCCCCTGAAAACCAGAACGACCGTACTTTTAAAATATACCAATCAAATTGGTAAGGATGGAAACAGACCCCAATTCGTTTTTTGCGTTTATGATGTTTGCACTTTGCCTTTTTAGTACTGTTGGAAGCAGCTTTTTCCTAATGAAGGAAGGGGGGGTTCTATTTGTCACGACTACGTGTAAAATACTGACACTTAATTCGATTTGCTTGTTAATTTGTCCCCTAGATGAAGATTTCCACTAGGCTGACACCACTCTAAAACCTTGACCGCTAGGCTTTAATCTATCTATAGATTTTAGATCAATCTTTAATTTTTGTATTTTTTGACTAAAGTATCTTTATATTCCTCTATTTTATTCAAGAAGGAGAAAACCAGCAACATATTTTAGTCAGGTCGGTACAGAATAAATCCGTTTTAGTTGTAGCTAGGCCTTTTAGATATGTGACCCTTTTCCTCTTGAAACTAAGCAAATGAGGTTAAAGAGGAGCGATACGAGATCGCCTTTTTGGAAGGGGCGTGGTGAGTCTCTCTGGGTACTTGGGGGAGGAGGAATAAAGAAGTGAATTGCTAGAGAAGTAATGGTAGTACAGAGGGATGCAATAAAACCATGGTAAGGAAGAATTTTTTGCCAAATTTAGTCAAAAGTTGGGGAATAAGTGTGCAGAGGAATTTGCTTTAAAAATGTGAATTCTTCCCATCACGCGGAGACGTGTCTCTTTCGGTCATGGCGCATCCTGTCCTCACATGAAAGCGGAAAGGGAACCCCTTTGGACATCAATCCCGACATACCCGCTCACGAAAGGTCTGAAATCGCCACATGCTCGACTCAATGTTCGTAGCGCCCGAGCGCTGAAAGTGGAGGAGACACTCAGGATCTCGAAGGTCCTAAAGCAATTCAATTGGCGAGGGTATACATGCGCCCACCGTCAGACAATTTGATGCCAAGACTAGGCATGATTTCCTCGAATTTGTTCTGTTTAAGGCTGTAACCTAACAAGATGTTTTATTCCTTGGCCAAACATATTCATTCACCCGTACCTGCACTGCTACTGTCACTACCCGAGTCGGACACCCCACATGGGCGGAATCATGAGATTGCCACAATTAATGGTAAACAGTCACAAGTTGAACGCGTTCAGTCGGGTGCTCAGAAGACCTCAGACCCGTTTGCAAAAACAAAGAAGAAAGAGGTACATTTCAATGATATACAATCTGTGCTAAAAAAGGTTCATGCCTGAGAATAAGATTAATGCATACGCCACATGTGGCAACCCTTGAGCACCCAATGATCATTCCTCAGAATTACTGGCTACCAGTGCCGCATAAACATTACAATATATGGATCTCATTTCAAGTAGAAATTCACTATAGCAAAAGCTAAGACGGACCACATCCATCCTAACAGCTAGTACAATTTGTCCGTCACACAAGGGCTACAAGCATTTGAAAGGAAATACTAGCATCGTGAACTCAAGAGAGTGCTCAAGTTTCCCTCATCAATCTGAATCTACATTCATGGCTTGAGAAGTATTCTTATAACCGCTTAACTCATCTTGGTAACGTTTTTTATCTGCAGCGGCTTTTGCTGTATATGGCTCTTTCTCCTCCGCTGCAATTTTAAGAAGAGAATAGAATCATTGAGTGTTGTCAAATCAAGATCGCTGTCAGAGCAATTCCGACCCATAAGCAGTAATAACACGTACCTGACATGCCCCTCCACTTGTCAGCAATTTCTCTTGATACATCCCCAAAGGAAAGACCGGGATTACTTCTCTTCATTTTCTGCAACATCAACTATGTTAGTTGCAAATTCTATGAGAGAGAGAGAGAGAGAGAGAGAGAGAGAGAGAGAGAGAGAGAGAGAGAGAGAATCTATAAGGAGGTTAAACATTTCCCGAATCACTAAGCAAAATATGGAAATAAAATGAAACAGCCACCGAAGCATCGTCAGTTCACCTTGCACTGTCCCAATTTTGCAAACACATTATCACTACTTTTCTGAATGAAATAGGGCAAGCCATTCACATTAGCATTCCCTCCTCGTAGGCCATAACCAAATGGTCATACAGACCGTTCCAAAAGTAATGAATGAAAACATAATCTAAGGCATGAAACAAACCTCGCTTTCCGTCTGCAAGAAAAAGTTATAACCAGACATAGCCTTTTTTGGTGCATTGGGGTCTTTCTTCTTCTGTTTCTTCTTCTTTGACCCATCTTCATCTCCAGCTTTTGCTTTCTTCTTGCTCGATGACGCTTTAACTTCTTTTCTAGATTCCTTTTTCCCATACTTCTAAAATTAAGAAAATGTTGTCAGAAATACAATTACATGATCTCTGTGACTATAACATCTTACAGACAAAAAAGTCTTGCCTCCTTCTCCTTCTCCTCTCCACTTTCACTGGCATCGGACTCTTCGTCTCCAGAATCATCAGTAGGAGATCCTCCATCATCCTTATCAATGACAAAATCTTCATCCTGCATCAAGTACAATATCAAGAAATTTTACCATCTAAAGAAAATAATATTTGTAGGAACATGGACACAACCGAATCACATGAAGATCCACATCCATCAGCATATGGAAAAAAAGTTCCAGGCAAACGCAAAGACATTTCCTTAGCATTCAACTGAATCTCAATATAATTTAGGCAGAGATATGCAGCCAAGGAGGAATGCGGGAAACTGTGGATATTCTCCTATGAGATTAACATCCCAATCAGGGTCAAATCCACACCAAAAAAGAAAAACCCACCTCTTCATCACTTTCATCTCCACCGGCTTCATTCCTAATGCGCTCAAGATGGGGATCAACAGCATCATCATCGTCCTCCTGAAGAACGCGTGCTACTCCATCAGTGGCCTGCTCTCCCAAGTTCATGATCTTCAACCCCTTCCCACTGCATGTTTAAGACAATCAGAATACAAACTAATCCAGAAAAGGCACTTGAGAATGAAAAGGATGTTCATATCCACACCTGATGAAGTTAAAAAGATTATGGTACTCATTCCTCTGGATATTTCGAAAGAGATGTTCTTGTTCAGTTTTCAATCTCACTAAAAGATCAAAATAGTGCATATTCGAGCCCCCAGCAGCATGCCTCTCAAATTCCACATAGGTAATCTATGAAGAAAGAAAAGTGAAAGAAATCAGAAGTAGTAGATCCACAAGAGTAATACTTACATCGATGTTGATTGTGGCACGATGAATTCAATCAAAATAATGCACAAAGTTCATTGAAGCACACCTCCTCATGAAGGATCAAGGTAGGAGGCTTGGGTAAAAAGAAGAAGCTTTTCTCAAGTGGGTACAGGACTCCATCTTCAGCTTTGAGTGATGATTTGACTGCATAACCATCTTGAGAACTACGGAACTTTCCTGGTTTTGTGATTTTGGCACCGGATAAACCCCGCAAGATGGTGGTGAACACTTCATGAATGAGTCCCTATGAAATGGACCATATACATGATAAAGAATTGGAAGATAATGCCAAGTCATCAAAAGAATGTCATATAACCTGATCTCCAAATTAATGAGCTATTACCTTATAAGACATTTCCAGCTTGTCCTTGTACTTGGTGTGAAATAAATCCTCATTCATAGACAATGTGCTTTGAACCACAAAGTCGGTTTCAAACTGTGAACATTAGCAAACAACCCAAATCATTTGCATGAAAACTAGCAACAAGCAAGCTGCTGATAAATTCAACTATTAAGTACCTGCATCACAATGTGCGGATACAAAGTTTGCCCTTTGCGAATTGGTGGATCAAGAGTGATGACAACAAATGTATGCGGTTGGTTAGACTGAACCCAAAAAAGAAAATTCTGTATGAGTTCCAAGTTATATAATATGACATTATCTATCCATTGTTTCTTGGACAGGAACGTGGTGAACAATGATAAGCATAGTGCTTTCAAATAAATTAATTATTGTGCAACCATGCTAAAAAATAAATTATTCATTACAAGACCGTGTTAAAACTGTTGCAAAATCAGCACATTTGCTCTAAATACCTTTGGTAGCAAAAATAGGCGAACAACGCTGCTGTACTGAATTTTAAAGTCATTTGCCTGTCCTTGAAGTCGCAAGAATGACTGATGAAGTTCCACACTGTAGCGACCCCTATAAGTTTTAAAATCTCCATTAGCCAGATGTTTAAAGTTACACAAAAGAAGCCAGCATATGGCATGCATCAGTAACATGTTCAAGAAGAGATTTTAAAATTGCTTAGCTTGAGATGCGCTGTCTACCTTGGAGTAAGAATGGCAATTCCCTCAAATGTGACAACAGCATCTTCACCTCCAGCCCCAACATCTGCCACTGACATGATTCTGTCACGGAAAACCTAACACAACGAGGCAGCAAATCATGATGAAAGTCAACTGCTCAAGAGCAATGAAGGTCATTAAACTTCATATGCTCTTCTATAAATCAGGAATAAACTAACCTGAGCAGGAGGACGATTTTCATCACCAACGAATTGGGTGTTGGAGTTGGGCACGTGAAATGTAATTTCCATCACAGAATCTTTCTGTAGTTTCAAGACACATTGTCTCAGCTAAATAAAACTCAAGCAGGACCGTAACTCAAACAATAAAATTAGTAAGCGGACCTCATTAGCCCCAGTTGTATCATCTACATGAAACTCCAAAATGACGTCATTCTTTCCTTGAAGCTGTGTTTGCGAGACATCTGCCAGAGATACCTCAAATGCTTGTTTTGAACCCACAAGAAATGTCAGCATATTACCTGCAAATGGCCAGTGACATTATATCGTTCATTCATTGAACAAAATGGATTTTCTTGTCTTAGATACAGTAGATAAATCAACTTGTGGGAAACTCTCACAAAGTAGCATCGAAACTTCAAAGGTGCAATGAATACAAGATGCCACATCAAATTGCCTCAAATGACAAAGCTGGATTTAGAGAAAATCCACCAAATCATAATCAACTCACAGTGCAGTTTTGCATTGATGTTATGATAAAAACAATTAGCAGAAAATTTTTTAACATCAACATCTGCATACTATGTAGCTGCATTTCTCTGTATCATTAAGTTCTTTACATTGCTTCAGCCTTTATTAGAAAAAAAAAAGGCAAAGGTGAAAAGATGGCGTGACAAGAGAAGGAAACCACAGTTCCTTATCAAATAAAACATTGCCATCAACAATGGGAATCTAAAAAAGAGGAAGAAACAAGGGTTAGAGGATGCCCATTTGCAAGAGAATATCAACAAGATATTACACTCCTTCATTAATATGTTTCCTCAAAAAAATTCTCAATTTTGGATAGCATAATTTACATCATGGTGTCTTCACTATTGATGTTTATCAACAATATATATACACCCAGCAGACAATCTTAGGGGTCCTAAGGTAAGCTTAAACAAGAAAGCCGTAGGACTGTATATGCCATGTTGTCTATTCCCTCATAGATAAGAAAAACTGACAAAGTTGGAACTTCACTTAATCATGTTAAATGTTGAGACATCTCAACATTGCAATTTGACCTACATTAGAGCCTATTATACAACAAAGAGGAGATGCTGATCATTGGTAAATGAAAAATTGTCTTCAATAAAAGCAAATCAATGACATACAAATAAACAATGAAGGCATGGCAATTATATCGAGTGTGGAACATCATAAACATTTCTCTAAAATAGGAAAAGAGGAAATCACTGACCACTCAAATCAACTTCTCCCCAATTCCGGCCACTCACAGAAAGCTGTTTCTCCTCCGGAGTTAACCCGCAGGTATTTTGGAAAAAGTTGGTCAAACTAGTAACATCCTGCAAAAGGAGTTCTCAATTATGCCGGTCCATTTCCAGGCTTCATAAGCCTAGGTGAAAGATTTCAAAGAGAAGAAATACAATGATACCTGCTCTCGGAATCCAGTGAACTTATAATATAAACCGTCTTTGGTTCGAACACCTAATTGATTTGTCCTCGGCACCTTCATCCAGGTCACCCCAACAATGTCCGATTTATCGACTTCAACTGCTTTGCCACCTCCTTGTCTCCTCCATGAAATCCCTCCCGAAGAGATCTTTATCTGTCCAGGGTTCTGCAATGCAGATGGAAACCTCAATAAGGGACCTAGGGTTTCACTATTGGGCAAAAAACTAAAGAATTAGCTTTCGCTCCACCAAAAATTAATCCCGCTTTTCTCAATACGGGGCATAGAATTTCAGGACAACTTCAGAAACGAGGCTACGACAAGAATTCAACCCGACCGCAGGGCAAGGGACTAGGCTAGGGTTTTTTTCACACGAGCGGACGGTGGGTCAGCAATACACGAAAATGAGACATTTTCTACCAAAATCCTCTCAGCCACCGAAGCACCAACACGGCCAGCCAAAACTCAACTCGAACAGACCATCTCATATCGACAAAAAAAAAAAAAAAATCCTATCGATTAGTCCTTCACTGGCGGCGATGGACAGCGGCAACAATCCCCGGAGCCGTAATCGTTCTTTCGTCTACAGCCACCAAATGCAGCGGCGGCGCAACGCGCTATTCTACTCAATCCGAGCAAGCTAGGGTTTCGTACGATCGCATCGCAAACCGAACGGAGACGAACCCCTGCACCATCGCCGCACCTCCCCCCGCCCGACCGCGATGAGAAGGAGGAGACGGAGAGGCGTCGAACGAAGGACGACGAGAGGGAGATCGGGGGGAACTTACGGAGCCTCCGCGACCTCCGAGGGAGATGTTGTTGAAGAGGTGACCGTCCGTCATCGCGTCGCGGCTCCTGGTTCGAAGCTCCGGTGGGAGAAGGACGAAGTGCGAGAGAAGGGAGACGGAGTGGGATGGGGAAAGGCTTTTATACTGTTGAGGAAGATGGCGTGGTGAAGGGTGCGCAGTGCGCACTTAAGGGAGTGGCGCCAATTGCTGGGCACGAGGGGAGGAAGGAAGGGCTCACGTTTAGCGAAGGGTGGTGTTTGTCGTTAGGAAAAAATGATAGATGCACCAAAAATCTTATGACTTGTCGTGAATGTATAATTAAATTTCGAAATTTGCAAAAAATATAATTGAATCATGAAATTTTTAAAATGTATACTTATAATTTAAAAACTTATCAAATTAGTATAATCGAGTTCTAAAACTTATTCTCGCTTTCCATTTGTCAAGTTCAATGAAGTTAATGAACAACTTTGATTATACTGACTCAATAAGTTTGAAAGTTGATTGCACTTTTTGGAATTTTTAGAATTTAATTACACTGTTGTTATAATTTTTGGAATTTCTAGTACATTTTTCTTTTAGGAAAAATACTAAAAAATTTCTTTAAAGTGGCATCTATTTCTCAAAAGTATTCCCATCGCTTAATCTCTATTGGATTGATTGGGCAATAGGGGGACTAGAGCTAGCCCAATTGATCTTTCGTTTGCTATCTCCTCATCTTCTTACTTATTCAATAATTGAATTGAAACTCAAGGTTTGCTTTCAAGGGCACTCATTTTCAAAGTGGCGCTCATCTTACTATAGAGAGTTCGAATAATAACATTATATTTATCCCAGTGAGTTTGATCATTTTCACTCAATGATCTCCTAAAGAAGCACTCATTTCTCGAAGTTCCTCCCATGCTTAAACTTTATTTCAAAATATCCTCGAACTTGATAACTTTGACCCAATAATCCCTGAACTCATCATCGTCGAAAGTTGTGGCCAGTGAGCAAACATGTGCATATTCCTTGCGTTTCCAAGGGGCATTTTTGTCCAAGAAAACCACTGCAACCCTAAAGACCCCAATTGTAATTGAAAACTTATCCTATATTTCCTACATGCAAGAAAGTGCCTAGTTGTTCACTGCAATTTTCACGACACTCTCGTTACAGCTCTCCTTCCACACCACTAGAAGTCCTCCATCTCGATTTTTGAATTGAAATATGCATGATGAGTAAATGATTATTATCGTTTGACCTTTTTGTTATTGAGACGTTTTCTTGATTTAATTTCTTCCACTCTGTCTTAAAATATCTTATTTAGTTATATTCAAGTGGCCATGTTTATAAAATTTTAACAAGATATTTTCCTCTGTTATTAGTATTTGATTTCTTTAGTCTTATTTCATCTTCAGTATCTTTTCATATTTTACAGCCATTTAACAGTAAAAAAGAAAACTTTTATCCCTTCAGATCACGTGCATTGCACTACTAACGCAAAAAGAGAGAGGAGAATTTGTGGATATAAACTAAATGAAATTTGTGGTTATAAACATTAAATGAAATATTGAAATTTCTGGAGAGCAAACATGCACTACCCATAGTTAAAGAGATTTTGTGTAATTTTCCTCTTCATTAAACTTGATTCCATGGTGGGACATGATTCGTATTCAATGAAATCCAAGTTTGCTGGCGGAATCCTGCTTCCGTGCAAGTTGCAATTGGGCTCCAACCTGTTTTTAATGGGCTTGAAGCCTTTCTAGACGACCGCTTTCATATTTCTTTAAGTTAATATCAAAATTTGTATATTAAATCACAAGAAGATCTGAGTATGATATTAAATGCCAATATTTGTAAAAATGACGTTGAATTCACAATGAAAAAAAAAGGAGTTAAGACTCAAATCACACTCTGTATTATTTACCTTTTACAGCCACGGAGGTTAAAAAAGACCCACAACTGCTGAATTGGTTCTCATGTGAAGTCAGTAAAAAATACCATCATATCAATTTACTCAATGAAACTAGAAACTGTAATTATTCATGAAATGCGAGGTCTTGTTTCGAAGTTAGACTAACACAATTGAATTGGAGTTAAAGGGAACTGAAGCAAAACTAATTGGATGTTACATAATTTTCCAACTACTACGATTTTATAATATGAAGTATGGTAGAAATTTACGACACTAGTGAGCAAGCTAATCAACATTTACTCCAGATCTTGCAAAACAAAACGACTGCACAAATGGGGGAGGAGAGAGAGATCTCATCCCCCTAAATGCCTCATTGAGTAAATGTCATGCCATGGACAATTCTTCATCTGTACAATCTCTTCCTCTCAAACTCCAACATATTATTATTTCTTAATTCCCAGGTTCTCAATATTAATGAGGAATTTGGTAATAAAGCATTTCTCATTCCCAATATTTGTTCATCATCTTATTCGAGGGAATTATTAAAAAAGTCATAAACTTATTGTAATTGTATCGATTCAATTATTAATATATTTTTTTTTGTAGTAATTGAGTCTCAAACATTTTGCATTTGTGTTACTCTAGTTCATCCGACTAATTTTGGCTATACGATAGGTTTAAGTTTTTTTGGATAATTTATACAAACTCTAATATTATCGACTAAATTTGTTACTTGTTGATTATATACAAATGTCAGTCATTTCTAGGTATCATCATATGCCCCATTTAAAACAATTAAATAGTTCATTGACATTCGATTCTTTTAAATTAGATAATTAAGTGTCATCATGTACCCCTTCTTGTTGGCAAATTTGATTTCTCTACCTCTGTCAAATTCATCACCTAACTCATTTTTTCCATCAAAACCAAGTTTTGTGGAAAGTTTTCATTGGGCCCTTTATCCATACCTTTAAGTAGTTGCTTATATTTAAACACTTTCATTACTAATTGACATAAATCAACAAAATCTTGACCTTTGAATCTTTTTGTAAAATTATATTTCAACCCATTAAAAGTAAATTCATGAACTCTTTTTATGAAAGTGAAATAAGACATCTATTTCTATCCTTCTTGAATCGAGCAACATACTGATCAACCAATTCATTACTATATTAATATAATCCAATCATATCAACAATCGATACCTCAAGTATTGTTGTAGAATTGAGAATGAAATTGTCTTTCTTTTTCAACACAGTTTCCAATAGAATTGGGTGATAAGTTAGGATCCCAAATGGAAGCAGTTTTTGACGAAAACAAAGAAAATAACCTGAGTCTTAAAAGCTCATTTTTCCTTGCTTCCCAACATTGGGTTATAAATCGACCAATGTATTTGAGTCGATGATCAATTGTTCATCTTTGTTAGTAAAAAAGGCAAAGTCAGGGGTTTTGAAACTTCTTGGAAAAGACTAGTTATAAATCCACGTAGGGTGTGGTTTTCTATAAACATGCATGCTAACATTATCAAACTTTTTCAACAAATTGTGCTTGGTTCAATTGTGGATTTGGTTGACCCATTTCTCTTTAGGTGGCGATGCTAATCTTGCTAGATTATGCACGTTTGTCGATATGTTAGGCCTAACAGTAATATTCATATTCGGTGGTACTAGGCCACTCGCCTTATATTTTCAACATTTGATAATTGACCAGCTTGTCGACCAATATGATTTGCAATTATTGTTACCAATTTGGTTGTTTTGACCAACGCTATTAGTATTGATAGATGGAGAGGGATTATGGACATGCCATGTTACCACTAAATTGAGTAGTTGTGGTTGATTGGAGGGTACTATACTCGAGAGAATATCATTCATAGTATTAATGATGATTGGCTAATGTCCATATCGTTTCACTGCTCTTTGAATAATCTCTTCATGGTGGCTAACCTATAAGGATTTGGTGCTACTCCTCCCAATTGCTCTTCAATGAGATGTTAGTAAAGATGTGCCCCTTGCTTGGGCTCCTTCTGTTGCCTTGTTAATGGTCGAAGATTCAAACTGCACAACAACTTCATCACTAGTTTGTGGCATTGGATTGTTATTGCCAACAACATTATTACTCTTGTTGATTTCAGGTTCTTTAGTCTTCTCGGATCAACAAGGTGCGTCCTACAAGGTGTGCCAAAAAAATATTTCACCAAAGAGGTGACGATGAAATACAGTTTGAATATATATGGATTGATGTGTGAATCAACAAAGGATATGAAGGGTCCTTTGTTGATTTTGACAAGAAACTTGAAGGTGGAGAATTGAAGGCAATCGTGACCATCTATGTAAATTGTGGAAAAGAAAAATTATAGAAAAATAAAAATAAAGATAAATTTGCGAGAAGATTATTAATTGAAGGGGGTTTACAAAGAATACAATCTGACTATTTAAAGTCTATATTTTAAATGGTTAATGAATTTAAAAAGATAACTTTTGATCCTATCTAAGATTATAAAAAGTTACAACAACAAATATCGAGTCACAAAAATCCTAAAACAAAGACACTAAAACTAACCATCCAACGGTTATTTATCGATATTTGGCAATTGCATGTTGGTGTCGATACTTCATTCCAGTAAAGGTTCTCATCGATAATTGATGTTAGTTGTTGATAACTTCTTGGAAATTTGTGGATACTCTTTAGCTTGTCAATTGCCTTTTCATTGGTGAGTTCTGTCATTCACTAAACTCTGATATTATTGAATAAGTATGTTTATCGATTATAACCAAAAAGTTGGTATATATATTGTCCATGGTCGTGTCCCATGATGACTCGGACTAAAGCCAAACTCGTTCTTATTCGGCCAACGACATGGGTGCTGAATAACAATCCGCCGTGTCGAACCGATCTTAGTGCAGGAAAGTCGCCATTTCCTAGACTGGCCTCTTCAGGACAGCGTCATGCTATTAGTCAATGGCCTTCTAATAGTCTCAGCAGATGATTTTTGCTGGAGCTGGGGTCATCACAATGATCTCTCTCTCTCTCTCTGTGCTGGAGATTGTCATTGTTTTTCTTTGCAAAATACCAAGAGCATATTTCTCGTATATGGGTATTTCTCGAATAAGGGTCGATGGATCCAAGAGAAAAGATTGCGGGATGATTCTTGGTGAAATCATCAGCTACTCAACTTGGGGACTTAGGAGACATCGCCAATAAATTCAGAGCTTCCTGGAGACAAGAACACGCTTTCCTCAATTTGGATACTGCATGACAAGGATCTTTGAAACCTCGCAAACATCGAACCCGAACAGAAAGTGAAAACTAACCCATTATTACTAGACGCTGAGCCTATGAAAGAACCAGGAAACTGTTAGGATTTCACACTGTAGGTTAAAGTTGCTTAGAAAGTGAAAACTAACCCATTATTACTAGACGTTGAATCCTATGAAAGAACCAGGAAACTCAAGGACTTCAAGGACTTCACAGTGTAAGTTAAAAGTCGCTTAGAAGAATCGTGGCACATGCTGCAAGCCATCCTGGACCTCATCGAACAGAACAAAACACGGTAAATACATTTTGTGGAGTCTTCACATCCCTAAAGCGCCAAAAGAAGTAGTTTTTTCTAGGGGGGACCGCGTCTCTTTTGATTGAATATTCTAGTATTCGACATCTTGTTCCAAAGGCCATGGTTCCTCTGCTTTCGTAGGCTTTACTCTCTCTTTCCCTGTTCATGTCCTTTAGAACTTGATACCTTATTATAAGCAATAATTTCGAGAATATTAATTGGTTTGCTCACCTAGTTGATTTGGGCACCTAACTCTTGCTCTCATGCCCATGGAACGGCAAAGCAGAATTCAGATTTGATAGTAGTTCAGTTTGCCAATTCATAATTTAAATCGTTAGAACAAAATTCCAGACAAGAATACTAAAAGATACCGTGTCAAATGAAATAAAATTGAATATGCACTGCAAGTGCGTCCATTGTTTTGCACTGGATATGGAGAACTATATTTTTGAACCACCTGATATATGAGTCCAGGTCCAGGTCTAACAGTTGAGCATATATCCAGTGTATACAATCCTGATTTTTCATAAAAGCATGTAACAGTCCCTGCTGGAAGTTACAAAAATCTACAAAATATACACTGGAGGTAAAAGGATGATGAGTGCAATTTTGGTTGGCATTGCAGGGTTCTTGGGCAAACGATCTGCAGCATAAAACCAGGCACAAAACAATGACACCTCGGTTCTTAGGTCTTTGTGCCATAAGACAGGGTATGGACACTAAATCTTGTCTCACATTACTTCGTAATCATCTTTGGACTTGTTGTCTACTTGAAAAACAGTTGAAACACTACAGACAAATCGTAATAACACCAAAAAAACCGCTGCTTATATAAGCTTCCATGACCACATGGACGCCTTCAGGTCAAGCAGCCAAGGAAAGTTCAAAAGCAACTGCAACAAGGAAAGAATCACAGGGCAACAAGAGAAACAATGAAAATGTTGGCCACAGTAAAGAAGGAAGAGAACATGGGAAGGCGCCACATGTGTGCAGATGATAAGGTACCGCCCATTGTCAGGTGCATCAAAAGACGTCGCAGAGACCCATCCTTGGTCAACCTCAGCCATGATGCTGACCAAAGTCAACCACAGAAATTAGGCGATCAAGGATCTGCTGCCGCTGCTACAACCCCGAAGAGAAGTTCAAGATTTCATGGTGTTAGCAGGTTTGAATAAATTCAGTTGTTTGAATTTGTAATTTCTTTTTCCTGAACGGGAGATTGTGCTAATTTGAGTGGAAATGGAAATGCAAATGACAGGCACAGATGGACTGGTCGGTATGAAGCCCACCTGTGGGACAAGCTCTCTTGGAATGTAACGCAAAAGAAGAAAGGGAAGCAAGGTATGCCTAATCTTTCTCCTTTCTTTTTTCCTTTCTCGTGTTGAATTGATCGTCTTGATCATTACCTTTTCTCAGCCCAATAACGTGTTCTTGTTTTATTGAATTGGCATGGCCATCGGATTCCTCTGTAATTTGTTGGGGTTGAACAGTTTATCTAGGTGAGTTCAAGCTATCCGGACAGAAATTATTCTACTCCAGTGCAGTTTTTTTCCAGTGACAAAAAGAGACTGAACATTTTCCTCTCTCTTATCAATTTCTCAGGAGCTTATGATGAAGAAGAAGCAGCAGCAAGAGCATATGATATGGCTGCACTCAAGTATTGGGGAACATCGACCTTCACGAATTTTCCAGTACACAACACACTTCTATTTCAGCTCAAGATGCTAGATTCTTCTTTCAGGAAGATGCATATCATCTAATATCGAGATACCTTTGGCAGATATCAGATTATGAGAAGGAGATCGAGATTATGCAAACAGTAACAAAAGAGGAATACTTAGCCTCTTTAAGAAGGTAAGAGTCGACACATGTTTGGATCACACATGAAGGGCGTTATGTGTTGCATTCTTTGCTTAGTTGACATCCTGTTGATTTTCTATTTCGGCAGAAAGAGCAGTGGCTTCTCAAGAGGCGTATCCATGTACAGAGGAGTTGCCAGGTAAATCCTAAACAATGACAAACAAATCATTTGAAGAGATAATAGTGACAGTGACAGAAAGGGATTTGCTAAAGCTACAAATGATGATAAAATGTGCAGACACCATCACAATGGTAGATGGGAAGCGAGAATTGGGAGAGTCTTCGGAAACAAGTACCTCTACCTCGGCACTTACAGTGAGTTAAACTTCAACTTATTGCTTGCATAGAATAAAGTAACAAGAAAACAGAAATTTTCTTCAGATAGAGCCTAAAATTGAGCCGTTATTGAGAAGGATAATGTGTAAATAAAAACTTGAATTCTCTCTCAAGTGTATTACATTTATCATGAAGGTACTCAAGAGGAAGCAGCCCGTGCCTACGACATTGCTGCAATTGAATATAGGGGGATCAATGCTGTGACCAACTTTGACTTGAGTACTTACATCAGATGGTTGAAGCCTGGAACAAATGATTCATCACTCATCTTACCAGAGCAACACATCTTCTCAGATTCTTCGATAGCACTATCAGCAACCAATTACAACCCTGTAGAGGAGACTAAATCATCATTCTTCCTGGCCAATCCTTTCACTGAAGACTACTTAAACAATATACCTCAGAAGCAAGATACGTTTGAAAGCAAAGCACCCGTTAGCTTGTGCAAAAAGTCTTCTTCTTCCCCAACAGCACTTGGCCTACTCCTCAGGTCTCCAGTGTTTAGAGAATTGGTCGAGAAGAATACAACCGTCTCCGAGGATGACACAGATGGCGAAGAGGCAAAAACCCAACCTCGGCAGGGAAGTGACGATGAATTCATGGGGATCTTCCGCAACAGAATGGGGGACATCCCCTTTATCTACTCTTCAGACGGGGATGATGTACAGCTGCAGGAAAGAGAGCTTCAGTTCATTCTGTGAAACTCTAAGAAACCCATCAAAAGGATGAGTTTTGATAGTCGGGCAACAAGTTAGCAGATACGTTTTTGTTTATGGCTTGGATGTGATGTAGAGAAGTCCCTCGCCAAAATGGGATGTTAAGAATTTCCTGTCAATAGTGAATAAAAGATTCCCCTTTCTCTGGATGCTAGTGGTCTCTAGAAATGAATCAGGAACCCTCTTGCATTTAATAGTCCAAGAGCCAAGCAGGATCATGATTTTCTTTCGGGGTGCTTGAACATACGGTGTAGCCAACTGATTGACCAGAAACATTTGTTCTATCTATACGACTTGAAATTCAAACCATGTGGAATACCAAATCCTAATGGTACGTGGTGTCAAATACTCCGCAAGAAGGACATGAAGTTGGATTGCAGATCTTGGTAATTTTGTGTGGCTCCTGCAGGTTTGAAATACTGAATTCGTAAGTTCACTTCCTAATTTGTGAAGAAAATACCATCCCCAATGTGTCTACCAAAGATCCATCATGTAAAACCATCGATTCAGCAGTCAAGATGTAAATGAAGCAAAAGGATGTGCAACTGATTGCGCAAGAATGCAGGAATAGATACACGACAGTTCACTATATTTTCACGACAGGAAAAGATACATGACAGTTCACTATATTTTCATTCCCAAGGGAGCATTCCACATATCGGTATCCATATACACGATTACGACATCACCACTTCAGGCATCATCATCCAAATAGGAATTTGGCTGCCAAAAAGATACATACCAGTTCGCTATGTTTTCATTCCCATGGTAGCATTTAACATATAGATAGCTATATACACGGTCACAACATCACCACTACTTCAGGCGTCATCATCTGAATAGGGATTTGATTGTCAAAAAGATACATAAGAGTTCACTATGTTTTCATTCCCATGGTAGCATTCAACATATAGATATCTATATACACAGTCACGACATCACCACTTCAGGCATCGTCATCATCCGAATAGGAATTTGGTTGTAGAACTCTTGATGCATGCTCATAAGTATTGTGAAATCGGCCGATCTGCATAGTTGAAGTCCCTCAAGCGCACAAATCCACGTTCAAGGTCCCCAGCAACAGTAACGATTAGGCAACCATCTACAGCAATGGCCAAACACCGAAAGGTGGAATACACTCCTTCGCAGCCACAAATCAACGAGTTCACTCGATTACCAGTGTCAGCTTCCCAAACATTAAAATATTCATCTTCTGGGCCCCCTGTAACTACTTTTTACTAATCCATATGCAAATGCGACACAGGACCTGAATGCCCATACAGCTGGACAAGTGAATGATGAATTTTAGAAGCTCCCGTGAGAAATTGTGACTCTAATCTGGATGTAGGTTAACCCTTAACCGTTAAGGGGTAGAGAAAAAGCTAAAAATTTGTGGATAAGAACTTTAAGAAATATCTTGAGTACTTAGATTGTCACGGGTCACAAAAGATTAGTAGTGCACAGCTTGGAGGATGCATGTGCCCAACATTTGTTGAAGCGAGGCTTTGTCTTACTTATTATGCCCCAAGCAAAATAGCTTACAGATGGGAACCAAGAACATGATGAGCTAAAGTTTACTTTGAAGTTATATCCTGATATGAGGCAATCACAGAAAAAGAAGGCAAAGCGATGGCAACTAATTTACCAACCTCAACGAATTAAAAAATGTGCCCTTTATATCATAACTAGATCATTTGAGAACAGAATGCACAAGCCAAGGACAAATTTCCTTAAACCTTCTCAAAAGTACCGAAAATAGAAGAGATGCCGCAGGAGAGTTCTTCGAGAAACAGACATACCCAGCAACTGAAATAAACTTGACTGCTTCTCATGCCCGTAAAATGTGGTCTTTAAAGCTTGCCGTCCGCGTTTCCCACTTGGAAGGGACCAAAGCCGACCAGTGCCATCCTCACCTCCGCTTGCCAATACTCTACGCTTCCCTACACCTATTAATTTATCTGACAGGGCCAAAACTGGGCCACTGTGACCTCTAAAACACCGTTGGCATGCACCCTGAGAAAGGAAGCATTAGAATGACAGACTATACATAACTTTTAGGGGTAAAGCAGCTCATAGTCCCTGAACTTTCTTTTGGGTCAGTTGGGTTCTTTAGTTATATGTTTCTTTGTTCGAGTTAATACTTCCGTCAAATATATGGACAGCATGCTGATGTGGAAGACCACGTGAGTGCCACATCTACCATATACATTCACGTCAATGCCAACTCATCTTGCTCCTCCTACCTATTTGCTGACAGGGACCCAAAAACGAAAACGAAAACAAGCCAGATGTCAGAGAGAGAGAGAGAGAGAGAGAGAGGGCTCCCTTGTGGAAGAGACAAAGATGGAGACGCTAGCTAGGTGATGGCGATGGCGCAACCCAGCCACCAGCGACGGTCCAGTGACCATTGTCTAAGACCATCGCTGTGAGTGGTGGCACTGCTGCTGCCATCGACTCCTTCTCCTCAATATTGGCTATTCGTATCTTTTTCCTTTTCATATTTTTTGTCTTTTGAAATCATGAAAAATACATAGACCGTATCGTATTTTCCAAAATTCTTACTATCCCATATGAGATGCCATGTGGGAAACCAGCGTAACGCTTAAATAGCAACTGAAGGGCCATGTCAGTAGTTCTATTTATTTTTTCAATGGAAGGACTAATTTGAAACAGAAAGCATATAGTTTAAGGACCCAATTGGTCACAAAAGAGTTGAGAGACCAGATGAAACAAATTGAAAATTTTTGGGGGCTACTAGTGCCTCCGCTCCTAATATTAAGATACTACAGGTCATAACTTAACTGATGAATCAAAATGGTTAAAGGTCAACAAATCATCTTCTTTAAAACTTAAAAGCCAAATAGGAGAACAAAATGTTTAAGCTTCTAACTACCTTAAAGCCCTAAACAGAAAAGACATCTCCAGCTGCATTTCCACACAGGCTTATTTCTTATTCAAACATATTTCAGGAAAGTGCTAGTTAATCCAGTACCTTCCACCACAGCCGAACGGAATGATCACGGCTTGATGTCACCAGTGCATTTATCGAACAGTTGTTCATTTTATTTTTTTATCATTTTAATAAGATCGGAATGTACGATAAGTGATAATGCGTTGTTATCACCATGAACATTTGGCTAAATAAGGGTATTCCCTACGTATTATTCCGGATCATTTCGGTTTAGGTGAAGGCTTGCTAGTCAATTAAAGACGGCAAATTGACCAACGTTTCCTTTCGATGGCTGAAGGTCCGACATCACGACAGCAGCAAAAGACCCCGATTCCTCTGGACAAACCGTGTCGACTGGTTCAGCAAACAACACATGTTCGAAGACCTTGACTTATTGACTTTTGAGGTGCCTACTCGACCAAGACCTTGATTTATTTTTGTGGCTCAAAAAAATACCAATGGTCGATCTAATCGATGCATCAACATTTTCTGGGTCTACTTAATAGCTAAATTGACTAACTACATTATTGATACAGAGGAAGAAATCGGTATCTTGGAAAATTTCATAGTTCAAGGAACCTTCTCCTTCTAGTTTGACAGAAACACAAGTGTAATTAATTCATGAGTGATTTCAAGGACTCAGATCGTCGAATCTTTTCTGATTTTCCTATTAAATACTACAGTACTATCCGTTTTTATTTACTCAGTAATTGATGCAAGTTTTCAAATTGTATTCGTTGATTTAGCGGTTATCCATCCATTTTGGTTGAACACAACGTATTACATGTGGCTCAAAGAAATCAAATTAAAGAAGACTCTGAAAGGATATGGGTGGGGTGGAAAATTTGTAAATAGGTTTAGGGGCCGCCAAAATCGAGCTTAGGCAAGCTGTTTTTGACTTGAGTTGTCTTGTTCCGCTGATCATACAATTTCAACAGGTAGTCTTTGTATCGCAGCTGCTTGCAATTTCAAAATAAATGGGGTTATGAATGGATCAGTGGATGATTAGAAGGAAGGGCAGAAGTTCAATTACTTAACAACAACGGGGTCCTCGAAGCAATAATACAATCAATTTCAGAAACATGAAGGGATTCCTTAAATAATTGGGAGTTAACTATTGAGTGCTGGAGAATTTTAAATGGTCCACCAGAAAAATTTAATCTTGTTCATCCGAAATTATGGCTCTTGTTGAACTTTGGACAATTTATAATGTATTTGTTTGGATAGCATTTATAATGTATTTGTTTGGATAACCTCGCTCATCCATAACACTCATTTGCCATTTACCAGCATGCATTCAAATACAACAACAAAATATGGAGGTTTCTTCTTTATAAGGAATCTTGATGGGAGAATTGCATATGAAGCGCGATTGATTTGTTGATTTGTTGCTTAGCGGATGATAACTAACAGATTGGCTGAGGTCCGACTTTGACCAGGCTGTGGAGCATTATCGCCGTCCATTATTGTCGTATGATATGTTCATTTTATTCAAAACCAACTTAAATGCGATTAAGAAAATAAAACAAATATTAAAAGAGAGAACCAACGGCAGCATGCAACTGCTGACCCGGCGCGAGACGACAAGAGCGGTCGCCGATTCGGAGGGCGAAGTGCCAATTTCCCCCGAACCTCCCTCCGACCCGACAATTGCCCGTAAGTTACAGGCCGGAACCCACCATGCTTCCCTCCCAACTACCCCGAGTACGACCAGAACCGCCTCCTCGGAGTTGATGGCAAACCGCGTTTTTCCTTTTGACCGAGTCAGTACAGTGTCTTCTGGCTTTTACTTTATAAATGCAGTATGAAGCGTGACTCAACGAGACACCCTTTCCCTGACTACAGCAAAAGAAGAGGTCACCCGAGATGAGGATGATCTGCAACATGTCCTTAGCCATACCGATTGCTATAGCTTTCGCCTTCTGCAATTCAATTCTTGCAGCACGAGCACCTTCTTCTAATCCGTCAGAGGCAGGTGCGCTTCTCCACAGCGGGTGGTGGCCTCCCTCCGTCACCGGCAACACTTCCTTACCTCACTGCGAGTGGCCTGGGGTATCTTGCGACGCCTCTGGGAGTGTCAACGGGACTCACTTCACAACTGAGCACCAAATAAGAGGTAAGTTGAGCAACATGAACTTCTCTCTCCTTCCAAGCCTCACTTCTCTTGCACTTTCTTCCACCGGATTGGCCGGCGAAATCCCACTTCAAATATGTACTCTGTCGAGGTTAACTCACCTTGATTTGTCCTACAATTCTCTCAGTGGCGAGTTGCCTCCCTGTATCCAAAACCTCACCAGCCTTCAATTTCTTGATATCAGTTGTAATCAAATCAGTGGCGCAATCCCTCCGACTATTGGTCGCTTGCACAATTTACGATCCCTCAAATTTAACTCAAACAAATTAGGTGGCTCTATCCCTCTTGAACTTGGGAACCTCATAAAAGCAGATTTTGTTGACTTAAGTAGCAACAACTTCACTGGTCCCATCCCATCGTCTATAGGGACTCTGACGAGCTTGACTCATCTCTATTTGCAAGAAAACAAACTCAGTGGATCTATTCCTCCGGAAATAGGGAATTTAGTGAACTTGACTTATCTTTATTTGCAAGGAAACAAACTCAATGGATCTATTGCTTTGGAAATTGGCAATTTAGAGGGCTTGGTCATGCTGAATTTACGGGAAAATAGCTTTGATTGTGCCATCCCATCAGAATTAGGATATTTAAAGGGACTCAAATTGCTAGATTTGAGCTCAAATAACTTGGTTGGGAAAATCCCTCCCGAATTTGGAAACCTCGCAGGTATGGATGATCTTGATTTAAGTTGCAACAACTTAACTGGTCCCATACCGTCGACTATCGGGAAATTGAAGCTCTTGACATATCTCTATTTGCAAGAAAACAAATTTAGTGGATCTATCCCTCAGGAAATAGGGAATTTGATGGGCTTGAATCGTCTCCTTTTATATGAAAACAAACTCAATGGATTTATTCCAAAACTAGGCAATTTGAAGCTGTTGAGCGTGCTGAATTTGCGGGAAAATAGATTTGATGGTGCCATCCCATCGGAATTAGGAGGATTAACAAATCTAGTGTTTCTAGATTTGAGCTTGAACAACCTCGTTGGGATAATCCCCCCTGAACTTGAGAATTTGAGCCGTCTAAGCCATCTCGATCTTCACAACAATTCTCTTTCTGGCTCAATTCCCACTTTTGAAAAAAATGTTGTCTTAGATCACCTTAACTTATCATACAACCATCTCAAGGGCCCAATTCCAAATAATCTCAGAGCTACTTTTCCCAACACCTCTTTTATGGGCAACAAAGCCGACAACAGAAGGTCTAGCGTTGTTCATTACACGACGATGTTCGTTCCGCTGGCTACAATATTCATTTTCTGTATAGTTCTTGGATCGTGCTTCCTATTTCGACGTGGCACAAAGAGCGAGCAATTAGAGACTATAGAAAAAAATGGAAATTTCTCGTCAATATGGAACTATGACGGGAGAATTGCATATGAAGACATAATCAATGCGACGGAGGACTTTGACATTAAATATTGCATCGGGACTGGCAGTTATGGTAGTGTCTATAGAGCACACATGCCCAATGGGAAAGTCGTGGCACTGAAGAAACTCCATTGCTTCGAAGCAGAGGACCCAACCTTCAACAAGAGCTTTCGAAATGAAGTGAAACACCTGACAGAAGTAAAACATAGAAGCATAATCAAGCTTCTTGGTTTCTGCCTACATAGGCAATGCATGATCTTGATTTTTGAGTACATGGAAAGGGGGAGCCTATGTCGTGCTTTGAGAGATGACGTCCAAGCGGTGGAATTAGATTGGTCCAAAAGAGTCGATCTCATACGAGATACGGCACATGCTTTGTCTTACATGCACTGTGATTGCGCTCAGCCAATTGTTCATCGAGACATATCTAGCAACAATATCTTACTCAACAGCAAAATGCAGGCTTTTGTATCAGATTTCAGCATTGCTAGACTTCTCAATCTTGATTCCTCGTCTAATCTCACCACAAATATCGCTGGCACCTATGGATACATTGCACCAGGTAAGCAATCGTTTATGCTCCATTAATATATTTTCGATCTTCTGAAAATGACTACAAGAGGCACTAGTCACATAGAGTACCCCTTACGAGTTGCTGAAGTTTCATCATCCATGCACGTCAATGACTTGTGTTGTAATAGCCAACAATTTCCCGTGGGGACCCACCCCGCTCACTGTGGCTATGACTCCCGTATTTATTTTATTTATTCTTCGCAAGCCTTGACCATATAAATTTTTGATGCCTTTCGTATTTTTTTTTTATAGAGCTTGCATATACTTTGGCCATCAATGAGAAGTGCGATGTATATAGTTTTGGAGTGGTAGCAATGGAAACAATAGTGGGCGAGTATCCTGGAAATATTTTGTTGATGTTATTGACATCCTTTGGAGAAGATATCATGTTATATAAAATCTTAGACCCGCGGTTGCCTTTTCCAAGAGAGAACTCTATTGAAAGAAGTATTGTTCAGATTGTTTCTCTGGCGCTTGCTTGCTTGAGTGCTAATCCTAAGTCTCGACCAACTATGAGGCAAGTCTCGGAAGCTTTTCTAAGTCGGAAATTACCATTGGCAAAGCCTTTTCATGAGATCTCATTGGCTCAGCTCCAAGATAATAACAGATCATGGCTGGAAAGTGGACCAACAGAAGCTTCATCAAGACTAAGCGATGAGTAAGAGTCATTAAGTGCTTGTCCAGTAAACAGATAGATTGATCAAATGAACCTGCAATTTGGTGAAAGTGATTCAGGATATATAAGTGTATGGCTTCTACAAATTATTAAGTCATGTTAAGCTTTTTTGCATACCATGCTATAGAAATGTGAAGAAGTTTATATAGGACATCTGTTTTATTTTTCTTCTTTTCAATAAGATTGTAATGCGTGATCGATAAACAATGAGTAAAGAAATAACAAGACCCATCCCCATCCCAATATGAAACACGAGTACCCCATACACAATTTCTATAACGTGAATTGATTTTATTCAAATAAACTCGTAGATAAGTCTACTTAATATTATTTTTCGTTCCACAAGAGGTGGGTATAGCTCCTATTTTCAAGGCCAAACATCAGCAACAAGTCCATGAAGACCGTCACTTCTCACGAACCATATAACGCGTAGTGGTCCAGAAAATCAACATACGAAACCCCGAAACACCCGCTACATGTCACAGTTCTCATGGTCCCAAAATCAACGCATAAAACCACGAAAGACCTTGACTTCTGGTGACACTCGAACTGCCTAGTCTCCACAAAAGACCTTGACTTCATGATGAAGGGGTACAAGTGCTCGAACTACTTGGTTGGGACAATCCCTCTTGAACTTGGGAATCTCAAAAATTTGAATTATCTTGATTTAAGTTGCAACAACCTTACAGTCCCATTCCATCAGCTATTGGGAAAATGAGCTTGACTTATCTCTATTTGCAAGAAAATACATTTGTTGGATCTCTTCCTCGGGAGATAGATACTTGAGGAGCTTGAATTATCTCTTTTTGCAAGAAAATAAGCTCGGTGGATCTATTCCTCTGGAAATAGGGAATTTGATGAGCTTGACTCATCTCCTTTTGTATGAAAACAAACTCAATGGATCTATTCCACTAGAAATAAGCAATTTGGAGACGTTGAGCATGTTGAATTTACGGGAAAATAGATTTGATGGTGCCATCCCATCAGAAATAGGAGAATTAAAGAATCTAGAGTTTCTAGATTTGAGCTCCAACAACTTAGTTGAGATAATCCCTCTTGATCTTGAGAATTTGACCAGGTTAAGCCATCTCGATCTTCACAACAATTCTCTTTCTGGCTCAATTCCCTCATTTAAAAACAATTCTCTCTTAGATCACCTTAACTTATCATATAACCATCTTAGGGGCCCAATTCCAGATAATCTCAAGGTTGCTTTTCCTGACACCGCTTTTAAAGGCAACGAAGCCCACAGAAGAAGGTCTAGCGTTATTCATTACGCGACGATATTCGTACCGTTGGCTACAATATGCATTTCCTGTATAGTTCTTGGATCATGCTTCATATTTCAACATGCCACAAAGAGCACACAATCAGAGATTACAAAGAAAAATGGAGATTTCTTGTCAATATAGAACTATGACGGAAGGATTGCATATAAAGACATAATTAATGCAACAAAGAACTTTGATGTCAAATATTGTATCGGGACCGGTGGTTATGGTAGTGTCTATAGAGCACAATTGCCCAATGGGAAAATCATGGCACTGAAGAAACTTCATCACTTTGAAGCAGAGGACCCGTCATTCAAGAAGAGCTTTCGAAATGAAGTGAAACATTTGACAAAAATAAGACATAGAAGCATAATAAGCTTCATGGTTTCTGCCAACACAAGCAATGCATGTTCTTGATTTATGAGTACATGGAAAGGGGAGTCTATTCCATTATTTGAGAGATGACGTCAAAGCGGTGGAATTACATTGGTCCAAAAGAGTCGATCTTGTCCGAGATACGGCACATGTTTTGTCATACATGCACCATGACTGCACTCGGCCAATGATTCATCGAGATATATGTAGCAACAACATCTTACTCAACAACAAAATGTGAGCTTTTGTCTCAGATTTTGGCAATGCAAGACTTCTAGATCTTGATTGCTCATCTAATCTCACTACAAATATTGTTGGTACTTATGGGTACATTGCACCAGGTGAACAACTACTCATGCTCCATTTTTTTTTTTTTTCATTCTTCTAGGAGTGACTACTAAAGGCACTAGTTAGAGATAGTACCCCTTACGACTTGCTGAAGTTTCATCTACCATGCACATCAATGACTTGTGGTGTTCTAGCTAAATCTGTCAAACATGTGGGTCAGGTCAAGTTTGGATTAGGTCATTAATGATCCAATTCAAATTAACTCATTAACATGTTTATTACCCAAATATTCATAACACAAACATATTGACAAAACTTGACCCATCTCATATCTGACTTATACCCAATCCAACTTATATTGTTAAGATACTTCCAAAAACTACCCAATGTAGGAAAATTCATACCCAAACTAAAGTGAGAGTTCGGAGTGAGTAAGTATAAGATCGAGTAAGAGAGAGAAAGAATAAAGAAAGAGTCATAAAAATGAGTTAGCTTTATGTAAGTTGTAAATTCATTTACAACCCATTTATGATTGACATAAACTCAATGTTTAAACTCATTTACAATCCATTTACTCAATATAATTAACATATAACAACTCAGTTTATCATATATGATTTTATGACATATTTTGACAAATTTAGTTCTAACTTCCCAACATGTTCCTATGGGGACCCACCATGCTTGCCATGGCTCTGCCTCTCGTCTATTTATTTTGAATTTTTAGATTATTAATATTTATTTTTACTCTCCCATTGCTAGTATTACTAGGTTATCTTTTAAAAAGTGTCATATAAATTACATTTTTATGTAATATTACGTAATTATTTGTTGGAATAGTCAAGATCCTTAGATTTAGTATTACGTCTATGTTGATGTTATCGAATCATTCATTTCTATTATACATTTATTTGAAAAATTATTGTTTTTGAAAAAAAAATTGTTTTTAAAAAAGAGGGCCAAATGGGGCTGGACCGGGTGAGTTGTCGTGCATAGTTATGTGAGCGAGGACAGGAAGGGAAAAATTGCCTCGTGCGGGGTATCAGAGGGCGTAGCCAACCCGTCCCAGGCCTATGTTGTCAAAATTTATGATACCTCTTGTCTTCTGTTGTTCCTCCAGAGCTCGTGTATACTATGGTATTCAATGAGAAATGCGATGTGTATAGCTTTGGAATGACGGCAATGGAAACCATGATGGGTGAGCATCCAGGAGACATCATATCTCTATTGTTGACATCCTTCAAAGAAGATATCATGCTATATAAAATCTTAGACCCGCGGTTGCCCTTTCCAAGAAATAACTCTGTTGCAAAAAGTATTGTTCTGATAGTTTCTCTGGCACTTGCTTGCTTGAGTGCTAATCCAAAGCCTCGACCAACTATGAAGCAAGTCTCGGAAGCTTTCTTAGCTCAAAAGTTACCATTGGCGAAGCCCTTCCATGAGATCTCGTTGGCTCAGCTCCGAGATAATAACATATCATGGTTGGAAGGTGGATCAACGGAAGTGTCATCAGGACCAAGCGATGAGTAAGGACCATTAGGTACTTGTCCAGTAAAGAGATAGATTGATAAAATGAAGCTGATTTGATGAAAATGATTAAGGATATAAAGGTGTATGATTTTTGCAAATTATTAAGTCATGTTAAACTTTTATTTATACTATGCTATTGGAATAGGAGTGAGAAGCAGTCTATATAGGACATCCGTTTATTTTTCTTCTCAGTAAGATTGAAATGCATGATCAATAAACAATGTATCAAGAAATAATGAAATCGACACTAGACCCAATATAAAATGCGAGTACTCATACACAATTTCTGTAACGTAATTGATTCTATTTAGATATGCTCATAAAATAAGCCTATTTAATATCATTTTTCGTTCCATAAAAGATGGGTACAATTTGTAGGATATAAGCGTAATTGAATTGCCATCACAAACTCGTTCGATTGCGTGGTCGGATCAGTTCTTTTTTTCTTTTCTTTTTTTCGCCAACTCCTTATCTAAGGAAGATGGTACCTATTAACTCTTCACCTTAATGTTCATATGGCACACAAGAGTTTTATAGTTATTAGACTCAACTCACCTCTAAACATAAACACGGTATAGATTTAGTTCAATTCAGCTTCAACCAAAGGATCCCAGAAATACACATCATCATAATTATAGACATATTGCAATTGTATCAATTCAATTCTAAATATTTTTCTTTTTTTGGTATGTATGTCAATTTAGTTTATCCAGCCAATCTTAGCCAGCCAGTGATAACGTGGACAATGCCTCTTACGTGGCATGTAAGGCCCTAACCTAGATAGTTTCTAATAATATTTTAATTTTTTTCAAATTATTTATCCAAGTCGGTTATGATCACCAGCCAAAAGCAAGGGCTGTTGAGGTACTGGCAAGCCTCAACCTTGTGCGCCCTCCCCTCTAGCCAATCACCAAAATGACCAGCTAGAAGAAGGAAAAAGGGAAGAAAAAAAAAACAGAAAGAGAAAGAAAAATATATAAAATAAAAATAAAAAAATTCGAAATTTTTTTTTAAATATTACTAAAAATTGTTCATGTCAACACCAATCATATCATGTAAAACAGCTAGCATCTACATCAACACTGATCAACCAAAATTAGCCGAATAAACTGAATTAGCATAAATACAAAAAATTTAGGACTTTATTGCAAAAAAAAAAAGGTTCATGATTGAATTTACACTATAAATTTAGGACTTTTTCGGTAATTTTCCCTCACAATAATAGATTTTGAGCAAAACCAACCACAGTTCAAGCATTGTGTATGTCTCCCTCGAGCCACTTAGCTAGCGAAGAAGTCGCATTTCATTCATAACCTTTTGCGGATACTAAAATCTACGATATCTTGAAATGTTCCCTTCTAGAAGATAACAAGCAGTGATTGAATATGGGATCCCTATATTCGGAGAAAAGGAAACAATTCACCAGCAGCCCGAGCAAATAACTAATCGACGCATTCGAGACTTGTTATCGGCACTCTCTCTGCAAGGTTTCATTCTCTAAAACGACAAAGATAATTCATCTGTCTTTTAGGTAAGTAGCAGTAGTTATTGATCCAATCCAAGCTCTACAGCTCAAAATCATGGATAGGAGGTGACACAGAAAGAACTTTACAAAAGAACATGCTGGAGCCCCGATGACACTTTCTGAATTGCTTCCTGGACGAATTAAAATATGAACACGACATGGTTGTGAACCCTTGACTTCTGGTTCCGAGCCACACATTCGGATATCAACATCAGATTCCTTATCTCCTGCTCCCTCAGCCTCATGTATGCAAAGAACATGCCGTAATGGAACTGCTGCTCAAAGGGGGAAAAAGGAGCAAAAACAATTAAATGCGATATAGGCAAAATGCAGAAAGGTGAACCTGCTGTTCAAAGGCTAGGCACAGCCATTTCACTTCCTCTTCATAAAGTGCCTTGTCAAGTATCTGGCTCTCTCCATAACATAACTTGGAGAAAATAGGCCGATATGGAGGATATTTCTCCATGACACCATGAACCTGCAAATTTACACCACCGACACAATTTCAATTGCAGTGACCACATGCCCATACAGAAAATACAATGCCATGCTGGAAACACAAAGCAACCACTTCCATGTTCTTATTTTGCTTACCACTAAAATGTCGTCATCAGAGCAAGGGCCAGTAGACCCACTGGTTGCTTACTAGCTAGTTAAGCAAGAACTTACTTGTGACAGACAACAAAGCTGGAATAAAAGTTACAAAGGCAAGCCAGGAGAGGACTATAATGTTGATTAATGCCAAAATAAACAGTTTTTGAAGCAAAGAGGATGAGTGATCAACTTACTACAAGTCCTGGATGAACCAAAATAGAGCAAACAGCCAGATGTACAGTCCTACAGAATAAGGGCCCCTGTCAGGGGAAGATGGTTATCTACCACTAGAGCCTGCTGGTCCCTCTCTAAAACATGTGGAATACCAAATCCTCGTGGTCTGTCGAGGTAGGAGATCTTGGTAATTTGGTGTGGCTTTTGCAGGTGTCAAATACATCAATGGGCATAGAAGGACAGATTATGTCACTATCTAATGTGGTGGGGAAATACCGAATTCATAAGTTCACTTTTCTTTATTTGTGAAGAAAATCACATCTCCAGTGTGTCTACCAAAGATCCATCATGTAAAACCATCAGGGAATCAGAGGTCAAGATATAAATGAAGCAAAAGGACGTGCAACTGATTGCACAAGAATGCAGAAAAAGATATATGATAGTTCACTGTATTTTCATGATGGGAAAAGATACATGACAGTTCACTATATTTTCATTCCCAAGGGAGCATTCCAATTATAGGTATCTATGTACACAATTATGACATCAGCACTTCAGGCATCATGATCTGAATAGGTGGTTGCCAAAAAGATATGTAACGGTTCACTACGTTTTCATTCCCATGGTAGCATTCCACATATGGTTATCTATATACAAGGTCACAACATCACCTCTTCAGGCATCATCATCTGAATAGGAATTTGGCTGCCAAAATTTTGATGTGCCCTCATCCTTGTATTGTGAAACCAGGTGGTCTGCAAATGTGAAGTCCCTTAAGCATACAAATCCACATTGATGGCCAGAAGCAGCAGTAATGATTCGACAGCCATCTACAGCAAGGGCCGAACATCCAAAGGTGCCACCCACTTCTTCCACGCTACAACAAATCAAGGAGTTCGCTTGATTACCAGTGTCAGCTTCCCAAACATTAACATAATCATCTTCTTGGCTCCCTGTAACTATTTTGTATGAATCCATATGCAAATGCGCCACAGGACCTGAATGCCCATCCAGCTCAGCTATTGGCACTGATTTACTTTGGCCCTGGTTCTTTCTGACATCCCAAAGCATCGCCCTACAACATCACAAACAGCTTGCTTTCAGAGCACTAGAAGCATCAAGTTGGAAACAAACTTTAAACACAAAAATTTTCCATATAAGGGGTATTTTTTAATCTTCTTTGCCATAATTGTCTAGGACCATTTATTCCCAATTTGAGTTTACTACTGAGTTTGAGGAATAAACCATCAGGTTTGTCACTGCAGCTAATGGCCCAGCCCCAATGAAACAACCCCACCCTAACCTAACAAAACCCCCTTCCACCCCCCCCCAAAAAAATAAATAAATAAATAAATAGAAAGAGCCTAGGCAGTTAAATCAGGGGAATGTCAGAGTAGCTCCAGCTCCAGCATGAGAACTTGCACGTTTGTCAAAAACTTTTTTCTTGTTCAATGTTTCCTATCCCATCAGTATAGGTAACTATCTATAACTGTGAAGGAAAAACTGCTCTCATGTCACACTTTTTTCTCACCAATAAAAAGATGAGCTCAGAACCTGCGCAACTCATTGGAAGACAATGTTGAAGAAAACAAATGACATTTTTTCCGCAGGTGCACTCAATGGGTGTAAAAGAATTCGCATTATGAACGTCAATGGCTTTGTCTTAAACGCTTTGTTTACTCATGATGAAAGTATGGTCTACCCAACAACCTATATGTATTGCACCTGTGTTCAATCTAATTGGTCTGAGGATGTCCAGTTGTTTTAGCTTCCCATATCCCATAATTGGATATGCAGCTTATCATCAAATAAAACATATGAAAATTGCTTATTATTCACAAATTATTGGATCATCGCAAATTATTGGATCAAAGGAAACAACTGCTAAAGCAAAGTGCTCTGGACAAATTGCAGCACAATCCCTCAGTGTGGATGATTCTACACCATACAGGTAAAGTGCAGCTCATTAAAAGACATCTACTACCACAAGAAGAAACTAACCTCCCAGTCTCACCCGTACAGATTAATGACTTTGAAGGAATAATTTCAAATGAACACAAGCTTGTTTTGGAAGTTGCTGCAGTGCTAACTATTTGCATTGTCCTTAAGTCTATAATGGCAACATGATAACCAGCAGCCACATAGAGCAGCGATTCATGGCACTTCATGTTTACAGGTGCACCAGAAACAGAAGCCATTCCAACGCAGCATGATGAACGAACAGCAGATGATGCATTTGCATCCCAAACTCTTATCTAACAAAAACATCAGCATCATCTATCAGGTTAAGAAAAAACAATATCCCAGAGAACCAATGTTCCTGGAAAACAAGACGATTGCAATAAATTCATTCAAAGGAAAAAAAGTCCATACTGATGTCAAGAAATTCAGCTTATCCTAAAGGTTCCCACATTTCACAGAAGACATGCTAAAGACTTATGAAGCCTATTCGCATGGTGTTACTTGTTCTGATCTATACGCTCCTCAATGAGGAGTCCCTCAGTGGAGTCATCTCTCTTAATTATATGTCGAGATAACTCATTGATGGCACCTGATGGAAGTTGCTCAGGGATCCAAGCAATTGTGAGAAATTAGTGAGGATAAATGAGAAAAAAGTTCAGCACACAGTGAAAGTGCTCATACTTTAACGAAGTGGAGTAAGTTCCTAAAAGATATAAATTTCATTAACATCATGATCATCTGATGACATGCATAAACCAATTTCTAGAATTTATGTTCATATACAGAACAGTCACCTAGACTCTTCAAGAGGTAAGATAGAAGTACCTTAGAATCATTTGAAATAGACACCAAAAGAGAAGTTCTGTGCCTGGAAGGAAAATACAAACATATGGTCATATCAGCATGCAATAAAACATGACTAAATGACAATTTGAAAATACAGTACTATTGAGAGACTTAGGAAATTGATAAGGAGCTTGCAAGCTGCTAATGCAACATATAACAGAGCAGAGTAATACTACTCATAATTTTTATTTATTTTTGGTTTGAATGCTACTCATAAAATTCAACTTCTATATCTCGTGAGAATTACCATGGCATAAACTGAATCCTAATGAGCAAGCCGACAAACTACTAATGTCATACCAGATTTTCCAAAATAAGAGGCTTCTAACAGGTGCACAGAATGATTAAAGCGGAAGGGAAGACTTCACTGGATGTGAATATTCAAGAAATAAATGTGACAGACATTACATTAGTGTATTTGATGCCTTTGAATAAGATGAGAGATTCTCGTTTTGATGTGGTTTGGGCAAGTAAATGATGAATTTTAGAAGCTTCTGTGAGAAAATGTGACTCTCTATTCCAGATGTAGGTTAAAGGACAGAGAAAAAGCTAAAAAATTGAGGATAAGAACTTTAATAAATATCTTGAGTAGTTAGATTGTCCCGTGTTGCTAAAGATTAATAGTGCACAGCTTAGAGGATGCATGTGCCCCACATTTGTTGAAGCAGGGCGTTTTCTCACTTATTACGCCCTAAGCTAAATTAGCTTACAGATGGGAACCAAGAACATGATGGGCTAAAGTTAACTTTGAAGTTATGTCCTGATATGAGGCAAGCACATAAAAAGAAAACAAAGTGATAGCAACTAATTTACCAACTTCAACAAATAAAAAAATGTGCCTTTTATATCATACCTAGAGATCATTTGAAAACAGAATGTACAAGCCTAGGACCAAATTTCCTTAAACCTTCTCAAAAGCACCAAAAATAGAAGAGAGATGCCACAGTAGAGTTCTTCAAGAAACAGACATACCCAGCAACTGAAATAAACTTGACTGGCTTCTCATGCCCACGAAATGTGGCCTTTAAAGCTTGTTGTCCGCGTTTCCCACTTGAAAGAGACCAAAGTCGAACAGTTGCATCATCACCTCCACTTGCCAACACTCTACCCTTGCCTTCACCTATTAGTTTATCTGACAGGGTCAAAACTGGCCCACTGTGACCTCTAAAACACCATTGGCATGCACCCTGAGAAAGGAAGCATTAGAATGACAGACTATATATAACATTTAGGGGTAAAGCAGCCAATAGTCCCTGAACTTTCTTTTTGGGTCAGTTGGGTCCTTTAACTATATGTTTTTTCTTTTTCTTTTTTTCGAGTTAATACTTCCATCAAATATATGGACAGCATGCTGATGTGGAAGACCATGTGAGTGCCACATCAACCATATACATCCACGTCAATGCCAACTCATCTTGCTCCTCCTAACTATTTGCTGACAGGGACACAAAAACCAAAAAGAAAAAAAGAAAAAAGAAAAGAAAAGATAGAAAGAAACCATAAGTCACAAAGAGAGAGAGAGAGAGAGCTCCCATGTGGAAGAGACAAAGATGGAGGCGCTAGCTGGGTGGTGGCAATGGTGCAGCCCAGCCACCAGCAAAGGTCCAGTGACCTTTTCCATTGTCTAGGACCGTTGCTGTGAGTGATGGCACCACAGGTGCCATTGGCCAGCAAGAGTGTGCAAGTGAAAGTTCTCCCTCCTCCTCTATAGTAGCTATTCTGTATCTTTTTCCTTTACAGATTTTTTTTCTTTTGAAAACTTGAAAAATATATATTTTTTGTATCATATTTTCTAAAATTCTTACCGTCCATATGAGATGCCATGTGGGATGCCAGCATGACACTTAACAGCAATTAAACGGCCCCATCAGTGGTTCTGTTTATTTTTTCAATGGAAGGACTAATTTGAAACAGAAAGTATATAGTTCAAGGACCCAATTGGCCACAACAGAGTTGAGAGACCAGATGAAACAAATTGAAAAGTCTGGGACTACTAGTGCCTTCGCTCCTACTATTAAGTTATTATAGGTCATAACTTAACTGATAAATCAAAATGGTTAAAGGTCAACACATTATCTTCTTTAAAACTTAAAGCCAAATAGGAGAACAAAATGCTTAAGGTTCTCACTACCTTAAAGTCCTTCACAGAAACAACATTTACAGCTGCATTTCTATGCAAGCTTATTTCTCATTCAAACATATTTCAGGATAGTGCTAGTTAATCCTGTACCTTCCACCATAGCCGAATGGAATGATCACAGCTTGATGTCACCAGTGCACTTTCCTGACTCTCAGTCTCACCTCGGGATGAAGAAATAACACTAAGGGGAAAAAGTCTGCAAATCAGAGGATTCATAATTACAATAATAAGACATAAATTTTCTCTCAGAATTTAAACATTAAAACATTTGTTGACATCTAAAAACAAAAGAAAAGTGCAATTTGATTAGTGTGGAGAACTTTAAGAAGTAGACACACCCATTTCCTACTAGCTATTGAACTGACTAATACACAATAAGCCACATTTTGTAATTCACATTTGAAAAGTTCTACTAACAGAATGTACTGAGTTGAGACAGGTAGAATAGCAGGTCCAGAACCTAAGTGCCTCCAGGTGTCAACCTGATCAAGACCCTGAATTACATTTTATTTTCCTTTTAGAGTAGCGCCAGTTCCAACAGCTAAGGCAGTGGCCCAATGATCTATGACACAGCATTTTAGGCAGCAAAACAAGTAGTTTAGAGGGAAATTGCTCTTGTAGATGTGCAGACATTCAAGAAAAGATAGAACTACAACTTACGGAGGAAACATTAGTATAGATCCAATTGCTCCACAGAAACTCATTTGAGGTTAAATCAGGACACATAAGACGATGGCCTTTATTTGCTCTGGTAAGAAGATGTGGCCTTTAGATGGAGAAATAGGGTAAAAGAAGTAAGGAAGACATGGAAGACACTTTAGGAGAAGACTTTCATCATGGAGGATTTGATACTTTACAAATTAATGGCACAACAGGATCTGTGCAACCAGCCCCATTGTGGGGGAGGAGCCTTCTTTCTTGGCAATTTTATTGCATGGAATCAATATTTCCCATTGAGGTGTAAATGACAAGTTTTTGAGTATTTAACACCCGGATCTTTTAAAAAATAAAAATTGAACAAAATAAGATTCAATCACTTGCTCATCAAGAGAAAGTTCATTCAAACGAGACATTATTAAGGTGTACCCAGTGAGATGAGAACTTACAGGTTATAGTACAAAACTGTAACTGCACATAGACAGTCAACATTACTCCGGCATCCTCATTTTAAATCCTGTTTGTCTTTAATGTAATTTTGTCCAGAAATATGTCATAACTGAAATTGACAGTATGGCATCATACTACAAAATATCTAGCAGCATGTAGCATGAATCATTAACCAACCAATGTCCAGTTTCACAATCTACTCTAGACAACAGCTGAAAGTAAATCCAAGCTACAAGTCTCACCTCATACAAGTAACCCTTGCATTGTGATCATTTAGTGCAATAACTGATTCCCATCGACTGCATAAGCTATCGAACTTCATAAATTGTAAGGTTGAACCCTGAATGGAACACCATGTGGAGCAAGTGTTACAAGCTTATTCTGCTCAAGAATGACACTGGATACATGAAATTAGTTTCTACAACAACTAATTCATAATCTTTTAAGAATGTTTCTTTGTAACAAGTAGGTTGGCAACTTAGATGACACTTTGACTAATGTTACAGAAGCCAAAACTAGGAGACAAGTGTGGAAGAAGGCGCTACTCAAATGGAAGCAAGCTGGGAAATCAACATAAAAAGCAAAAGGAACAGATGTGCCATACCTGAGCTAGAACCACGTTGTTCTTCTCCAATAAGATACCATTGACTGTAGCGTCTGTAAAGTAGCCTATAACCAAGGGATCAACAAATTTAAACTGCTGCAGTGCAGAAAGTCTGTCCAAATATGCTCTCCTAACCCCTGTTGTAAAGTTGCCAGACACTTGTTGAGGCCACTTCTCCCTGCCAAATTGGTTTAAAGCATCTCTCAGAAAATCAATTTTCATCGGACAGAGGCCAAGAAACAAATATTTGACAATTTAATCCACTAGGAATACTAAGAAGAGAAATCTCCTTACAAGATCTTCAATCATTAAATACAAGCTCCAACGACGACACAACATACGATTCTTCCATACCAATTCAATACATATCGCATCAACATTCATTCAATGCTTCCATTTTCTTAGGCTGCAGAGCTAAGTGGTGACTGATGAGGCAGTGGCAACCCTTAAAGTTTGCTATTTCCAGAGACACAATTCTCCTATAAGAAACTTTCTAGCAACTAAGTCACAGCACAAAAGACTTCCACTGTGCACGGTACTTTCTCCCCTTATCACTGTGTTTTCAGGAATTTACATGATTTCAATACATGAATAGTCGATTCGTCGCATACGCAAACGGACTAGCATCTTAGCCTCGAAGGACGCCGTCACCACTGACCTATACAGGCGGCGCCAGACGGAATCGGAGTAAGCGACGTGCTTGAGGAACTTGCAGGACATTGCCATGTTCGACACCTCCTGCAGCGTCAGGTAATCCGCACAGCGGGCCAGCGCGTCGACGTCCACGTCGGTGATCGACATCGCCGCCGCCGCCGCCGCCGTTCCCGGAGAACTGCTGTGGCTCGTCGACGGAGGCGGGTACATCTTTAGCCGTTATTGGTGATTCCAACCGACGGTCCGACGACAGGCGAAAGCGAACGAAAGCGAATCTCTTTTTTTTCTTAGGTCGAAGCGAAAGCGACTCTCAAAAGTGCTGGAAAATTCACTGAATAAATATTAATATCCGATTTACTCTATAAATCTCTAAATAAAACTACTAATTATTTTTCCCATCGAATAAAATCATATTATAAGACTACATCAAAACTTTCAAGACCAATCCACATTATCAGAAACAGCTTCATTAAGGTACGTTCTCAAAATAGGTACTATTAAATGATTTGATTCAAATCAGGTGATTAATGATTCCATTACAAATCGAATCAATTCTTCTTCTTTTTCCATTAATATTTTACACAAGAAAGTATCCATCTTCATTTTTATTACTTGGCCTTATTATCCGACATAGTGCAAGTTCAACTCAGCTTTCGATTACAGGATTGTAGAAATCCTAGTTCATAGTAAAAGACATTGAAACAAGCCAGCCCCACCTCAAGCATTGGCTATCTCTCCCTCGAGACACTCAGCTAATACTACTTCCTTGCCAGTAGTATCGATAGCATCAGTATTCGCCAAGAAGTCGCATTTCGTTCGTACCCTTCTGCAGATGCCAGAATCCAACGACATCTCGAAAGATTTCCCTTCCTAGAGGACGACAAGTTATGACTGAACCGGAGATACGCGAACAATCAGTAGCAACACAGGCAAATGACTAATCAATGCAGAAAGGCGAACCTGCTGCTCAAAGGCTAGGCACAGCCTTTTCACATCCTCTTCATAAAATGCCTTGTCCAGCGTCTGTCTGGTTCTCTCCATAAAGATAACTTGAAGAAAATGGACTGATGTGTGTTCTCACACCTTGGGGGAGTCTTCAGAAACGAGTACCTCTACCTCAGGCACTTGCAGTAGGTTATAAGAACCAACGTTACAGGACAACAAAGAGATCACAATAAATCCATTGAATGGAAAAAGTCCATACTGATGTCAACAACTTCCGCTTATTCTGAAGATTCCTCCTTTTCGGGAGAAGAAATGCTTAGGACTTATGGAGCCTATATGAATGATGTTGCTTTTTCTGATCTACATGCTTCTTAATAAGAAGAGTCCCTCAGTGGAAGTATCTTTCTTAATTTATATAAAACCTCAAGAGCTTATCCAGTGATGGCGCTTGATGGAAATTACTCAGGGATCAAAGCAATAGTGAGAAATTAGGATAAAATGAGAAAAAAGTTTGGAACGCGAGGCGAGAGAATGCCCATACTTTGATGTACAGGAGTAAGTTCCTCAAATATTAGTTTATCAACATAATGATTATTTGATGACATGCACAGACCAATTTAATGATTTTATGTTTGTATACAGAACAAATACTTAGGTTGTGTTTCCTATCCTGCATTTGGTGCATACTCAAGATAAGATAAAGTCAAATATAATCCATACATCGAATAAAATTATCTCATAAGGGAGGCAAGATAAAGATGGATAGGGATTTCTAATTTCATAAGAGAAAAGTTATTTTTCTCAAAAACAAACTTCTTAAATTGACAAATCTAAAATTATATTTCAATATAAGTAATATTTGAATTCTAATGTAAGAAATTTAAAATAAAGAAAATGACAATTTGGTTTTTTAATTTAATCTTATTTTTATTTATATATTCAAATTCAATCCTATCTTATAATATAAATTCAATATAAAAATATATATTTTACATATTTTATGTATTTTAATATTTTAGGTATATTAGTACATTTTTCTATTTAAATAAAATTTTATTAGAAAATTATGGAAGGAGAAGAAAGAAAGAAAATAAATTAACTAAAAAAAGAGTAAAATAAAATTAAAATAAACAAATAAAAATAAAAGTAGACGAAAAGATTTTTACTATCTCCATTTGTAAAATTTATGGTTCATTTATATTAATATGCCGTTTACATCAAATAATATATACGATATGATGTTAATATATCCGACTTTATTATTATAATCACTAATCGGTAGGGAAGATATAGCAAAATTCCTAAATTTCATATCATATCATATCCGGTCCTATCATAATTAGAAATCCGGATGACTAAACGTAGTCTTAGAAGATAAGATAGAAGTAACTCACAATCTGTTGAAAAAGACACCAAAAGAGAAGTACTATGCCTGGAAGAAAAATATAAACATATGTTCATATCAGCCCGTCTAGTGCAAGGACATGATATTATTGAGGAATGAAACGAGACCAAATACATATGACAACTTGAAAATACAGTACCGATTAGAAACTTAGGAACTTGATAAGGAGCTTGTAAGTTGGCAATGTAGAACTGATAGTGCCAATTGACAGGGCAAATATGAGGTCACATTACTCATGAATTTCTATATCACGTGAAAGTTACTGTGACATAAAATTGAATCCTCATGATCAAGCTTACAAATCAGCAATGCCATTCTAGATTTTCCAATATTAGAGACTTCTAACAAGTGGACAGCACGATTAAAGTGGAAGGGAAGACTTCAGTGGATGAGAGTATCCAAGAAAAGATGTGATAGACATTGAATAGTGTATTAGATGCCCTTGAATAAGACTAGCAATTCTCATTTTGAGGTGGTTTGGACAAGTGAATGATGAATTTTAGAAGCTCCTGTGAGAAAATGCGACTCTCTAATGAAGATGCAGGTCAAAGTGCAGCGGAAAAGCTAAAAGGTTGTGGATAAGAATTTAGAGAAAATCTTGAGCACTTAGATAGTCAAATGTCACTACAGATGAATAGTACACAGCATTAGAGGATGCATGGACCCAACATTTGGTGAAGCGCGGCTTTGTCTTTCTTAGTATCCCCTAAGCAAAATTAGCTCATAGATGGGGAACCAAGAACATGGTGGGCTAAACTTTACTTGAAGTTTTGTACTGATATGAGGCAATCACAAAAAAGGAAGACAAAGCGATAGCTATTGATTTACCAACTTCAATGAATTAATGAATGTGCTATGTGCCTTTTATTTCATACCTGGAGATTATTTGAAAACAGAATGTGCAAGCCAAGGACCAAATTTCCTTAAACCTTCTCAAAAACACCAAAATTAGAAGAGACGCCACAGGAGATTTCGTCGAGAAAGAAACACATACCCAGCAACTGAAATAAACTTGATTGGCTTCTCATGCCCATAAAAAATGGACTTTGAGGCCAGTTTCCTCCTTGAAATGGACCAAAGTCGAACGGCACCATCCTCACCTCCACTTGCCAATACTCTACCCTTGCCTTCCCCTAGTAATTTATCTAACAGGGTCAAAACTGGGCGGCGGTGACCTCAAAAACACCGTAGGCATTTACCGTGAGAAAAGGATGCATTCGAATCACAGCTGCGCATAATTTTTAGAGATAATGGAGTTAGTAGTCCCTGGACTCCTTCTTCAGGCCAATTGGGTCGTTTTAACTATTTCTTTTCTGTTCGAGTTAATACTTTCGTCAAATAAATGGATGGCCTGCTGACATGGAAGACCATGTCAACCATTTACATCTATGTCAACACCAAATCTTGCTCCTCACTAACTATTTGCTGAGAGGGACCAAAAAGGAGGAAGGGAGAGAGATGGAGGCACTATTGGGGAGGTGGCAATGGCGCAGCCCAGCCACCATTGAAGGTCCATGACCTTCAGCATTGCCTAGGACAGCCACTGTGAGGGGCAGCACCGCAGCTGTGTGTGCATGAAAGCTTCCACTACTTCACCCTCTATATTGGCTATTCCAGTATCCTTTTTCCTTTTCAGATTTGTTTACTAGTTTGAAAATTGATTTTTTGTCGCTTTGTATGTTTTGAAACATTCTAATTTCAATATAAAATGCCACGTGGGATGCCAGCGTGACACTTAACAGCAACTACATGGCCGCATCGGGGTTCGATTTATATTTTTTAATGGAAGGACTAATTTGAACGAAAAAGTGTACAGTTCAAGTACCAATTCGCCAAAACAAAAGTTGAGAGACCAGAGGAACAAATTGAAAGAGTTCATGGACTACTGATGCATTCGTTCCTAAATTTTTAAGTCACTGTAGGTCACAACCTACATGACAGTCAAAATGGATAAAGCTCAACAGATTATCTTCTTTTAAATTTAAAGCCAAATAAAAGAACAAATTGCTTAAGCTTCTCATTACCTTAGAGCCCTTAACAGAAATAAAATTTACAGATGTCATTGTCATCCCACACAGGCTTGTCTCTCATTCAAACAGATTTCAGGAAGTGCTAGTTAATCTCATTCCTTCCACCATAGCCGGGTAGAATGATCATGGCTTGATGTCACCAGCGCACTTTCCTTACTCTCTGTCTCACCTTGGGATGAAGAAATTACGCTAAAGGGGAAAAGTCTGCACATCAAAGGATTCATATACATTTTCACACAGAAGATTAGACATTGGAACTTTTGTTGACATCGATAAACCAGAGATGTGCTTGAACTACCCAAAAAAAAGAGTAACTAAAATGAGTGTTGAGAACTTTAAGCAGTAGGGACACCCATCTGCTACTAGTTCTTGAGCTAACTCATAGAAAATATGCTACACTTTTTAATTTGCATTTACAAATTCTATAAGTGACCAGGATTGACTAAATTGATAAAGGTAGAATAGCAATTCCACAACCAAAGTGTCTCTAGCTGTTAACCTGAGATCAAGAGGAAACTGTCAACCCTGACTTAAGTTCGACTTATCCTTTAGAGTGTCTCCAATCCAAATACTAAGTGGCCCAACGATTTTATGACACGGAACTTTAGGCAGTACGTTACCTGCAAGTGCATAAAATGAGTGCTTTAGAGAGAGGTTGCTCTAGTAAATATGTGGACATTCAAGAAAAGATAGAACTACAACTTATGGAGGAAATGTTAGCATAGCTTCAATTGCGGCAGAGAAACTCATCTGAGGTAAATCAGGACACATGAGACAATGGCCTTTATATGCTCTAATAAGAAGATGTTGTTTTCAGATGGAGAAGACTTTCATCGTGGAGGATTTGATACTAACTGGACAAACATGGTCCGTGTAACCAGACCCATTGAGGAGGAGGAGTAACCTTGTTTATTGACAATTTCGTTGCATAGGAGCAATATTACCCATTAAGGCGTGAACTGCAACTTTTTGACTATTTAACCTTAAAATCATTCGCAAAAAAAAAAAAAGGCAGAATAAAACTCAAATTTTGTTCTTCGAGAGAAGGTCCATTCAAAGGAAACATTGTCAAGGCGTACACAAGTGAGATGAAACCTGTGACTGCACTTAGACAGTCAACATCACTATATTATACTCATTTTCAATCTTGTTTGTCTTTAACTTAATTTTGTTCAAATATTTAATACCTGAAATTGACAGTATGGCATCGTACCATAAAGAGTAAATACCACCAAAAATCTTAAATTATGCCATTTGTGACAATTTTACCATAAACTTTTTTATGCCATCAAAAACTCCAAACTAACTCACTTGTGACAATTTTACCTTAAACTTTTTTTTTTATAAAAATCCCTAAAATGTATCCTCGTAACAATTTTACCTTGAACTTTTTTTGTGCCATCAAAAACCTCAAATTATGCCATTTGGAACAAATTTACCCCAAACTTTTTGGCCGAATAGCAATTTTGTCCTTTTCCATTTTTTTTTCTTTTCTTTTTCCTTCTCCTATCTAGGGGTGAGCGTGGTTGCGGGTAGAACCAGGAACCGGAGAACCGAACCGGAGGGTCCGGTTCGGTTCCCGGTTCCTCATTTCCCGAGAGCCACCGGTTCCCGGCCTCATTCCCGGTTCCTCATAGAACCGTTGGGAACCGGAAGGGTCTACAACCCCCCAAAAAAAAAAAAAAAATTCCTAATTCTAAGTTTCTAACCCTAATTTTCCCTCTCTCCCCAAATCTCAAGGGCAGGCCGCACATACATCTCGAATCGATTTCTTCAACCAAGCTCGTCCGCGCGCGCTGCCCCGCCGCGCCCCGCGTCCTGGGTGCGCGCGCGCCCTGCTCGCCCGCCGCGCCGCCGCTCGTCCGCTGCTCTCGCTCACCGTGCCGCCGCGCTCGGCCCGGCTCCGCCTCGCCGGGACTCCGCCTCCGCAGCTCCGTCCGCCCGTGACTCCGCCCGCCCGGCACCTTCGCCCGCCCGCGACTCGACCCGCCCGCGACTCCGCCCCCGCCCGCAGCGCTCCGACCCCCGCCCGCGACTCCGACCGCCCGCAGCTCGCCTAGTCGCCCGCAACTCCGCCCGCGACTCCGCCCGCCCGCGCCGTCGCTCCGCCCGCCCCCCCTCCGCTCCGCCCCCGCCGCTCCGCCGCAGCCTCCGCCCGCCCGCGGCTCCGCCCCGCCCGCAACTCCGCCCCCCGCGGCTCCGCCGCCCGCGGCTCCGCCTCGCGGCTCCGCCCGCCCGCAGCTCCGCCCGCAGCTCCGCCCGCTCGCCGCAGCTCCGCCCGCCCGCAGCTCCGCCCGCCCGCCGCTCCACCCCTCGCCCGCAGCTCCGCCCGCAGCTCCGCCCGCGGCTCCGCCCGCAGCTCCGCCCGCAGCTCCGCCGCAGCTCCGCCCGCAGCTCCGCCGGCAGCTCGCCCGCCCGCCGCTCCGCCCCTCGCCCGCAGCTCCACCCACGCTCCGCCCGCAGCTCCGGCAGCTCCACCCACCCACCGCTCCGCCTCGCCCGTAGCTCCGCCCAATCGCCCGCGACTCCGCCCGCCCACCCACGACTCCGCTGCTCCGCCCAATCACCACTCCGTATTGGTAATATTTCCTTATGTTTTTGTGATATAATTTTCATGAGAAGTCTGGAGAGATATTGGTACTTCAAAAACCAAGCAAAATGGAAAAAATGTGTAGTCATGACTCATGAGATCATACTAAATTTAGTTGATGAGGCTTTTGCGGCTCCGAATTGTGGAATTTTGGTTGCTGAATGCTGATATTTAGCTTCTTTTTGACTGGCTCTGTTGTTTTGCTTACTAAACGGCAAAACCTGAAATTGATCTAGAAAGGGACTAGAGAACGGTTTTTGCTTACTAGGTAAAAAAATTTTAATATGTTTTTCTTTAGGTAGCTTAGATTATGTGAAATTGTCATCGTGTGACCTTATTTCTTATTATTGAGATGATTAAATGGTTGTTTGGCAGTGTTGTTTGTTGGACTTATCAACTTAACATGTCAATAGAAGAGGAGGGATATGACTATGAGAAGATGACTCCTATTATAGAAATGGAAATGTCTGGCGATGAAAATGAACAAGAACAAGATCCATCCCCAAACATGAGTGGGACAGGACAAGGTACTTGGTTCTTCTCTTCCTTCTCATGATAAGAAATATACATCCGAGTGCTGGAATCATTATACGAAAATCAAAGATAAGGATGGAAACCCACATCAGGTGAAGTGCATTCATTGTGGTTCTTTGTTAAAGTACCGTGTTTCTAATGGTACTTCCGCCATGAGGAAGCACTTAACAACATGCAAGAAGTTTCCTCGTAATGTAGAGAAGAGGCAGAAATTCTTTGTACCACGTAATGTAAGTGGAGCTAGCAAGGCGAAGGAGAATCCAACACCGGTAATGTCTTATCAACATGGTCATTTAATCAAGAACGTTGCAGGGAAATGCTTGCCCGGTTCATCATTATTGATGAACAACCTTTTTCTTTGGTGGAGCGTGTTGGATTTCGTGAGTTTGTCTCTGAGTTACAACCTCTCTTCAAGCATTTATCACGTTTTACAGTGGCTAAAGATTGCATGAACCTATATTTCCGCGAAAAAGCTTGTTTGAAGACTTACTTTGGTAAGATTAAGTCTAGGATTGCACTTACAACCGATACCTGGACTTCTATTCAAAACATGAATTATTTGTGTATCACTGCACATTTTATTGATGATGATTGGAAATTGCATAAAAGAATCATCAATTTTGTAGTGATGCATAGTCATAGAGGTAAGGAGATTGGAAAAATGATAGAGAAGTGCATTAATGAGTGGGGAATAATAAAAAAGTGTCAACAATTACTGTTGACAATGCTAGCTCCAATGATGTTGCAATTGGTCATTTGAGGGAAAAGCTTTTAAAAGAAAGGGTGGCGATATTAGATGGTAGTGTTTTGCATATAAGGTGCACAGCTCATATACTGAACTTGATTGTGAGAGATGGCTTGAGTATGGTACGTGACTCTATTTCACGTATCCGCAATGTGGTTAAGTATGTGAAAAGTTCTCCCTTAAGAGCCAAAGCATTTCAATCTTGTATTGAGACTGAAAATATCACTTACAAGGGTTCGGTTATTCTTGACGTAGCCACTAGATGGAATTCTACTTATCTTATGTTAGACACTGCTGTGAAGTTCAGGAAAGCTTTCGAAAGATTGGAAGAATATGATTTATCTTTTGTAAGTGAGCTTAACCATGATATTCCTCAAGATGATGATTGGGAAAATGCTGTTATTCTTTCAGAATTTCTAAAGGTGTTCTATGATGCTACAAATCAAATGTCGGGAAGTTCATATATAACTTCCAATGATTATTTTGAGGGGATAGCTCTTTTGTATAAATATTTGAAAGATACAGCGGATGAATCGGATCCTAAACTTCAAGCTATGGGTTTGAAAATGAAGGAAAAATTCGACAAATATTATGGGAGCTTAGACAAAGTGAATATGATGGTGTTGATTGCGGTTGTATTGGATCCTAGAGCCAAGTTGAGTTATGTGAAATTTTTGTATGGACAAATTTATGACGATGAATCAAAAGTTAATGACATGCATCATAAGGTGAAGAACGCATTGGAGCGTTTGTTTGAATTTTATAAGCAATCTTCTTTTGATTCAAGTGATCAGAATTTTTGTATCCAAAATTGGAGTGTTAGTAGCAGTGGTTCCAACGCCGATGCTGGTGGCAATGGAGCTAACAAAAGGAAGTATGACGCCCAAGCATGGCGGAAAACATTTATGAACTCGAGCCAACAATTGTGTGAGCTCAATAAATCTGAGCTTGATGAATATCTTGAAGATAAAACTGAAAAAGTTATTGATCTCGACATTTTGATGTGGTGGAAGACTAGTGGTTCAAAATATAAAATCCTATCTTTGATGGCTCGAGATGTTTTGTCTATTCCCGTAACTACTGTTGCTTCGGAGTCGACTTTCAGTACTTCGGGTCGTGTACTTGATGGCTTTCGAAGTTCTTTGACTCCCAAAGTAGTAGAAGCTTTGATTTGCACTCAAGATTGGTTGAGAGCTGTTCGTGTACCTATTAATGTTGAAGAGTGCATTGAGAATGCAGAAAAATTTGAGTTGGGTAAGTAATATTTCTAGTTTTATATGTTGTAAATCTTTATATATGTCTAATAAATGAATGCTTTATTTAATCTCTCTCTTCTTCTTTTTTAAAGATATGGATGGTCTTAGTGAGGAGATCACCAGTAAATAGAGTTTACCAATTAAAGCGAAATGAAGCTACGTGGTAAGGTTTTCTAATAATTATTTTAGTTCAGTGGATAGTAATTTAAATTTTAAACTGGGGTGATCTTTGTTTTCTTCCTCTACAGTTTGTTTAGCATGGATGGAGGCTTTGCGCCAAATGGATGAACTTGTAAGATTTAAGAAAAAGCATGATTTTCTCTTAGTCATTAATGATGTAAGTCCCTCATTTTGTAGATAATCTTGTTATTTAATTTGTGAGACTTGTGATGTACCTCTTGCTTTGCAATATGATGACATGATTGTTTTATGACTTAGGGAGATCTTCATAGAAATTGTGTCGTTATCATTAAAAAAACTATGTTGAAAGGGATGATCACGGTTCCCGGTTCTTCTTTTTTTCATAACCGGAACCGGTTCCACTTAAATGAAAAAAAAAAAAAAAAGAAGAACCGTAGGAACACTGGAACCGGAACCGGAACCCGTAAGAGGGTAGGTTCTAGGTTCCGATTTCGATCCAGTAGGTTCGGTTCCAAAACTGGGAACCAACGAGGAGGTTAGGGTTCCAAGCCCGTAAGGAACCCGGGAACCGCTCACCCCTACCTATCGTCCTTTTGCCATGGCCAGTAGAGGGAAGCTAGCGAGAGCCACCCTTGCCCGCGTCGAAGTTGGGCAAGGGTGACCCTCACCCGACTCATGCAAGGGCCGCCCTTGTCAAATCTGGCTTGGGCGGCCCTCACCCTAAGTCGGGTGAGGCAGCGAGGGCAACCCTTGCCCTAGTCGAATTTGGCTTGGACAACCCTCACCTAAGTTGGATGAGGGTCACTTTCGCCTGCCCAAGGCGATGGTCGCCCTCACTAGATCCAACGAGGGGAGAAAAGGGAAAAAATAAATGGTCAATAGAGAGAAGAGAGGAGAAGAAAAAAATAAAAAGAGAAAAATAAAATGCAAAAAGACGAAAATGCTCTTCAGCCAAAAAGTTTGGGGTAAATTTGTCTCAAATGGCATAATTTTGGTTTTTTATGGCAAAAAAAAAATTTATGATAAAATTATCACAAGTAACATGGTTTGAGATTTTTGGTGGCAAAAAAAATTCAGAATAAAATTATTACAAATTGCATAATGTGGAATTTTTGGTAGCACAAAAAAGGTTCAAGATAAAATTATCACAAGTAGTATAGTTTGAAATTTTTGGTGATATTTGCCCCATTATAAAATATGCAGCAGCGTGTAGCATGCATCATTAACTAAAGTGATGTCCAGTTTCATAATATACCCTAGACAAACAGCAGAAAAATCCATCCTACTAGTGTCACCTCATACAATCAACTTCTGCATCGTGTTTGTTTAGATCAACAATGGAACCCCATCGACCAGCAGAGCTATCCAACTTTAGAATTCGCAAAATTGAACCCTGAAGGCTGAATGCAACCCCATGTTTAGCAAGTGTTACAAGCTTATTTTTGCCCGAGATTGAAACTGGATACAGGAAATTAGTCCCTGCAACAGCTTTTTAAGACTGTTTCTTCATAATGAGTAGGCTGGCAATACTGGACGACGCTTTGGCTAGGGTCCCGGAAGCTAAAAGAGACAAGCATAAAAGAAGGCACTACTCAATTGGAAGCAAGCATCGAAATCAACATGAAAGCACAAATAACAGAACTATCACACCTGAGCAAGGACCACGCGGTTCTTATCCAATAAGATGCCATTGCATGCATCCCGTGTAGAGTTGTAAATAACCAAGGGATCAACAAATTTAAACTGCTTCAATGCAATAAGTCTGTCTCGATATGCTCTTCTAACCCCTGTCGTAAAGCTGGCGGGCGCTTGCCAAGGCCACCTCTTCCTGCCAAATTGATTTAAAAACATCCTTCAGTAAATCAATTTCCCTCAGAGATAGGCCGGCAAACAAATATTTAACGACTTAGTCAACCAGGAATACTAAGAAGAGAAGTCTCCTCACACAATCTTCAGCCATTAAATACACGCTGCAACGACGACCTACGCTACCTCCATAACAATTCAATAGATATCGAAATCATCGACATCTACTCTATACTTCCATTTTCTTAGGCTGCAAAGCTAAATGACAACTGATGAGACAGTGGCAATCCTTGAAATTTGTCATTCCACAGACCACGATTCTCCTATACGAAGCTTTCCAGCTACTATGAAGTCCCGAATAACGACCTTCAACTGGACACTACACTTTCTTCCCCTGATGACTCTGCTTTTTGATGAAGTTACACAATTCTAATTCAAGCACGGTCGATTTCATCACAAACGGAATCGCATCTCAGTCTTGCGACCGACACTGTCGCACTGACCTGTAAAGGCGGCGCCAGTCGGAATCAGAATAAGCGACGTGCTTGAGGAACTTGCACGACATCGCCATGTGCGCCACCTCCTTTGGCGTCGAGTGATCCGCACAGTGGGCCAGCGCGTCGACGTCCACGTTGGTGATCGACATCACCAGCATCATCCTCGGAGAGCAGCTACTTCTCTTCAATGGCGGCGGGTCCATTTTCGACTCCGCTGGAAAACTCCTGGTGCGCGTGGTTTTCGGGTGATGCCGACACGATGGTCTAACGACAGGAGAAAATGATTCTCAACAATTCAGCTCATCGCCCATATCTTTCCTGTACCAATCTGGTACGTTGTCCTAGATGTACTTCAAATAAATTTTTTTATCATCAAAAATCTTAAATTATTATAAATATTATAAATTACCAAAAATTAATATATTTATGATAAATTCACGCTCCATTAATTTTTATATAGATTAGTGCTACGAAAAAATACGAATCAATACACTTTTGGCAAATAGAGGGTAAAATCACAAATTAATAGATTCATTAATTATTGCGTGTCATTCAACTTAATAATTTGAAAGTAAAATTTAATAGAAATAAACAAATATAAGATTCATCGTAAATATACCAATTTGAAAATATTTATCACAAATTTATTAATTTAAATTTTCTATAATATTAAGTTGTTTAGTCAATTGAAAACATTTTATATTTCAACCCAAAAATAAACCATTTTTTGTTAATTTATTAATTTTCTGTCGTTCTCTCTATTTTTTGGTCAGTTAATTTTCTATCGTTCAAATACCCAAAAATCGAGAAATAATTTTCTAAAAATGGTTTTTCTACTAAAAACGTACTCTTTACTTTACAAATTTTTTTTGTAAAACTACTAATATTAGAATAAAATAAAAAACCTATTACCAACCCGCCCCCACAAAACACAAACCCGTTCAATTGTGGATTTTTTCTGCCAACTTCTTACCCTAGGAAGAACGTCTCTTCATTCTAATTACTCTTCTCCACCTTAATGTCCGACAGGGTGCACGAGAATTGAATAAATATTACACTAGACTCGACTCTAACCACAAACATGCTATTGATTCACTTCAATTCAGTTCCGACTAAAAGATCCCAGGAACACACGCCATATTGAACAAAACCAGCCACAACTCGAGCATCGTCTGTGTCTCCCTCAAGACACTTGGTTAATCCTAGTAGTATAGCTTGTAAAAATATTAGTTAAAAAGGCGCATTTCTCTTCCATATACCATTTCGTGGATGCTAGAATCTGACGATATCTTGAAATGTTTCCCTTCCGAGGGGATAACAAGCAATGATTGAACAGGGGATCTGTAAACTCAGAAAATAGAAAACAATCACTAGCAGCACGAGCAAATGACTAATCAACACATTCGAGACTTATTACCGGTACATCTATCTACAAGGTTCTATTCTCTAAAATGACAAAGATAATTTATCTGTCTTTTAGGTAAAGTAGCAGTAGTTATTGCTCCCTACCAAGCTCTGCAGCTCAAAATCATGGATAGGAAGTGACACAGAAAGAAATTTACAGAAGAACACACTAGAGCCCCAATAACACTTTATGAATTGCTTCACGAACGAATTAAAATATGAACACAACACTGTCATGAACCCTCGACTTCTGGTTCTGAGCCACACATTCAGATATCCACATCAGATTCCTTATCTCCTGCTCCCTCAACCTCATATACGCGAAGAACACACCATAATGGAACTGCAGTAAAAGGAAAAAACAAGAGGAAAAACAAGTAAATGCAACATAGGGAAAACACAAACAACATAATCCCTTTAACTACAATTAGCTGTCAATCAACCAACAGAGAAAGGCAAACCTGCTGCTCAAAGGCTAGGCACAGCCTTTTCACTTCCTCTTCATAAAATGCCTTGTCCAGCATCTGGCTCTCTCCATAAGATAACTTGGAGAAAATGGACTGATATGGAGGATATTTCTCCATGACACCACGAACCTGCAAATTTACACCACAAAAGACAATTCAATTGCAGTGACCACATACCCATACAGAGAATACGATGCCATGCTGATAACACATAGCAACCCCTTCCATTTACTTATTTTGCTTATCACTAGGGGAAAAAGCTACAAAAAACCCTAAACTATGCCTGCTATGACAGATTTACCCAAACTTTTTTGGGTGACACAAAAAAACCTAAACTTAAAGCCATATGACACATTTACCCCAAATCTGTACTAGTGTGACACATATACCCCAAACTTTTTCCTGGACTCCCAAAATATATAACACTGAGGATGTCTGAAAAGTCGAAGTTACCTGATCAATATCCTCACAAACAGCAAGCTCTTCATGGCCATAAGGATATCTATCACAGATGGAAATCACCAAGAATTACTTACAACTGTAACATGCATATATTTGATGCAGCCAAAACAACAAATTCTGTCCAAATATCTTACAATAAACCAAAATTAGAGTATAACTTCTTCCGATCATCCCTGGTGAGCTCAGTGCCGATACTGCAGTCAGATTACATTAATATCATCATGAAGTTGCTCGACATTGTCATTAGAAGAAATTAAAGGAAACAGTAAAATTGAGACCACTCCTTAACCATATTTCACCTGTTTATTGTGATGTTTACAGCCCTTCTGTCAGCCTCAAACGCAAGCAGATCAGACATGATCTCTCCAGTGGCACCTCCAAGTTTCTATTTAGGTATAATACATGTAAGCAGTCATAAACTTAAAAAAAAAAACCAATTACATGTTAATTGTAATATGACTGAAAAACAACATATCTCCTCCAAGAAGGCAGCTATTTGCACCTGACAAAACCTGTAAAAGTCCTCAAGGTAAGCCTTGTAAAGAGTGTTTCTCATGATCTCAATGTTCATGTCATCCAAGTCCTACAGAAAAAAATAACATGCAACCTCTGAGATTAACCAATCCAAAGCCAGATGCAGCTGATAAGTTAAGAAAGCATTATATGGGATATTTAAAAATGTAAACAGAAACAATTTTCACAAATGCTGTTAATAATTTTTTAGTAGTTCTTCAACAGTCCATCACTAACCAGCATCAATCTAAGCACCAGGCATGACTTTCCCTTTCACAGGGAGGTTGGTCAGGGTGAAGCTAACCAAAATCAAAGTTCATAGGAGGCTGAAATCATTGTCAATCCATTTAAAAGTCCAAGGACTTAAAATATGGCGCAGCCAAGGTACTATGCCTAATGTGCATCCTTATATGAAAGATGATACAGTGATGACCTAGAGGGAAAAGCTGACAGACATGTTGCAAAAAGATTGGGTGGAATAAAAAGAGTGAGATGAAATTGAAAGTAGTATCTACTCTACATGTTTGAATTTATGCAGGACACTTCCAATCAATATAAAGCCTTAAGCCTTTTCTTTTTCCACCCTCAGACTTTAAGAGAAACTGATACAAATTTCTGCATTGCTACTTGTAGAACAATTAAAATAAGTTTTAATCCACTAACAGTAAAGCATTGTTTGAGTCACCATGAGAAAATAGATCATAAATGAAAGTCAGATGCAAATAAAGAAGGGAAAGGAAAACAATGGCTAAGTCAAACCATCAGTACCTCTGAGGTGATGCACTCAGAGAAATATGGAGCCAAAGGTGTGTCAACAAGAACCAATCTGTAAAGTTCTCGCATATTTTGAGCCACTGCCAGAGTTGCAATGCTGCAGAATAGGTGAGGCAAATTAAGTCCAACAAAGATTGAGAAGCCAAAAAAAGGTAAAAAGTGGCCAAATAAAGTACAACAAGAACCCCAAAAAAACAAAAGCACAATAAGAACCTACTGAACCTTGAGAATAATTGTGATTTGGCTCACTTTTATTACCCAGTCCCAGCCTATGAGGTTAGCAGGTTACCTACTTACAAGGCAAGGGATTTATTTACCTAAGGCGTGTTTCCTCATCATCAAAAAGGAGAAAAACTTGAGTGATTAGCAAACTGAAGTTGTAGAGGGGACAAAATTACCTGTCAAACATACCCAGGGGGTGGCATTTCTCCAGCAGCTCCTGAACATCTCTTTCATGCAAGGTTCCAGTAACAATCAAAACAACATTGTCTATCATGTGACCATACCTACAAGAGATAGAGGAACAAAGGCACCAAAATGCCAGGTGATTACTTCTGTCTTTTTTTTAAACTTTTAAAAATCATATCCACAATAATCATTCAACCAACCCAATGCTAATGAAGGAATTAGCATCCAACTGTAAATGCGAGCAATGAAATTCTGTACCACTAGAAGTGGTATAGTTCTGGAATATGAGGATGATAAAACGGAATTTCAGCTGGTATAATCATAACCCAATTGCAGTCGCAGCGTACCAATTATGACAGCAACACAATAGAAATAAAAATCACTTCAATCAGGAGCTCCCTAGTGAACATGAGCTACTACTAGGACCACTACAACATACTTGTAATGCCACTTGGTAAGCATTGCAGTTATATTAATTGATTTCCACTGCAAGTTAAAAAAGTACACCAACTGCTCTGAAATGCGTGTCACACTTGCAAATCAGATAGTTTTCAAGTGTTCATCGCATAAATCTCAAGTTTACATGTAACTTAGTCACTAAAAAATGCAAAATGTAACAGAAAAGCTTGTTGTGCAGGAAAAGAAAAGGGTTGACAATTAAAGTTCAACAGAAATAGAAGCCATGAATCTTACATCCATGTAATTACGTATAAATCATAAACTTGTAAGCTTCAACTGAGCCAAGCTTGAAAAGTGAACGCCAAAATGAGAATGAAGAATTAAACCACAAGCAGTCTATTTGCTTATTCCTTGGCATGACAAGAAATGTGAACCACAGGACACAGAATTATGTTGCCATGTGGTAGGAGTAGGGATATCTTACGTAATATACTCCAAGAAAGTTGACAATGGTTCTGTGGCTTGACAAAGCATCTGCTTGTATTCATCAACCAGTTTAAGGGTGCACTTCTCCACAATAGTTGTCGTATGCAATGGTGAAGGTTCTGAGAGACATGACAACGAAAGGTTATAACTTGTGACTTAGTTAGCACGTTCACGTTCACGACAATCATATCAACATCAATAACACCCAAGTCTTGTCCCGCTAAGTGAGATACTCCTAGGCCATCTCGCACTACTTCAAAATGGAAACGAAGTAGAAAGTAATCCAGCGGTCCTTTTCCAACCCCCTGTTGTGAAGGAGGACCAAACATTATCAAGGTTGCGACAACTGACAAGAACAACTATTCATACCAGACCGTCCCACAGTCTACAAAACTTATAATGTTCAGCCTTCAGATCCATATTTGGCCACCGAATTAAATAAATGCCACAACTGTGGACTGCATGTATTTTCCTCTCTATCAGTACACATCCCAATTACAGCTATCAGATTACTACACATCCCAATTACTGCTAGAAAAAAGCTGTTGTGACAACCAAGAGATCACGCATACAGTCGCAATGCAACGAAGAGCGATTCAATTAGCTCTTAGCCAAATCACAATCGCAATCAGCGAAGGAAAAACGCAACCATGTGCTGAGCAGAGCGCAAATTAACTCCAGACAAGGGGAAAATGAGCTCAATTGATCGAAAACGAACACGAACTCAACCAAAGTACCAAGCTAACATCCGTTAAGAATCGCGATCGCCACACTAAAGACTCCCGATGCCACAGAATCCCGATTCAATCGCACGATCCAAGCGACCAACCACAATTCCGCGCCTCAATAAACTCCGACCTCCAAACCAATCCACAGTCGGGGAAAAAAAGAACAGTAAAAAAGTTGAGAAGGAAAACAAAAGCGAAAGGAGAGAGAAACAGGAACCCACCGTTCTGGAGATAAGGGCCGTACTCGGTGGCGGAGAGATGCATCTTGATGTCGTCCAGGGTCTCGCATTGGCAGAGGTTGTTGTAGTCGGCGGCGGTGAGCAGGCTCGCCCGGTGGCCCCTCACGATCGCCTCCAGGTAGCCGCCGTGGATGTTGAACGTCAAGGCCTCGAACCCGTACATCTTCTCGAGATCGGAATCGGGTCGGAACCGGTGGTCTGCCGGGATTCGGCTGAGATCGGGGACGACTGTGCAGCGAAAGCGCGAATCAATGGCGAACGCAGAACACAGACAGGCCCTCGCGATGCAGATCTCGTTAGGGAGAGAGAGAGAAATTTCGCGAGGTAAGGGACGAGGGGAAGGGAGGGTCAGTTCTGGTAATTCTACCTCTCTCGCGTGTCGAGTGTGATTTTCCGAAATTGCCCTCTCCTCTCGGACCCGGGCACCGGACAACCGACCCGTCTGTTTGTTGGCGGGTAGGGCCGGAACTCTTGCAGAGTCGGTGCGGCCCGTGTGCCTCGTGGGCCCGTATTGGGCCCATCTCGGCCTAGAAAATTATTCTCTGAGCCCGTCCATTATTTTTTTATATATTTTTGGTCTAATCCCGTCCATTATTTTAAACACTAAGAAAACCTCTCTATTTTTTGTGTATGAATTTGGGTCGGACTTAGATTCGATCGGTTCAAAATAGGATAAGGCATAAGCAAAAAGTTAAGGACTAGTTTAGTCAGCTCATTGGAACCATCTTGGTTGGGAGCAAGCCCAATGTATAAAATCCTTCCACTAGGCCCGAACAAACAAGAGGGCATAACTCTCGGGTCCATCAGCCCGTTTGGAACTTTGATTGGGTTCGGTGGTGCCATCGCCCACATATGGGGATCTCGATCTATGCCAAAAAAAGCTCCATCTCTATAATTTCTTCCTATTAAACTTTTAATTGGGTCATTCATTTAAATTATAATTCCCTAACCACGCTAAGTCAATAATTTCCAATAGCTAATAACGTGATTGGTTTCAAGGGACATGATAACTTGAAAGATGAGATAAATGTAATACAGATGGCCTGCCAGCACACTATAATTCCAATAAAAAAAATCAATTGATAATTGTCGAGTGAAATTCGAAATTGTTGAATGACCATTTTTTGTTCGAGCTCTGTGGTATTAAATTGAGAAATCACGAGATCAAATGTGAAATGTGAGTGTTCTAAAACAATTAGCTTATTTCTAGATAAATGAGCCAAGCTCAAGCAGCAATCGAGCAAGGGCAATGTCTTTCAATTGGAGTACTCTGCTTGGTGGTCGGTTGAAAGACCTTGCCTAAAGGGCTACCAAGAGAGCAATGGAATTTGCATTCACCCTTACTCACCCTAAGCATGGGAAGCAACTATACCCTATCTATCGAGTGGTAGTCCAAGTCAATACATGGACGTAGAGTCTACTTTCCTTTCCAAAAAGTCTCCAAATTGGTGTTTGTATCTTTTCTTTCCCATGGGGGACTCTCCAACAATCGACTAAGTAATTTGTTCCTGGATTTTCCCCCCTTAGCCTTTTAAGAAGCAATTTAGGGAATAAAAAAGAAGGAGAGAATGACAAATTTCATAACCAAGGTTTAGTAACTTGTCCCAAATCTCTATCTTCTGGAAACGGTGAGGTACCCCACCTGAGGAGACTTAAATAGAGTTCCCACTGTCGAGCGAACATCATGGGAGAGATCCTCTGCATCTCCGAAATGGTCAGACGAGCTTTGAAAGACGAGAGAGAGAGAGAGAGAGAGAGATAGAGAGCAGCTGCTATTCCTGCTGCGGCTTCTACACGACGAGAGCGACTCCATGATGGCACTGTCATCTATCCCTATCACCTCCATGCGTAGACAGAGAGTTGTACCGAGTGGTACTCGGGGGGGTGAACCTGGCATTTTAGATTCTGTGAATGAGACCCCGTAAGACTAGGAACCTATCCATGCAGGCCTTTGATGTAATTTGTCGCTTTTTGCAGATGTTTTTAAGGCTCGGCGCGAACTCCCACTCTGTTTTTGAGATTTCGTAACGCGACTTTGGGAGCTGATGAAGCTTTTCTTTTCTTTATATTTCTTTTTTTCGCTTCCAACTTTACTCTCGCCAAAATTATCTGAATTTACCGTTGCTTTCCCATGCATCTCTCGCCGATGGACAAGAGGGGTTGGGATGAGCTTCGATTGAAATTGATGTCAAGCGAGACGTTGGCAAATGGTCGCTTGAGATTGCATAAGCTCAGTGACCCCTCACTTGAGGTTGGGTGATGAGATTTGCGTGAAGGTTAGGGGTAAGAATGGTTTCAATGTAGAATCTGTAATATAAGAATCGGATCAGTAGGAACCTATGAGGTTTAGAGCCAAGTATGTAGAGTAAATTTTAAATTCTAAAAATTTGTGAACCTACTTTAATGGTAGATTCAAGATTTTAGGTTAGTGGAACCTAAAACCTGTGACCTAAAATCTAACATAAGTTTTTGTGTTTTTTTTTTGTCTTTGTTGTCATGAGATCATATGATATTCCATAGCGTGTCGAGTGTGCTTTCCCGAAATTGCCCTCTCCTTTTTTGCTGGGTTTCGCGGTTGGAGTAACGCAGACAACGGACCCATGCTGCTTATTGGTGGGTGGGGCCGGATCGAGCCGAGCTCTGCCAGAATCGGTGCGGCCTGGGTGTGCTTGGGGGCCCGTTTTGGGCCCATCCAGGCCTAGAAAATTATTCTCTGAGCCCATCCATTATTTTTTATTTATTTTTGGTCTAATCCCCTCCATTATTTTAGACACTAAGGAAAATGTTACTTTTCTGAAAAATATTTTCCAATAAATTATTTTCCAGGAAAACGTAATTATTTTTCGATATTCAGGTAAAACTTGATTTTGAAGTAGAAAATATTTTCCGCTATTCGCTTGGGAAAATATTTTCCTTTATAAATTATTTTTCAATAAATTTTTATTATTTTATTTTTAAAATCGTTATTTATTATTTTAAAAATAGATTATTAAATTATTTTTTTCTTTATTTTGTGTTCTCTCCTTCCTTGATCGGTTGCCGGCCATGCCTCAAGCTCACCTTACTAGCAAGGCTCAAGGCTCGCCTACTTCTAGCGAGCTCGCATGATAGGCTCACCGGCAAGGTGAGCTCAAGGCAATGAGGCTCGAGCCTCGCAGATTGGCATCGCGAGTTATGCAGTTTCAATTCAGAAAGTAGTTAAACTACCAGGAGGAAGAAGAAGCACAACACCATGCAAAAGCTGAGTGAGGGAGATCGACCAATTAGGGCAAGCGATTGACTTTGTTCTACTTTAAAAAGGAGGGATTCAATTGTTTTGAAGGGAGCAAAGAGAGGCAAGCATGAGGGTGCTGGGTTCGTGAAGCGAGGGAAGAGAGGATTATAGTTTTTTTTATTTTGAAAAGGGGTAAATTTGGAAATAAGTTTCCGTCTTGTGATGCTCAGGTGTCATCGATCTGGCGAGCTCGGCTTGCCTGTTGTCGGTCACCGGCCATTGCCGTGGCCGACGACTGGCCGAAAAACTGGCCTAAAAAGAAAAAACAGCAAAAAGAAACATAGAAAAAAATAAAAAAATAAAAAATAAAAAATCGATTTTATTAAAAAATAACAAAAAATTCAAATTTATGAAAAAAAAAAAAAAAATCTAAAAATAAAAAAAAGAAGTGAGGACTAATGGAGAGTGTAAGATAAGAGAGAGTGAATGTGGAAAATGATTTCCACTTTTCAAAAGTGGAAAACATTTTTCCTCACTTTAGAAGATTTTTTTTCCTTTATGAAAAATGTTTTCCCTAATAAATTTATTTTTCGTGAAACGAATGTCAGAAAATCCGGAAAACGTTCTCCTAGAAGTTATTTTCCGTGAAACGAATAGAGTCTAAAAATACCTCTCTATTTTTTGTGTATGAGTTCAGGTTGGCCATAGATTCGATCGGCTTAAAATAGGATAAGGCATATGCAAAAAGTTAAGGACTAGTTTGGTCGAGCTCACCCAAACCATCTTACAATCCAACTTGGTTGGGGTAAGCCTAATGTATAAAATCCTTCCTAGGCTCAGCCCACATGCATGAAATGGTTGGATCAACCACGATAGGAGATTGGGAAAGAAGAAGACAAAGAACAAATAAGGGGGCGTAACTCTAAGGTTCATCCGCCATTTGGACCTTTGATTGGGTTCGGTGGTGCCATGGGCATCACCCACGTATGGGGATCTCAATCTTTGCCCAAAGACGCTTGATTTCGATAATCTCATTTCATTGAACTTTTGACTAGATCATTCCTTTAAATTCTAAATCGCTGACGGCACCAAGCCAATAATTTGTAATAGCTAATTTTGCGATTGGTTTCAAGGGACACGGTAACTTGAAAGATAAGAAAAATGCAAAGCGATTCGCCTGGCAAAGTAATATAATTTCAATAAGAAAATAATTGATAATCGTCGAGTAAAATTCGAAGATGTTGAATGGCCATATTTTGTTCAGGCTCAGCTTTGGGAAAATACAAGTATTTTTTAAGGATTGGGCATTTGGCGAAGTTAAGAATGTTTGGATACTCATTTTTAGTATATAATTTGTAATTCGAGGATGAGGTGAAATGAAAAAGGTCAAAAAAAAAAAACGAAAAACAGAGGAGGAGATGCAGATGCCTGGGCGATCTTTTCCAAGCCCCCGCCCACCTCCCCTTCGACAACCAATTCCACGAGAGTCTGGGATTGGGCGAGCTTCGCCGGCGTCAACCTCAGGCGACCATTGACGGCGACCAGGGGGCAATCGTCGGTCGAGGTCGCAGACGAGCTATGTTGACTGTCGGCCGAGGTCGCTTGACATTCTAGGGTTTTTTTCCCCCTTGACTGCTCTTCACTTGGCCCGATTGCCGCTCGAGACATTCTAGGGAAAAAAAAAAAACAGAAGAATGACAAATTTCATAACCATGGTTTAGTAACTTTACACCTGTCCCCAAGCGCTAGCTTCTGGAAACGGTGAGGTACCCCACCTAGGAGACTTCGATAGGGTTCCCAACGTCAAGAGCGAACACCATGGAAGAGATCCTCTGTATCTCCGAAAAGGTCAGACCAGCTTTGAAAGACGAGAAGAAGAGAGAGAGAGAGAGAGAGAGAGAGAGAGAGAGTCAAGAGCAGCTGCTGTTCCTGCTACGGCTTCTGCACGACGAGACCAACTCCATGACGGCACTGTTATCCATCTTTATCACCTCCACCTCCACCGCCATGTAGAGAGAGAGAGAGAGAGAGAGAGAGAGAGAGAGAGTTGCATCGAATCGAGTCGGGGGAGTGAACCTGGCATTTTAGATTCTGTGAATGAGACCCCATAAGACTAGAAAGCTTTCCAAGCAGGCCTTTCATGTAATGTGTCGTTTTCTGCAGATGTTTTTAAGCCTCGGGGCAAACTCCGACTCAGTTTTTGAGATTTCGTAATGCGACTTCGGGAGCTGATAAAGCTTTTCTTATCTTTATATTTCTTTTTCGCTTCCAAATTTACTCGCACTAAATTATCTGAATTCAATGTCACTTTGTGCATCTCTCGCCAATGGACAGGAGGGGTCGGACGAGCTTAGATCGAAATTGACATTGAGCGAGACGTTGGCAACTGGTCGCTTGGGGTTATGCAAGCTCTGATCCTCACTTGGTTTGTGTGATAAGGTTCGCACGAAATTTAGGAATAAGCATGATTTCAAGATAGAACCTGGAATCTAAGAACCGAACTAATAAGAATCTACAAGATTTCGGATTTCAAGATATGTATGATAGAGTTTTGTTTCAAAAATTTGAGAACCTATTTTAACGGTAGGTTCCAAATTCTAACTTGGTGAAATATGAAACCTTTAACCAAGAACCTAGTATAAGTTTTTATGTTTTTCTTAATTTATATCTTCAAGCAATCTTGTATATTCTATAACGTTTGATGATAAGTATATAATTTGGAACCATTAATCTCAATTTTCATGTTATAACTAAGATTCTTTACTTTGTTGATATTTTATATTTTTGCATGTCTAAATATAAGTTATATTAATGAATCGTAATAGCAAGTGGGGGTTATTAAAACTAACAATTCATTGCAATCATTCAATTAATAATAAAATAAGGAACTTGGATAGACCCCAAAAGATAGGTTACAAGTTTCGAGGCATATAAGGAAAATTCTAGGTTTTAGAAAATGAGAAACATATTCTAATGAATAGATAATTTTAGATAGAATCCGTACGGAATCTGAAATTACTTATTCCTAACAAATGCAGCGTGCAATGAGAGTCATTGAGAATCACTTGACAAGAGGATCAAGGAGATGGCAAAGGTAGCGGTAGCAAACAAGCTTAGAAAAATGTCCAAGCTTCGGGAATGTAAGGTCGTTGAAGGCCAAGCATTCATCTCTGCTCAGCTTTGGGAAAGGTCAAAAGCTTCAAAAAGAATTATCTTGAATGCAAAATCATCTTCCCAAAGCTCATTCAAACATAACCAATGGTGTCAGATGCTTTAAAAATTTATTATAATTTTGTCAATTTAAAACCAAACTTTTTATTTATATTAGTTGAGTTCTAAATATTTTCATTTTTTATCAATTGAATTTATGTTACCAATTTTATTCGAAAATTGTTGATTTAATCATTGGCGGAACACGGCGAGTATTGATGTGGATGATTTTTAATAATGCATCAATATGTTTGAAATATTGTTTATTTTATTTTTTTTTTTCTTTTCTTTTATTTTGCTTCTTTGCTTCTTCTTTTTTTTTCTTTTTCATTTTCCCTTTGTTGGCCACTGTGGGGGCTAGCGGAGGGCTAGATTTGCTTGACATCGACCAGCTGATGAGGCCTGATGATGGTTAGCAAAGGAGAAAAGGGAAAAAGAAAAAAAGAAAGAAAGAGACAATGAAAAAGTAAAGAAAAAAAGGAACAAGAAAAGAATAAATAAATAAAATAGAAAAATATTATTAAAAATATTATTAAAAATTATTTATATCAACATTAGTTATACCATATAGGATGACTGTAATTAATGTTAGCGATTTTCAACACAAACTAATTCGAAAAACTCGATTTTCAAAACATGAAAATATTTACAATTCAATTGGTACAATTATAAGATTTAAAATTAAATTGATAAAAGTATAAATTTTTTCGATAATTTTCACTAAAAACCTATCATGCATGTGAGAGAGAATGCGTGTCACTAGGTTGACATGATTTCTTTTTATAGGAATCTTGAATGAGAGTTTTTTTGTATGCTCGTGAATTCGCATGCATTACTCCTAGGTTGTCTTATTCTCGGAAAAAAAAAATAGTACATTTCTCTTTTCTCTTTCTTTATTCAAGTTTCTGAATTGCACAGGGTCGATGAAATGGTCAAACTTTCCATCTATTGAAATAAATTCGTGTTCTGCTCAGAGTATCCCCCTTTCAAATTAACCTTGGGGCCTACGTGCCTGTCATCTTGAAGGAAGGGTCTCATTTAATGCACATACAATTGAAATGGCTTGTGTGAATACATGAATTAGTTATGTCGAAAATTCAAACTTTTCCATATCGGTAAAGAAAAAAAGGATTATTGATGGCACAAGACCGTTATCCCTTTGATTAGGCTGAATGGATAAAGAAATATGAGGTGTGAAATTTAATATGATACGACACGCCAAACGTAAATGGATTATTCTACGTTTAATCCATTTGTACTTTTTTTATAAAAAAATGGGTTATTATCGATTTTCGTGCCATAAATAATTAGGAGTTATAAAGTAGATTTCGATACTTCCATTAGAAAGGGACAGCATGTTTATGAATGGTAATCGGTCACCAAGCCAAAATTAGCTAACTTTTTCGTCCAAGAATATAAGCACCCGATTAACCTTCATGAACCATACCAATTCTTGCTTTAGATGCAAAAGGAGTAATTGAAAGTAACGCATGATCGATGTTATTGATATCCATTAATGGAAATGTGTAGGAACTAATTTTGCTACGCAAGCTACTTTTTTTGTGTGTGTGTGTGTGGTCAGATCATAAGCTATCTTATTTAGCTTCCCCAATATCATGAAGTGTTCTAGGAATTCCAAATTAGGGCACCATGATGGCCGGTGGAATCTCCTAAAGAGGAGGACGAGAATCTGTGGCTGTGAATAAAGAGGGACGAAATGCCGCCAGAAAAAAAGACAGAGAGAATGGAAAGATGTAGAAGGCAAGCAGCAAAGAATGAAAGAAAAATAAGAAGGAACATTTCAAAAGCATTCAAAGTCAATAAAATGGAGATAAGGTTTAAGATCTCACCACAATTAAGGTCGTGATTAAATTAATATTATGTGGACTGAATCTTATTCGTTCTCGAACAAAGGAAATAGATAGAAAAAAAAAAGGGCTTTTGTTTTATCTTGCCATCTCTCACGTTTAAGATCTAAATTTTTATATTCAGTTCCATTTATTTAAGAAAAAATCGATCATACGACCGCTGATTCATTATCAATTATGATAATATTTAAAACCTCACTTTATTAGGACTTTTCTCGTGTCATTACATCTGAAGTTTTTATCTGTTTTAATTTATGTCCCCAATTAACAAATATTAATTAGATCAACGAATGCCCAGAGTGCACAAGATTCCGACTCCATGAACAAGGAGAGGTCTCCATTGCACTCCACATAAATATTATTCCCATAAAGTAGGGTTAAATCGCCCACCGGCAGAGCTGACCCCTCTCAAAAATCTAATTATAAACTACAATATTCTCACCACCCACATTTAATTGCAAACATTTTTTTTTTTAATTTCTCATTAAACCCGATATTTTTTTTGGTAAAAATTAAACCCGATATTTTGTCTTCATTAATTCGAAAAAATTCGTTTTGGTTTTCATTCATCGAATTTGTCCATAAAGTTCACAAGGACATTTTTCACCTGTGAAATGTACTCCTAAAATAAGTCTACCTACGCCTAAATTCATGTGAGACTGACTTTTATTTTACTTAGTTTTGACATTTACGTAAAAAGACAAAACTGGAATTATCCAAAAAAAACTCATGAAATATGTTGAAAATTTTAAATAATAATTCATACTATCAATGATTCGAGTTTTTAGAAAAGTCGACGGTTGTGTTACAAAATCTCAAACTGAGAAGGTGCCATTTAGTTCGTCAACATTACATTCTGTCAAAATTGTCGCCATTGAGTGTCGTTTACGCTATTTTTTGCTACTTATTTCTCCAAAATCAATATCACCTTTAGATTCATTACTCTCAGAAGAGTCGAACCCTGAAAATTTCTTCGCGGTTAGCAGCTGGACATTACGTGTCGATATCTGTATATCAGAAAGACTTCATAAACTTCATAAAAAAAAAAAAAAAGTCAATGAACATAAGTCGCCAAACGAAAATTGCAAAACAAAAAGTGGTAAGCTCAATGAAATTGGAAGGAATTGGGATTTGCATAAAAGAATAAAGAGAGATAGAGAGAGATATCAAGAAATAAAAAAGGAAAAAAGAATGAAAAAGAAAAAGAAAAGAGAGAGAGAGAGAGAGAGAGAGAGAGAGAGAGAGAGAGAGAGGAGACTAGACTTGGAAAAAAATCCGCTGTTTGGGAGCAGCACATTGGAATGGCAAACATGGTAGCCCCTGGTTTTCCCTCTTCTCCCAACAAAACCAACCCCCCTCTCCTCCGTCTCCCTCCAGCTAACCTTAGCCGTTCCTCGCCTTTATATCTGGGACGACGACGACGACGACGACGACGATCCCGATTCTGGTCCTCGTACCCATCATCCCTACCCCCGCTCCCCAACAAAAAGATGCAAGCTTTCACGCATCTTCTGTCCTAGGTGTGTCGATAATCCCCGTAGCTAACCATTTGAGGGACGTTGCCCACCGGTTTAACCGTGCTGCCCTTTTGCTGTTCCTTCTCCTGTGCTAAAGACACGATCTTTTCGCGTTTTTCGCTGTACCCAGATTGCTGTTTCGGGTAAAGTCACGATCTTTTGTAGTGCAGGTCTGATTGGGGTAATCTTTCTTTCGCTCGTTTGTTCGGTGGAAGCGAGCGGGGCCCGGCGCGGTTTGTTGCGCATTTCGGATGCTTTGAGCGTCTTTGGGTCCGATAGATTTCTTGCTTTTGGGGGGAAATTTGAGGCGTTGGCATTGGAAATTTGTTTGTGGGAGGTTTTGAGTTGTTGATGGGGATCACAACTGCGGTGGCTGATAGAAAAGGCAAGGAGTGTCGCGAATTGTCGAGAGACAATAGTGTGAAGACGAACGGCAAATCGAAGAAGGGCCGTCGACGCCAGAAGAAGATGGTGCCGATACAACGGCTGTACGATACTTGTAAGGAAGTTTTCGAGGAAAGCGGGACTAATATCATACCGTCTCCTCAGAATGTAGAGAGGCTAAGGGCGGTTTTAGGTATGTTTCTATGCGTGTAATGGCCGATTTTGCTTTGTCTTGATAAAATTGTATGAAGGTTTTGTGGTAGTTTTATGTCATGATGGAGGATCATTGGATTGTCCCCTTGAGTTGTTTAAGAATGGAGATAGATTGGTTTTTTGCGGTGTATTCTGATTGAGATGAAGAAATGTAATGTGCGTGTAGGTTAACTTACTGTCTACAGGTGCGTTAGCCTGGAGATCTCTTGAGTGTTTTCTTGGAATGGTTTGGGTTGCTTTCGGCTTGCTGGTTGGTGGAAAACTTGATTGTGCTGTTGATGATATCTACATTTGTCCTGGCTCTTATATCATTTGGTGGGAAGCTTGACATTATCGTCACAGAATGCTTTCATCGAGTTCGAATTTGTCGTGAGAATTCTTAATTAACGAGTTATTGGGAGGACATATATCACCAAAATAGAGACTAAAGCAAGGGTTGAATCAAAGCTGGTGTTCAGTATTATAAATTGACTCATTATACTCCTGACCATGAACCCTAAGATGCAGATATCGAGGCAGCATAGCAAGTAACTCTTCAACCTGGAGTTCCGCCTGAGGAAGCAGGGGCTTGTTTAGGTCATCTGTAAACAGCATCTTTTGTATTTTTTAGGTCAAGAAAATGGCTTCTTAGTTTCCCTTCATTGTCTCAACATGATCGACAGGGCTTGTTGTTTGAAGCCTTAAGCAGCCAAGCATTTTAGCAATCAGATACTTAGTCTTATATCAAGTTAAGTATTTTCTTATGAGCCACATTAAATCAGGTTCGGTTTACTCATTCATTATCAGGCTATTTGCAAGTTCAATGATTTGTCTGAGGTCAGCTGGGATGTAAGATTAGCCAGAAACAAGAGGTTTGGCCTAAAAAAGGAAAAAAATCAATAACAGGCGAGAGAGGAGAGACCACCAAACGGTGGTTTGGTCGAAAGCACGGTCATAAATCTCAAAGGATATGGTCTAAAAAGTAATATTTATCACAGTATATCTGGTCCCGAGTTTTTAAGGATTCTTCCTCTGTTCCATGAGATTAACATAAAGTATTTTTCTAGAAAGTGGGAAGCACTGAAGTAGGAGGTGAAATCTTTCTGATTGGATGATTTGATTACTTGTTAGGCACAGGGCATTTTCTTTCCCTTTGTAATTTGTGGGATGCGTGTCGTTGACACACTTTTTAGTAACATTTTTAGGCACGATAGGTATTTGCTTGCAAATATTTTCAAGGGTGTTTCTGCTGAAGGTGCGGTTGATATGGTGGTATGGCTTGAAATAACATGGGCACTGGTTCTAAAATACTGATACCACCAGCCTATTTACTTATTTATCATGTGCTGACCTTTGCAGATGGCATTAGACCTGCAGATCTTGGTCTGACTCCTGATATGCAACACTTCCAGTCATCCGTGACTCAGCAATACCCAGCAATCACGTACCTGCATCTCTGTGAATGTGATCAATTTTCGGTATCCGACAACTCTTTCCCCTTTTGTTTTCCTTGTCGGTGTTGGAATCAATGTTTCATGAAATAAAAGATTGGGAATCCTGTTGTGCTGACCATCATTGGTTTTTTTGAATCTTACAGATGGGAATCTTTTGTTTGCCACCTTCGGGTGTCATTTCTCTACATGATCACCCTGGAATGACGGTTTTCAGCAAGCTTCTTTTTGGGACCATGCACATTAAATCGTATGACTGGGCGGTTGATGACCCAAACACATCTGCAGCGAATTCGTCAACTAGTATGCTTCTTTCCTAGTTTTATAGAGCAAGCTGATTTCGTCCAAATGGTTTCAAATACGAATATTCATTTGCAGACATTGCTTAAATCATCTATGACTTTCTGCATTTACTCTGACATCCCACGTTCTGGCAAATAATAAATTGTTAAATTTGTCCCTGTTACAGGATGTTAAATTTGAGTAAATCTTGGGTCTTCGCTTGGATGAAATCTGATGTATATTTTAAGTAATTGATATAATGCCTGCGAATGTTAGTACCAAGTTGATTTGAATAAGTTGCTCCGGAGAGCTTAGATCTTTGGAATAGGGCATCCTTGTCCAATTTTTTGACATGATTGTTATCTTAAATTCCCAGATGTCCTGACCATTACTAGGAACTTGGGTTACCAAGAAGCTTTCCTTAAGAACCAAATATTGCAATATACTATATGATGTATAGCGTGCATCGGAACAAATAACTTAAAATGTCTTGGTGTCTTTGCAAATGCAGCTGTGCCTTCTGGAGTACGTCTAGCAAAGGTGAAGGTCGATGCCAACTTCGCTGCACCCTGCGGCACGTCCATACTTTACCCATCAGAAGGAGGCAACATGCATCGCTTCACGGCGGTAACAGCCTGTGCGGTTCTAGATGTACTGGGTCCACCATACTCTGACCCTGACGGCCGACACTGCAACTACTATCGTGACTACCCATTTGCCAGATTCTCAGGTCCGTGTCAATAATAAGTTCTGAAACTGGAAGTTTGCTCTTCATCCTGCTGTTCATGTTTTGTGGCTTGGCTTGCATTATCGCTCAACGGTTTTTCCCTTTTGCAATCACAGTTGATGGGGTTTCGGTGCCGGAAGAGGAGAGGGAAAAGTATGCATGGCTTGAAGAGAGGGAGAAACCCCCGGAACTGTCTGTGGTGGGAGCAAAGTACAGAGGCCCAAGGCTTGTGGAGCATTGATGATCTCGGGAAAGATTTCCCCCGTTACATTCTTCCGCATGCCTATTCTCTGTGAATGTTTCCGATTTTAGATAGCAGTTCAGACTTTTGTTTTCTTTTCCTATGGAGTCCTTCCTCTCTTCTTGGGGGTATATGAACTAGGCACATGGTGCCGCTTCTCCTTTCTTTCTTCTTCATGGTTTCCTTTTTCTACTAGTTATACAGCTTTAATGTACATAGAAACACAATAGAACAGAAGAGTCAGACTCCTTCCTGCAGAGCAGAGAGGAAGCATGAATTTGTCCTGAGAAGAGAAAGTCAAAGACTGCAAATTTGTTCTCTCTGCGCATACAGGAGGAAATGTTGGGTAACTCTCATGGGTTACCATCTTTCTCAACCGAGAAAGTCAAGAGTTCATCGTTTGTATTCTATTTGGAGGATTTGTCAATTGAAACGACTGGGAGAGAACGTATTCTTGAAAGGATACAGAAGCGCGAATGTATTTCTTGAAAGACCTTGAAAACTTAGCATGTAATTACTTTGAAGGCACGCATGTCGTCACATCGTACTCATTTTCTTAACTATACAGAGATTTTGACATGGATGTAAAACTTTTAGGCATCGTATGTGCCTTTGCCCTGCACAAACTAATTCGATATGTTCTTGTTACCCAAGATCGGCTTATGAAATGCCTAAATCAAGTTGTGATCGCTAGGGGGTCGATCATATCAGTGATTTAAAAATCCAGTTGATCAATCATAAATTAATCCATGTTACTGTGCAATTGTAAAAGTTACGACTCTTTAACATAATGATGACGACATTCGAGCACGGTGCTTACGATAGCGCTGCTCCCACCATCTTCTTCCACCATTTTCATGTTAGAAATATCGGACATTTCTCACTGCCATATTATTAATTGCTCCTTGAATTTGTTTCGTATCTAACATGGATTAATCGTCCTTACAAAAAAAGTCGTTATTGTCTTCCAAATGAATGCGAGGACGACATTTAGTGTTGATCGTATCTTAACTTGATAATTTCTTTTATCAACTTATTGTATAGTGGGAGAATCCTCTTGGAATATACATTCACCAAAATAAAAAAAAGGACCCGTAATTTTCTTTGCTTCTTATTTCTTTACCAAATCGATCAGATAATTGATTGAAACTTCCCTCGAACGAAGAAGTTTCAAATCCTAACCCCATTTAATTTAGTATTGATGGGACATCATCGGCGAGCGTCGCCTTTGAACCGTGGTTGGTCGGCCTTGTTGAATCCGTCACGCTAGAGCACTGACTCCGGCCTCATTAAATTATATGATCAAGACAGCATTAGGAGACCCGATGTGGTGACTGTGATGGTAATTAAGCTGTCAATTAGAATCATTCCAACTGGGTTTTGAGCTCCCGAATCCTCCCGGAAGAACCATTAAACAACGTCGTTGCCGTCATGGACTTGAGCTGATGAAAGCTTAATTAATAAGGAAGGATGACCAAGTTTGGTAAGAGCAATTTGGCTCCAAGTCTTTGAAAATGCGGGGTTGAATTACTCATAAGCTTTCGGTCAACATCAATGTCGACACTCTTTTGTAAAAGAGATAAAGCCGTGGTCGTGGGGCGTGTTGGCTTGCTCAGGGTGATCTCATATCCTTCGTTATCCCGAAAAAATAGGGGAACGTAGTTTCAATTTTTCAACGGCACTAATCAACGATTCTTGAAGAAAAATAAGGAGTCTATGCGGTAATGTCGCGAGTAATGCCAGATGACATCGGTCCCTCTCAATCGTCTGGAAGGGAACAAGTATTCGATTATATGGTTAATACGTGATGAGATAAATTGATCACTTTATATTTAAAATGGTCGTGCTCACCCAACTTTTTCTTTTTGTTTGAATTCGAGAATGAATCTCGGTAGTAATCAGCTTAAATCAACAGGACGTGGAAATATGAGATGCATCATGCTTTTCCTTCCACTTTTTCTCCTTGCTACTGCATACCCTAATGCTCTTTTTACATAAATGGTCAAGACTCGAAGGAAACTGATATAGTGTGAAAGTAAAGAAAAGAACTGATAAATACGAGTGTGGGATGATTGTTTATACGAACTAAAAATCTAGAAAGCACAAGCTCAAATGGCAATTTGCTCTTTTTTTTTTGGGCTAAATCCTCTTTAATGAATTTCTTGTAACCATTTGATAAGTATTTCATGTGACAATTATGCAACGCGTTGTAATTAAGGAGTTGATAGAATATCAAATTCAAAATCAACTTCTACTATTCACCATAATATCTAATCACCGTATTAACCAGTGATCGATCGATTGGCCTTACTTTTCCTCGTTAGCGATATGATGCGATACCCAAAAAGTCTTTCCCATGCAAAGACTAAAGCCTTGCATAAACGAAGCAGTTCTGTCGATAGAGTCCAGTAGCCCTCCTAAGCTAATCTCTAACATGCGCCCACATGAGATCTGATCAAGTTGTCTTCTCGAGGAAGGACCGAAATGCAGAGCCCGAATCGGGTCAATGAAGGAGGACAGCGATTGGTTTCGAGTTTCAACCCTCGCGGGCAACGAGCGTATTGACCGGAAAAGCTTGACGATGCAGCACCGCGGGTTGCTCCCTTTCAAACGTTATAATATTCTCCGAAACCAAATGCCCACCGTCCACGGGGACTTGCTGGATCACCTACTCAAAGCCCCGGTTTGACCATCCGCCCCATGTGACGTCTCCTCCCCTTCTGTGCAGCCCAATTCAATACGGCGGAAACCTTCAATGCCAATCTTATTATCAAAATAATCACGCATCACGCATCATGCGGCTGCTTTCAACTCTCTCTCTCTAGAGCTCATGTATCTGTCTTGAACGGCGAAGCGTTGAAGTTGAACGTGTGCTGTTTTCTTCGCCTTGTACTAAATTCTCGCGGCTAGAAACGGTATTAAAATGGAGGAGGAAGCGTGAGAGGGAGTTGTTGACATCGTCTGTTTTCCCTGCGTAAGGTGATGTGTGATACAGATAAGCATTTGCTGAGTTCATTTTTCTCATTTGGACAAATGGGGTTTAAAGTCAACTTACAACCAAGTTGCTTTGCTAGCTTGCTAGGGTTTACCCGAGTTATAAGAAGAAGGCGCCATTGGAGAGAGACAGAGATAGAGAGAAAAAGAGAGATAACACCACATAAACGAGATGTCGAAACTTGCTGAGGAGGATCCACCGCATCCCCTTCAAATGCGCTTCTTCGACATACTTCAGCAAGAAGCTCGAGAAATATCCTCCTCAAACTCTTCCAATGAAGAGGCCGAAGAACCTCAGCTCGTGTCTCTTGGCCTCGGAAGGAGCCAATGTATGACTGACAAGAAGGAAACGACCGAGTCCAACGATCCTACACAAGACATCAAGACCAGCCTCACTCTCGGGTTGTTGGACTTCAAGGGTGAATTCTCGTCCAAGCTCACACCAGATCCTCATCGCAAGGGCCACTTGGAATCGGACAATCCAGATGAAGAAGAAGGGAAAGAAACTTGTCTGTCAAGTAGGACTCGGAAGACGACTTGTGATGGTGAAGACAACGAGGTTTCACAGCAAGAGCAAGTGAAGAGAGCTAGGGTTTGTGTGAGGGCCAGATGTGACACCCCCACGGTTAGTACTCTTTTTCATGCGCATCCTCTTTTGCTGAACCCGAAGGCATATGCAACTGTGTGGATGTGGCAATTGCCAACTTTCGAGTAACGATCTAGTGATGTGTGTCCGTGTATAATATCTGTGTAGATGAACGATGGATGTCAATGGAGAAAATATGGACAAAAGATTTCCAAAGGAAACCCATGTCCTCGGGCATATTACCGTTGTACGGTTGTCCCGGCATGCCCCGTTAGAAAACAGGTAAAAATTCATGCTCAACCAGAATGATTGCTTGTGGCTTATAGCAACTAGCAAGTGTCTTGTATGCTCTTTCTTAAAGGGGTTTTGTCCATAACTCTCTGCTGTTGAGGGATGATGTTCTTGAGGTTCGTAGTCTGTCCTAAACATGTCCAATTATGTTGTGAACCAAACAAAATGTTGTGTAACGCTCTTTGACAACAAACTATGTAGCTTACGATGCTTTGCGTTTAAAAAGATTTTTGAACGGATTGGGAAAAGCACTATGACAAGCTTGGCCCAAAGAAGGCTGACATTGAAGAATATGCTATTACTTATATTGATGTAATCCAATTCAAGATCTGTCACGCTATTGAATTAAGCGCACAATTTGTTACTCTTTCAATATCCAAAGGGATTATAAGGTGTTTAAGCACTTGGCATGGATGCGCTAAGTTCTCGGATTCTAATCACAACATCTCTCAATTATAATTAAGAGGGTTGCGGTTGCCACTTTGTGGTAAGAGCTTTATTAATGCAAGAGGACAATGGGCATGGCAATTTTCTTGCATCCATAAAAATTAGATGAGTTAAAAGATTCAGATATCTCTTATTATGAATAAGAAAAAGGAACTAACACTTTTTCTTGACTTGTCTGAACTTCTCGTTGATTTCATTTTTCAGGTCCAAAGATGTTCCGAAGACATGTCCATACTGACCACCACCTACGAGGGCACCCACAACCACCCGCTTCCCGTTTCAGCCAGAGCCATGGCTTCCACCACCGCCGCCGCTGCTTCCATGCTTCTGTCTTCTTCGTCGACCTCCACCTCCAATGAGTCCAGCCTCTCCGGTTCCACGTTCCACGCAGGTCTGAGCTTCAGCCCGCACGACAGTTTCTCAAGAAGCAGGCCCGTCTTCCTCCACCCGAACCCTGCCTCGGCTTTGAACCCAACGATCACTCTAGACCTCACTCACGATGCACCACCTTCCGCTTCCGACCATGAGCCACATCAAGTCCAAGTCCAATGTTGGCCCGACATCTTTATGGGGCTACGATTACACAAGCGGCCGTCCCATGCTTCTGCCTGGTTATGTCAGGGCCCAAACTGGGCCAGGTGGCCTAGAGAAGCAGCCCCAGCAAGAGCAGATGAATCACGGCACCGCGGTGGAGAAGGACCAACAAATGTTTTCTCAACAGTCCCTGACGGAGACCCTGACAAAGGTGCTAACGTCAGACCCGAGTTTCCGGTCGATTGTGGCGGCGGTGATTTCGTCCATGGTTGGAGGGGATAAGGCACCCACCGGCCAAGGCGGAACGGGAAGATTTGGCCCGGCCGGACTATGAAAGGTGATGAGCTCGAAAAAATGCTAGTACGCGCAAATCTGTGAGTTTAGATGTTGACTACTTCCAATAATCATAGAGGCCTAAAACAAAACTAGTTAATTCTCACTCTGTCTGCAATTCTAGTTTCTCGTGGTGATGGGCGAATGGATATTGCATTGCTCAAATGGTACTTCGTTGACATTGATGCCGAACACAAAAACACAGGGCGACAAAAACTAAATGATAACCGACTAAATATCAAAGATCAAAGAAAGAGACGAGCCGAAACCCAGCGCGAAAGCACAAACATGGACGGTGTGTGCTTGTACAGTGGTGAAACGAACGGGTGCAGTTTGCCTAATCTGTCAATATTCTTTGCTCTTTGTTCAACTGAAATGAGGTCGATTTCACGGATCCTGTCGCTTGCTGCTGCTGCGCTTGCTGCTGCAGAGGGTTGGCGACTCGGAGTTAAGTGAGTTTTGTGCTCCCATGTGTCATGCGATAGCATTTCAAAGAGCTTGTTCTCCATGTTTGTTTGGAAAGTTCTCTTCTGTTGACATTATTAACGGTTCACAGGAGTCTCGTAACAATAAGAAAAATGTCTTTGAGCTTGCGCGCATGGGCTTGGGTCGAACCAAGTATAAAGTTGGATTTCCCCGGTCCCTTTAAGTACGAAATATGCATGAGGCGCGGTCTAATGTTTTTCACGTAATCAAATCAAGGTCTTATCTGGTAAAAGCCTATTTCACAATAAATCACAAAATTTCCGACTTTCGATCATCCTATTTCTCTTCTAAATACGACTACGTTCTTCATTGTTCTACAAATCCATGAAACATTCTCCTCCTCTCTCACTCTCTGCCGGTTTCACACGTCCCCGTTGTTCTTGCTATACCCAAATAGTGCAGTGCACACTTAATCGAGAGGTGTCTTAAATCTTGGAGGATACCTGCGTATCTCACCTTATTCGCTCTCTAAAGCGCAGAAAGTACTCTTGAATACAATGCTTGCATGCTGTTCGTCGATTTTGTTGCGAGAAAATTTCTTAAGAATCACAAATGAAATTGCAGAGGATAAGTACGATTCTCAAGAGTAGATTCCGCCCTTCATAAAGTGCAGAAGGTGTGTAGCGACATTCTTTCATGATACAACAGTCCATCGAAATAGTGTGCATTGAGATTATGCAGAAACGAGGAAATTCATTCCAACAATTCTCTCTCTCTACACTTGAGATTATTTGAAGCATTGTGACCTCGTGCGACTTCTTAAATACACTATTCTTCAAAAGGAAATATACCCCAAACTTAGGACTCCAAGATGGGCTATGGATTAGCTTCTTATTGTTCATTACAAAAGGTGACGGCTGGCATTCCCAAGTCATCAAACCCCTTGGAATTGGCCCACCCCTTGCTTGCTTTGTGTTGAATACCCGCCTTGCTCACGTATTAGCCAACGCCTCAAAAAGTGGCTCGTATAGAAGAAGTTTTTGGACATTCATTTACAGTCCATTTCCTTGAGAGACTGTCGTACCCCGAAACCAATAAGAATGGGAGAATGGCACAATTGTCCTTTCACTCAAATAATAGTCTCAAATAGTAGCCAACAGCCTATTTTCAAAATATAGATCTCTATCTACATACATACATATGCATACACACACACATCAATCAATAGATCGGTTATAATAAGTTATAAACACTCCATCCAACTTTATGCAATAGATATACTCTTTTTAGTTCAATATATTATCAAAAATCACTATTACTTCAAAACATGAGTTTTACAAAATCAAAGAAGAGATTAACATTACTCACCTAGAAAGGTCCAAAACTATACAACGAAGCTATTCAAGCCAATGATCTCATAATTCTATCAATTAAACGAGAATCGATGTCAAAACTAAGTTAAGAACTACCTCAATTATGACTCGACTAAATTAAGCTTAATTACTAATAATATGACTCCCATGCTCAGACATTGTAGTTCAAATTTCACATAAATTCAAATATATGACGTAACTCTGAAATTTTTACTTCGATTATATGAACTAAGGGCTTGAATCCTTACTAAGCACTGCGAACCATCATTAATCCGGCTTGTTAAGTGTCCAAAACGAATTTTTCATTTTCATTTTCTTCTTTTTTTTTTTCGTTTCCTTCCCATTTCTTTGAACTCCCGACGCTCTCCCTCTCTGACAAGTCAAATGGTCAAACACGCCTCAACCAAATGTTGCCGCCAGCTCTTGCTTTGGTCGAAGTCAAAAGTCGGAATTATCACATGAACATCAGTCACGAGAAAATTAATAAAGCCCTTTGCAATTGGACGAGCAAATCTCTCGAATACGACCATCACTGTTAGGACGGCTAGACTTGGTGGCATACTCTCTACTCATATGGCTTGCTCCGTTGCAGTTATTTTCTCTCCAGCCACCAGATAATGTCTACTATCACTCCAAGAAGAATAAGCAAAGTCCAATCGTATTCAAGAGTCTCCAATTTTTACCCCGAGCCAAACCCAAGTCCATGGAGTCCCCTGTTTGGAACCTAATAGCCATACTAATCATGTGGGCTACTTCAGCTTTTCCAAACTGTGCTTGTTCTCCAACATCGGAGGTGAGCGCCCTTCTTCGCAGCGGGTGGTGGCCCAACAATGTGACCGGCAATGGTAGCTGGTCTCCATGCATGTGGCCTGGCATCTCATGCGACGCCCACGGCAGCGTTGATAGAATCGTCTAGGGGATATGTTCTATGAGATGGAAGTCAAGCTCGGCAGCATGGATTTCTCCCTCCTCCCAAACCTGGCCTGCCTTGCACTCCCTTTTAACGGGCTCACCGGCAGAATACCCCTCCAAATATGCGCGCTCTGGAGGTTCGCCTGCCTCGACTTGTCCTTCAATTCCCTCTCTGGTGAGTTGCCTCCTTGTCTCGGGAACCTCACCATGCTCGAAGTACTCAACCTTCGAGGTAATCTAATCCGTGGTCCGATCCCTTCGGAGCTTGGGACTCTAAAGAGGCTGGTCCAGTTGATCCCCGGGGACAATGAGCTGGACGGCACAATCCCTTTGTCCGTAGGAAACTTAAAGAGTCTCACTCATCTGGATTTGAGCTGGAACAATTTCAGCAGACAAATTCCCTTTGAGTTTGGTCGTTTGACCACGTTGCGTTATCTCGGTCTCCACAACAATTCTCTTTCTGGCGCAATCCCTGGATCTCTTATCAAGCATTTGCACTAAAAATCCATCAACTTGTTGTACAATTTGTTCATGGGCCCGATTTCTGATCGTCTGGTCACTGCTTATTCGCGCGATGCGTTTCTTGGCAACAAAGGCCTATACATTGTGAAGGATCATCCTCCTTCAAGAAGTCATCAGACTAAGATTGTACTTATTTTGGCTATATTCCCAATGTTCTTTGCGGTTCTCGGTTCTTGCTTCCTCGTAAGACGTCGAATGAAGAGTGATGAGACGAAGGAGACACCAGAAAAAGATGGAGATTTCATGTCCATATGGAATTACGATGGGAAGATGGCATATGAAGATATAGTCAAAGCAATGGAAGACTTCAACATTAAGTACTGCATTGGCACCAGTGATTATGGTACCATCTATAGAGCAGAATTACCCAATGGCAAGATTGTGGACTTGAAGAAACTTCATCGTTTCGAAGCGGAGGACCCATCTTTCGACAAGAGCTTTGGAAACGAAGTGAAGCACTTAACGGAAATGCGACACCGGAGCATAATTAGGCTTTATGGTTTCTCCTTGCATCGGCGATGCATGTTCTTAATTTATGAATACATGAGAAGGGGGAGTTTATTTTCCACATTGAGAAATGACATCGAAGTGATGGAACTAGATTGGCTGAAAAGAGTGAATGTCATCCGGGATGTGGTGCATGCCTTGTCTTACTTGCATCATGATTGTGCCCAGCCCCAGCCAATTGTTCGTCGAGACGTATCTAGCAACAACATATTACTCAACGATGAAATGCAGGCCTTCGTGTCCGATTTTGGCACAGCGAGACTCCTGGATCCCAACTCTTCATCCAATTTCACCGCAAATTTTGTTGGTACGCACGGATACAAAGCACCAGGTGAGCAAATCTTCAATTGGTTTTACTGAAAAAGGAGTCTTATAAGGGTAATCAACATCGTTGCAGCCCCCTCATGCATTCCAGAGCTTGTTTAGTTGGCCTTATTAGACTTACATATAGTAATTGTTATAGCCTTCTTTCATGCGAAATTTCAATACAGAAAGATTTGGACATTCCCGCTGCCTAGACTTTGGCTTATTTATCAAACAGCCCAAACAATTTCTAAACAGGGTGACAATTTGGCAGGTTGCTTTGGTCAAAATTATATGAGAGTTTTCTTATTCCTTCCTTCCATTCAATAAAAGATATGCTTATTACATGCAGTCGTTGTACCAAGTTAGTAAACAAATTTCCTATGCTATGGTTCATTAAGAGCAAGATTTCAATGATGATACGCCTTGAAGGCTTTGATTAACTTTTTGGTGTCCCTCATTTGTAATAGAACATGTCGATCGATAACTAGTTTCAAAATCATCTCTAATCTCCAGGTTCCAACTCTAAGATATGATTGTACAACTTTGCGATTCTCTTTCTTTTTCATAGAAGTCACTTACAGTTTGGTGGTTAACGAGAAATTTGATGTATATAGCTTCAGAGTCATGGCGATGGAAACAATAATGGGCAAGCATCCAATAGAGATCATCTTGGTGCTATCGACCTCAGAAGGAGAATATATCATGTTACTTGACATGTTAGATCCATGCTTGCCTATTCCGGAAGGAGTTTTGTTGCGATAAACATTGTTCAAGCGATTTATCTAGCTCTGCTTGCTTAAGTGCAAACCCAAAGTAACAACCAACAATGGAACAAGTTTCCAGAGCTTTTTTGGCTCGAAAAATACCAATGGCTGTGCCCTTCCATACAAAGTCATTGGCACAGCTCCGACAAAATCTAATTGGTGCATCAACATTTTCATGGTCTTCTTAACAGCTAAATTGACCAAGTACCTTCTTGATACAGAAGAAGAAATTGATATCTTGGATGAATTTCATGGTTCAGTGTGTTTTTTTGATAGAAAATTCTTCCCGTCTGACAAAGAAACAAGAGTAATTAATTCACGAGGGATTTCAAGGACCTAGATCGTTGAATCTTTTTTGATTTTCCTATTAAAAATTTCATTGTTGTCGTCATTTTTATTTACTTGATAATTGACGCAAGTTCTCAAATTGCTTTCACTGATTTAGCAATTATCCGTTCATTTTGGTTGAACGCAATGTATTATACGTGGGTCAGAGAAATCAAATTAGAGAAGACTTTTAAAAGAGACGGTGGGGTGGAAAACTTGTAAATAGGTTTTGGGGCCGCCAAAATCGAACTTAGGCAAAGTATGTCGGAAGCTGTTATTGACTTGAGTCGTCTTGTTCCATTGATCATACAATCTCAACAGATAGTCTCTTTTATTGCAGTTCCTTGCAATTTCCTAAAAGAAGGAATGGCTGAAAAATTGGTCCGTCACCTTTCCCTGACGATGGGTTAGAAATTTTTAGGGCCAAATATCAACAATAGAAGTTTCGTAAAGTACATGACTTCCATGAACCATAGAACACGTACAAACCCAAAGGTCAACACATCCAAAAGACCTTGACTTTTTTCTGGACGTATACAAGTTCCATCCATACATGCATATTGGTTTAAATTTTTTTTTTTTTTTGGCTGGTATGCTGGTTTAAATTCTAATCGAATCATAAAATTACCAAATTTAGAGATTGCATGGGTAGAATAATTTGCTTGTCAGAAAATTAGTGACATAACTTTTGAGAACCGAACACCTAAAAAAATTACATTGGTGATTTTCCTTACTTTATTATCCATTGTCGCATTAATATAATATTAAATCATCCAACGCGGTTCACCAGAAAGCAATGTCAAGTAGGAATTTCTAACAAGACAATCGTCAATGATTAATTCACTTTTAAAAATTATGACAATTAAGTGATCTTTTAAAAAGTTATCGTATCAAAATGAGCACCGTGAAAAAATTATGACGTTATTAGTATTCTTATCCCCTCCAATTTTCTCGAGTGAGCGATCATTGGAAGCCATGAAATTCAAGTGATGTCACGACAACTTACTCAAGACTTTATCTCTAGCCATTGCTGATTTTATTTTGTATACTGTCCCACAGATCTTGAAATTTAACATCATTCAAGCTAGTTAGAGTAGCTTGTGGGATATGAGAGCTAATTTTGTTTACATTGAACAATCAAACATGTTACTTGCTTATGGGATATAAGGGTCATTGACTAGATATCACAGGCCTGGAACCTTGATACGTAATAAAAAATAAGTTGTTAGCTTTTTTTCCCCTTTTTCTTTTTACAATACTAAGTATTCAGACCATTAAACTCAAATAAATGTTACGAATATATGCAATTTGTCTGTTCACATGTATTTAATAAAGCTCAATGCATAGGATTACTGACGAGATTATTATGATTGCAAGATGTTGTGATGGAAACCTCGTATTTAAATTTAGTATTTAATCACTTAGTCAATAATTGGAGATTTTAAAATGAAATGATTTGATTAAGATGAAAGTTATGAACAAATTATATTGACCACAGAGTCCTCCTCAGAACAATTAGTCTTGAAATTAGATCCAAACTAAAGTAACGTGTGTTACACAACAAAATTCAGACACCGAAAAAGTGTTACGTGTGAGACCGAGGTAAGCAATCATTCTCGTGCGTACGGTTCAATGTTCATGGAACGCAAAGTGTGAATTGGATCCCCACTAAAGTCATGGAGCCCCACGGCCAGGTGACCACATAATGTTGTCTTGTACGGGGAGACTTTGGTGTGGGTGATGCGAGGCTTCACTTAGTCAATTGAGGACTTCCGAGTCCCCTCTCTCTCTCTACAAAGCATGATTCACTCGAATCCTGTAAACAGACCTGTTGGTTTGCATGTTCGCCAGCTGATGGCTGTAGCTAGATGGATTGTTATTGCGTTGGCTCTGTCCCACAACTTTTCTGCCCTTGCCACCAAAACAGAGGCAGATGCTCTAATGAGAAATTAAACAAAATAATTAAAATAGGATTTATGAATGGATTAGTGGATGATTGGAAGGACTGGCAGAAGTTCAATTACTCAACACCAACAATGTCCTCGAAGCAATAATAATCAATTTCTGAAACATAATGGTACTCGTTAAATAATTGGGAGTTAACCTTTGAGTGGGACTGAAGAATTTCATATGGTCTGCTAGAAAAATTCAGATCTTGTTCATCCGAAATTGTGGCTCTTGTTGAACTTTGGACTTTTAGATAATCTTACTTATCTATAACACTCATTTCCCATTTACTTCATAGACCCCCCTTCCTATGTCGACATACAACGAAGAGCATGCAATCAGAGACAATAAAGAAATATGGAAGTTTCTTGTCGATAAGGAATTATGATAGGATGCACTACAAGACTTCAACATGAAAATTGCATAGTGGGTGGAGGTTACTATAGTGTCATACGACGAGATTGCCCCAGGAAAATTGTGGCATTGTATAAACTTCGCTGTCTTAAAGCAGAGACTCATATTTTGAAAAGAGCTTCCGAAATTAAGTGAATTGATTGACGGAAGTACGATATAGAAGCATAATTAAGCTCCATGATTTTTACCTACAAATGCGATGTGTGCTCTTAATTTATGAGTAGTGGGAGTCTAATTTGTGTTTTGAGAATTAATTTCGATAGGATCACTAGCGTTTGGGATGCGCAACCTACTTTGGTATTTACGTACGATGTGATTAAAAGTACAAAAAGATATTCCTCTTGATAAGTTGAAGGCTTGTTAGTCAAAAGAAGAAAAGGCTGAAAAGCTGGTCCATGACCTTTCCCTTACAATGGGTTATAAATTTTTAGGGCCAAACATCGCTAGTAAAACTGTCAGAAAAACCATGACTTCCCATGAACCATTCACCACGTATTGATCCACGAGTCAACACACATGAAACCCCAAAAATATCTTGACTTCTTGGTGGATGCGCACAAGATCGATCCTTACATGGTTTAAATCGTTTTCTTTTGACCGGCATGCTTTGAATCATAAAACTGCGAAACTCAGAAATTTACATTAGCAAAATGTTTTATTTGCTAAAAAAATTAATGACATAACTATAAAAAAATGAATATCTAAAATTACATAGATGATTTTCCTTACTTGAAAATCCATTGTGGAATTAATTTGAAATTAAATCATCCAATGTAATTTGCTAGAATTCAATGCCACATAGGAATTTCTAGTAAAAAAGAAACCTACCTATGCAACGTAAGTGATCTAATCTTAAAAATTATCCCATTGAAATGATTGTTTAAAAAATTATAACGTTATTAATGCCTTTATATTGTTCAAATTTCATCAAGCAAGTGATGGTGAAGCATCGAAGGTTGAGTGATGTCACAATGCTCGACTTGAAATTTTATCCATATCAGTAACTATCGCTGATTTATGTTGAATAAAATCAAATCCGACGAAGATCCATTTATCATCAGTATTTTAGCACTTACCAACTCTTTCAGGAATTTACCAGCACGGAAGAAGATCCGCTATTTTTTTTTTTCCGGTTCTAAGTAATAAAATAGTCCTTGGTAAAGCAATGTGACTCTGAAGGACGTAAAATGTAGAGGTAATATCTGATACATAGTTTTTGGTTTGCGAGGGTGCTAAAACTTGGATTGCTTCACAAACTAATTCCATTTTTAGTAATCAATTCCCCTTTTACGGCCCTACGAGTTGATGGAAACTCCATCATCTCAAAAGAAAACGGAAGGAAAGACTAGGGTAACACGTGAATTGCGCAAACCGCGTTTCCCTGTACGCGTCGGTACAGTGCCTTTCTTAGCTTTATAAATGCCGTGGTCCAATGAATATGGCAATAACGAGTGGCTAAAGCTGCAACATGATGAGCATAATCTGCAGCACTTCCTTAGCTGTACTGATTACCATAGCTTTCTCCTGCTACAGTTCAATTGTTGCAGCACCAGCACCTTCTAATGAGTCAGAGGCAAGTGCGCTTCTCCGCAGCGGGTGGTGGCCTTCCTCCGTCACGGGCAACACTACCTTATCTCATTGCATGTGGCCCGGGGTATCGTGCGACGCCTCTGGGAGCGTCAATCGGATTGACTTGGCGGAGTACCGAATCCGAGGTAATTTCAGCAACATGAACTTCTCTCTACTTCCGAGCCTCACTTATCTTAACCTCTCTTCTCGTCAACTCTATTACAACGAACTAACTGGCGAAATCCCCCTCCAAATATGTACTCTAGCGAGGCTAACTCACCTTGACTTGTCCTACAATTTTCTCACTGGCAAGTTGCCTCCCTGTATCCAAAACCTCACCAGCCTTCAAGTTCTTGATATCAGTAGTAATTATATCAGTGGCTCTATCCCTTCTGAGTTGGGAATTCTGAAGAGATTGACCCGCTTATATCTTGGGAGCAATGCGCTTAGCGGTGTAGTCCCTCCGAGTGTTGGTTGCTTGCACAATTTACGACTCCTCACATTAGGCTCAAACAAATTACATGGCCTTATACCTCTACAACTTGGGAACCTCACAAAAGTGAAAGTTGTTGATTTAAGTTTCAACAACTTCGTTGGTCCCATTCCATTGTCTATAGGGAATTTGACAAGCTTGACCAAACTCTATTTGGGAGAAAACAAACTCAGTGGATTTATTCCTCTGAAAATAAAGAATTTGATGAATTTGACCGAACTCAATTTGAAAAGAAACTTACTCACTGGATCTATTCCTCCAGAAATAGGGAATTTGACGAGCTTGACCAAACTCTATTTGGAAGGAAACAAACTTGGTGGATCTATTCCTCCGGAAATATGGAATTTGACAAGCTTGACCAAACTCTATTTGAAAGGAAACAAACTCGGTGGATCTATTCCTCCGGAAATAAGGAATTTGACGAGCTTGACCGAACTCTATTTGGGAGGAAACCAATTGGGTGGATATATTCCTCTGGAAATAGGGAATTTGATGAGCTTGACCGAACTCTCTTTGGGAGGAAACCAACTGGGTGGATCTATTCCTCTGGAAATAGGGAATTTGAGGAGCTTGACCAAACTCTATTTGGAAGGAAACAAACTGGGTGGATCTATTCCTCCGGAAATAGGGAATTTGACAATCTTGACCGAACTCTATTTGGGAGGAAACCAACTCGGTGGATCTATTCCTCCAGAAATAGGGAATTTGACGAGCTTGACCAGACTCTATTTGGGAGGAAACCAACTCGGTGGATCTATTCCTCCGGAAATAGGGAATTTGAGGAGCTTGACCGAACTCTATTTGGGAGGAAACCAACTGGGTGGATCTATTCCTCCGGAAATAGGGAATTTGAGGAGCTTGACCGAACTCTATTTGGAAGGAAACAAACTCGGTGGATCTATTCCTCCGGAAATAGGGAATTTGAGGAGCTTGACCGAACTCTATTTGGGAGGAAACCAACTCGGTGGATCTATTCCTCCGGAAATAGGGAATTTGACGAGCTTGACCATACTCTATTTGGGAGGAAACCAACTCGGTGGATCTATTCCTCCGGAAATAGGGAATTTGATGAGCTTGACCATACTCTATTTGGGAGGAAACCAACTCGGTGGATCTATTCCTCCGGAAATAGGGAATTTGACGAGCTTGACCAGACTCTTTTTGAGAGGAAACCAACTGGGTGGATCTATTCCTCCGGAAATAGGGAATTTGACAAGCTTGAGTTATCTCTTTTTGCAAGAAAACAAACTCGTTGGATCTATTCCTCCGAAAATAGGAGAAGTATGGAATCTCAAGTTTCTAGATTTGAGCTCGAACAACTTGGTTGGGAGAATCCCTCCCGAACTTGGAAACCTCGCATTTATGAGTCATCTTGATTTAAGTTGCAACAGCCTCACTGGTCCCATTCCATGGGCTCTCGGGAATTTGACGAACTTGAACAGCCTTAACTTATCATACAATCATCTCAAGGGCCCAATTCCATATAATTTCGTGTATCCTATTGCCTATACTGCTTTTATCGGCAACAAAGATTTGTACCAGTTTGGCAAAACCGAAGCCCATAGTAGAAAGTCTAGCGTAATTCATTACATGACGATGTTGATTCCATTGGCTGCAATATTCATTTCTTGTATAGTCGTCGGATCTTGCTTCCTATTTCGACATGCAAAAACAAGTGTAAAAACAAAGAGCTTGCAACTTGAGACTATAGAGAAAAATGGAAATTTCTTATCAATCTGGAATTATGACGGAAGGATTGCATATGAAGATATAATCAATGCAACAGAGGACTTCGACCTCAAATATTGCATTGGGATTGGTGGTTATGGTAGCGTCTATAGAACGCGATTACCAAATGGGAAAGTCGTGGCATTGAAGAAACTTCATCGTTTTGAAGCAGAGGATCCATCCTTCGACAAGAGCTTTCGGAATGAAGTGAGACACTTGACGGAAGTGAAGCATAGAAGCATAATCAAGCTCCATGGTTTCTGCTTACACAAGCGATGCATGTTCTTGGTTTACGAATATATGGAAAATGGGAGTCTGTTCTATGCTTTGAGAAATGACGTCGAAGCGGTGGAATTAGATTGGTCCAAAAGACTTGACCTCGTCCATGATGTAGCACAAGCTTTGTCTTATATGCACCATGATTGCGCTCAGCTAATTGTTCATCGAGACATATCTAGCAACAACATCTTGTTGAATAGCAAAATGCAGGCTTTTGTGTCAGATTTTGGCACTGCTAGGCTTCTAGATCATGAATCCTCATCTAACTTCACTGCAAATATTGCTGGCACCTATGGATACATTGTGCCAGGTGAGCAACACTTTATGCTTCATAAATTTTATTTTTTTACCCTGAAAGTTACTACTAGAGGCACAAGTCAAATAAAAGACATTGTAGAAGTTTCACTATTCATGCTCATCAATGACTTGTAGACTTGTAGGGTACTAGCCAACAATATCCAAGAATTCGTTGTGCCTCGATTAGGGATGGCAAAATGTCAATGGGGAACCATCTTGTTTGTCGTGGCTCCTACTCCCGTATTCATTTTATTTATTTATGTATATTTTTGAAGGTTTTGGGATAATGTTTATTTATTTTTATGCCACTATCGTTAGAATTACCAGGTTAATTATTTAAATATTTTTGATGCTTTTTGTATTTTTTTTTCCAGAGCTCGCATATACTTTGGGCTTTAATGAGAAATGCGATGTGTATAGCTTTGGAGTGGTAGCACTGGAAACAATGATGGGTGAGCACCCGGGAGATATTGTATCTACCTTGTCGACATCCTCTGGAGAAGATATCATGCTACATCAAATTTTAGACCCACGGTTGCCTTTTCCAAGAGAGAACTCCATTGCAAGAAGTATTGTTCTAATAGTTTTTCTAGCACTTGCTTGCTTGAGTGCTAATCCAAAGTCTCGACCAACCATGAAGCAAGTCTCGGAAGCTTTCCTAGCTCGAAAGTTACCATTGGCGAAGCCCTTCCATGAGATCTCATTAGCTCAGCTCCGACATAACAACATATCATGGTTGGAAGGTGAATCAACGGAAGGTTCATCGAGATTGAGCGATGAGTAAGGGTCATTAAGTGCTTGTCCAATAAAGAGATAGATTGATAAAATGAAGCTGCAATTTGGTAAAATTGATTGAGGATATAAAAGTGTATGACCTCTGCAAATTAGTGAGTTGTGTTATACTTTTTTTTCCATTTTATGCTATAGGAGTGAGAAGCAATTTATATATGACATCCATTTATTTTTCTTCTTTTCAATAAGATTGAAATGCATGATCAATAAACAGTGCATTAGGAAATGAGAAAACCCACTATAATCTCAATATAAAACATGAGTACCCATATACAATTTCCATAACGTAATTAATTTAATCTAGATGAACTCTGACAGTGAGTCTATTTAGTATTATTTTTTGCTCCATGAAAGATGGGTATAGCTCATATTTTCCAAGGCCAAACATCAGCAAAAAGTTCTCACGAACCATGTAAAAAACCCCGACATGTTGTCGTTCTCACGGACCCAAAATCGACACATAAAACCACGAAGACCATGCCTTTCGGCGACACTCGAATTGCATACTCTCGATTGAAAACCTTGACTTCTTGATGAACGGGTAGAAATGCCATGCAAAAAATGCGTTCTGGTTTAAGTTCTGATTTTTTTTTTTTGTCTTACTCCTCTTTTCTATTTACATGTGTATGTGATGCTCATGAAGATCGAACATCAGATCGACTGCTCTCTGACCCCACCCTCTCAATTCCTTTACCAACAAGGTCGCATGCTTGTTGGTGGTTTAAGTTCCCATCGAATCATTGAAATTTATTGATTTTTGACAAGCAGTATAATTTCTCGACAAACGGACTGAAACTTCTTTAGGATGTAAGATTCTTAGAACACTTTAGCTTAAGGCTCACTTCTTTGTATTATCCTTTGCTTGTGAATTAGTTAATCCAATTGCATATCCATATATATATATATATATATGTATATATATAATATGTGAAGTCCCCCTCCATTGATACCAAACAAAAGTAACATGTGTTACGCCACTAAAATTAAACATAGAACAGACCTTGTACTAATATGTGAGAAGGCCTTTTCATTTTCACACTTGCTTCGGACATAGTTGGCCCGAACTCAAATCAAGAGACATAAGACCAACATCACGTAACAATTGAAATTCATTGAAATCTTTTGTATTTGATTCATATAGGTTTGGCTTGTGTCCGCACGAAAACCATAGGGCCTAACACCTCGTGACCATGTAATGTCTTGTGTAGAGAGACTTGACGATGGTAACATGAGACTTGTAGAGTTTTCTCGGTGCAAGAAGACTTCGAGTCATCTTGAAGTCTTTTGAAGAGTAAGACAAAATGCCAGAGAACAAGTAAATAAAAGAGAAATTACCTCCGCCGTGTTCCATTTGGAGGAGGACCTTTCTCAATGACTTGTGACGTGTAAATGGCAAATGAACTCCAACAAGTGAAGAGTAGATTGGTATAATGATGCTGCCAATTGGAGAAAGTGGTTGATGATATGAAGTATACGAATTGTGCAATTTAAGTCATGTCAAACTCTTTTCATACTAGCTAGGCTAAAAGTTTACTCATGTGGCAATTATTAACGAGCAAGAAGCAATCATTAGACAACCATTTATCTTTAGTCAGATTGGAATGAACGATGATTGAAATAATTTGTCGTTGCCATGAATGTTTGGCTTGTTAAGGACATTCGCTACGTATTTGCAGGATCGTTTCTCTTTTGTTGAAGACCAGAAATTGCACAATTGATGTTTTCTTCACTTTGGCCAAAGATCAGACGTTGTCGAAACAACAGAAGACCGCAACTTATCTTGACAGCGTGAGGACGCCCAAATGTACGGGAAGAGAAACTTTGAAGACCTCGACTTTGGAGTTGGGTAACCGTGAAATTAACGACGGAGTGCCGCCCGGCGACTTCGTAATGTATCTCTAAATAAATTTATTATTGCAGAATAACTCTCTATCGGCGTCCTTAATTAGTGCCACTTGGATTTAATAGAGATCGGGGGGAATCCAAGGCGGTGGCTTGGTGTTGGAGGGGACGATTTCTGAACCAGGAGACAAAGAGGTCATGTCTCGGTGGGGTTTAAGAGCAGCGGCCTGACGATAGTAGCGGCGGCGGTGCGACTACGATGGTGGCAGAGCGGCGGGCAGAGAGAGAAATGGATCTTTTCCCGGTTTATCTTATGTAAATTGCCACCCGACAATATTGCCACACGATGCATTTTTGAATTTTTTTTCCATTTATTTTGGAATTTTCTGAATTTTGATGAAATTTTTTTAATTCTGGAAAATGGACTCCGGACAGGATCAGGAACCCGGTCCGGATATGGGTCTGACGCGGACCCTAATGGTCCGGGTTGGATGTGGAATTCGGACCGGACCCTGGGCCTAGTCCAAATATAACAAATTTCTAATTTTTTGCTAAGCCCACAACTCCTGACCTTTAAGCCCATGACAACCAACCCATATCTAATCCTGAGCCAGCCCATCCTCTATTAAGCCCATGGAATTTTGCTCTCTTTTTCATTACTCTTTTTCTGTTTCTTTTGTTTTGTTTTCTATTATCCATTTTTACACCTTTTTTTTTTTTTTTGCTTTTTCCTATTTTGTCTTTTTTAGTCATGTTCCTCCCGAAGCCTTCTTCACCGAAGGTCTCCTCACCGCCTGCAACTTCATCCTCCTCGCCGAACCGGGAGATCTCGACGCAATACTATCTCCAATATACGTCGTCGCCGGCACCCACACCGATTAATGCTACCGGTCGCCGTCGGCCTAACGCCGATGATGACTACCGCCGCCCACCTACTCCGGCAGCCACACAATTTCACAAAAATCCGCTCCGAAACGAAATTCCGAAACCAGCAATCCAACGAACAAACAAGCATGAATACATGGAAATGGGGAAGAATAGCCTAACTAGTGCAGCCTCGAACCGCTGGCGAAGGTAGCTCCAGTGGGGTATTCCACCTCCGGCGACTCGAAAAAAAAAAAAACGGTGGATATGCTATGAAATCGCAGGAAAAGACAGGGAAAAGTATGATATCGGACGTGGTTCAAAAGACGATCAAGCATTAAACTAGACTTCTAAGCATCGATCCGACAACATGGACTTCGGTACTTCATTCAAGCATTTCGTCGTGCATGGATTCTTTCACCGCCAGCCTGCCGCGGCTGGCTTCATCCTCGACCCTGGGATCACGCTGCGGCCTTATGCTCTGCCCCCTCGCTGTCTCGGCTGTACCATACCTTCGTCGTCCTCCTTGCGGGACGCGTGAAGAGAGAGGAGAGGAAAAGAAGGCTGGGCAGGTCTTGGGGGAAAAGAAAGGAAAAGTGGGCCAACCCAAGCGAAAAGAAAAGGAAAGGAAAAAAGAAAGAGGCCGGGCCAGCCTGCCCCCGGCCCGGTCTCCCTTTTTCAATTTCTTCTCTCTCTCTTTAAAAATATTTTATAATTAATTTTTCCTTTTTTTTTAAATTTCGATTGCTATTAATGCAAATGCTCCCAATTTCTATTTGTGATGTAAATTAATGACAATTTTTTTATAGGGGCTAATAATTAATCCCTAATTTTTTTTGCAATTTAAAACCTAAGTAAAAATAGGTAAAATTTAGGTATCAATAATGAGTACAAGGACCATGCAAAAATTGTGTTCTGGTTTAAGTTCTGATTTTTCTTTTTATTTCACTCCTCTCTTCCATATATATTTTCAATTATTTTGGGAATATTAATGGATTCTTCCATTTTACCGGGGATCTTGAATGAGGCATATATATGTATATGTATGTATGTGATACTCATGGAGATTGAACATTGGATCGAGTACTCTCTGACCTAACCCCTCAATCCCTTTACCAGCTAGGTCACACCCATTGGCAGATACAGTTCTGATTCAATTGTTGAAATTTATTGATTTTCAACAAGCAATATAATTTCTCAATGGAGGGGCCAAAATTTCTTTAGAATGTGAGATTCTTAGAACACTCCAGCTTAAGACTCACTCCTTTCTATTGTGAATTAGTTAATCCTATTACAAATCGAATATACATTACACCACTAAAATTGAACATAAAATAGGACCTTGAACTAACCTATGAGAAGTCCTTTTCGTTTTCATGCTCGCTTCGGACATCATCTAACAATTGAAATTCATTTTGTATCCGCACTAAAACTGCCGGGCCCAGTGCCTTGTGACCACGTAATGTTTCGTACAAGAAGACTTGATGACAATGACATGAGACCTGTAACCCTTTCTCGGTGCAAGAAGACTTCAAGTCGTCTTGAAGTTTTTCGAAGAATAAGATAAAATGCCAGAGAAAAAGTAAATAAAAGAGAAATTGCATCCGCCGTGTTCCACATGGAGGAGGACCTTTCTCAATGACTTGAGACGTGTGATTAGCAAATGAACTCCAACAAGTGAAGGTAGATTGATAAAATGATGCTGCAAATTGGAGAATGGGGTTGAGGATATGAAGTATACGAATTGTGCAATTTAAGTCATGTCAAACTCTTTTCATACCAGCTAGGCTAAAAGTTTACCTAGTAACAATTATTAACGAGCAAGAAGCAGTTATTGGATAGTCATCTATCTTTAGACATTTGGGAAGATTAGAATGAATGATGATTGATAATAAGTTGTTGTTGCCTCGGATGTTTGGCTTGTTAAGGACATCTGCTACATATTTGCAAGATCATTTATCTTTTGTTGAATATCAGAAATTACACAATTGATGTTTTCTTTGCTTTGGCTAAAGATTAGATTTTAACGAAACAATAAAAGACCACGACTCCTCTTGATAGCGCACAAACGATCGATGTACAGGGAAAGAAACTTTGAAGCCCTTGACCTTTGGAATTGGGTAATGTGAAATTTACGATGGAAGGCTAGTCGGGAACTTGGTAAAATATTTTTATATAAATTTATCATTGAAATAACTCTCTGTTGGCATCCTTAATCAATGGCACTTGGATTTAATAGAGATCGGGGGATCGAAGGTGGTGGCTAGGTGGTGGAGGGGACGATTTATGAATAAGGAGACAGAGGTCGTGTCTCGGTGGGGTTTAAGAGCAGCGGCCTAACGGTAGCAGTAGCGGCGATGCAATTGCTACGGTGGCAGAGCCTCGGGCAAAGAGAGAAATAGATTTTTTTCCCAATTTATCTTATGTCCAATGAATCACTGAAATTTGTCCCGATAGCCACTCTTCCCACATGGAAATGGGAGGTAGGAATTCGAATGTCCACCTCCTTAGGGGTTGGGACGTGAATAATTTAACTTTAAGTATGGATTTTAACTCTCACGTCTTACAAGAAGATAAGATAAAAGTTGGAAAGTGAGAATTAATTGACAAAAAAAAGTTACTAAGAAATATAGGTGATCGGTAACTTTATCATCAATTTTTTTTTGACACATACCAATTATTTCAATAATTTACTGGTATAGAAGAAGATATGTTTTCTTTCCTCTTTTTGTTGGTACAAAAAAAATAGTAGAATTGTACCCGCCGAAGCAATATGACTCTGCAAGAACGTAATCTAGCGAAATAATGTTGGATAAGTAGTTTTTGGTTTACAGGGGTGCTGAAACTTGGATTGGTTCACAAACTAATTCAATTTGTAGTGATTAGTTTCCCTTTTACAGCCCTCCGAATGTATGGCAACTCGACCACCTCAAAAGAAAAAGGAAGGAAAAAAGTCTAAAGAGAGTCACGTCCGGACGCAAGTGTCGAGCTATTAAAAGATAAACGCGGGAACCATACAAATCGCGTTTGCTTTGACGCGTCAGTGCAGTATCTTCTTGCTTTACTTTATAAGTGCAGTATAACAAATGACTGCAAAAGAAAGAGGTCACACATGATGAGCGTAATAATCTGCAACATGTCCTTAGCTGTAGTGATTACTATAGCTTTCTCCTGCTGCAATTCAATTATTGCAGCACAAGCACCTTCTAATCAGTCAGAGGCAAGTGCGCTTCTCCACAGCGGGTGGTGGCCTCCCTCCATCATCGGCAACGCCACCTTACCTCATTGCGCATGGCCCGGGGCATCGTGCGACGTCTATGGGAGGGTCAACAGAAATTGACTTCACAACTAAGCACCAAATAAGAGGTCATTTCAGCAACACGAACTTCTCTCTCTCCTTCCGAGCGTAAATACCTTGAACAATAGCTAAGAATTGGTTGTGCCTCGATTAGCGATGGGAAATTGTCCCCCGGGTACCACCCCATTTGACGTGGCTCCGACTCCCGCGTTCATTTTATTTAATTTTAAATTTTTGGACGATTTTTTGGATAATGAATATTTATTTTTTTATGCTACTATTGTTAGTATTACTAGTTTACTTATTTTAGAAAAAAGGATGTCTCATAAACTATATTTTTATATCGAACCTAAGTGAAAGTTTATCTGACTAGTCAAGATTTTTAGATTTTGTATTGCATCTATATTGGTATTGCTAAATCATTCATTTCTATTAAATGTATTGTTGCGAAAAATAAATTAATTGTTTTTAAAGGAAAATTGGAAGGGCAAATGGAGAGAGGAGAAGGGGGGGTGCCGCACATAGTTATGTGGGAGTGAGGACGGGAAAGGAAGAGTTCCCCCTCGCGGGGATTTTAAGGGTGCAGCCATCCGTCCTAAGCCTCGATTGCCAAAGTTTTTGATGTCTTTTGTACTTTAGTCGTTAATGATAAATGCAATATATATAGCTTTGGAGTGGTAGCGATAGAAACAATGATGGGTGAGCACCTAGGAGATGTTGTATCTACCTTGTTTACATCATTCCTCATGCTACATAAAATCTTAGACCCGTGGTTGCTTTTTTCAAGGGAGAACTCCATTGCAAGAAGTATTGTTCTAATAGTTTCTCTAGTGCTTGCTTGCTTGAGTGTTAATCCAAACTCTCAACGCACTATGAAGCAAAAGTTTCGGAAGCTTTTCTAGCTTGAAAGTTACCATCGGCGAAGCCCTTCCACGATATCTCATTGGCTCAGCTCTAAGATAATAATAATAATAATAACAATAATAATAAATCATGGTTGGATGGTGGATCAACAGAAACTTCATCAGGACAGAGCGATGAGTAAGGGTCATTAAGTACTTGTCCAGTAAATAGACAGATTGATAAAATGAAGCTACAATTAGGTGAAAGTGATGAGAATATAAAAGTTTATGACTTCTGCAAAGTAGTAAGTCGTGTTAAACTTTTTTCCATTCTATGCTATAGGAGTGAGAAGCAGTTTATGCATGCCATCAGTTTATTTATTTTCCTTTTCAATAAGATTGAAATGCATGATTGAAAAAAAATTCATAAAAAAAATGACAAAACCCGCTCTAGCACCGATATAAGACACGACTTCCTATACACAATTTCCATAACATAATTGATTCTATTCAAATGAATTTATAGAGTAAGTCTATTTAATATTATTTTTTGGTCCATAAAAGATGGGTATACCTCGTACTTTTCAAGGCCAAACATCAGCAAAAAGTCCATGAAGAACATCACTTCTCACGAACCATGTAACGTGTAGTGGTCCATAAAATCAACATATGAAACCCCAAAGGACCCGCTGCATGTCCTAGTTCTCACGGTGCCAAAATCAACACATAAAACCATGAAGACCATGACTTTCGGTGACAGTGGAATTGCATACTGTCCACAAAGGACCTTGACTTCATGATTAACGGGTACAAGTACCCTGCAAAAATTACGTTTTGGTTTAAGTTATGATTTTTTCTCACTTCTCTCTTCTATATATGTGTATGCGATGCTCATGGAGATCAAACATCATACTAAGCACTCTCCGACCCCACCCTCTTAATCTCTTTATCAGCAAGGTCACATGCTTGTTGGCGGTTTAAGTTCTGATTGAATAACTGAAATTTATAAAATTTTCGACAAGCAGTATAATTTCTTGACGGTGGGGCTGAAAATTCTTTAGGATGTAAGATTCTTAGAACACTTCAGCTTAAGACTCACTCCTTTGTATTATCCTTTGTTTGTGAATTAGTTAATCCAATTGCAGATCCCCTCTATTGAGACCAAACAAAAGTAACATGTATTACGCCACTAAAATTAAACATTGAAGAGTACCTTATACTAACCTGTGGGAAGGCCTTTTCGTTTTCACACTCGCTTCAGACATGGTTGGCCCGAATTTGAACCCAATAAATATAAGAGCGACATCCTCTAACAATTGAAATTCATTGGGATCTTGTGCATCTGATTCATGCAAGTTTGGCTTGTATCCACACGAAAACCACTGGGCCCAACATCTCGTGACCATGTAATGTCTCGTATAGGAAGAGTTGGCGACAGTGACACGAGACTCGTAACGTTTTCTCAGTGCAAGAAGACTTTGAATGGTCGTGAAGTCTTTTGAAGAACCAGATAAAATGCTAGAGAAAAAGTAAATAAAAGAGAAATTGCATCCGCCGTATTCCATCCGGTGGAGGACCTTTATGAAATAACTTATGACGTGGGATTATCTCGCTTTCGTTGAAGGCTGGAAATTGCGGAATTGAAGTTTTCTTCACGTTGGCTTAAGATCAGAAGTCATGGAAACAACAAAAGACCACGACTTATATGTTTGGATGTAGTTCAAAGTTCCCATCAATAGGATGGCATGTAGATTCGTTTTCCGATGAGCGGGCCGAGGGCGCGACGATGGACGTGACCCTAGTTTAAGGGTAAATTAGGATATAATCTTGCATCCCAATAGTTTCTTCTTCTTTTTCTTTCCTCTTTTCTATTTTTATTATTGCGTGGTGAATTTTAACATTACCGTGATAGCGCGTGAACGACCCATGTACAAGGAAAAGAAATTTCGAAGACCTTGACTTTGGAATTGGGTAAGCGTGAAATTTACGACGGAGGGCCAGCCGGCGACTTCGTAGCATATTGCAGAATAACTCTCTATTGGCCACCTTAATCAGTGCCTCTTGGATTTAATAGAGATCAGGGGGGATCGAAGGCGGTGGCTCAAAGAGGTCGTGTCTCGGTGGGATTTAAGAGCAGCGGCCTGATGGTAGCAGCAGCAGCGGCGCGACCGTGACGGTGGCAGAGCTGCAGGCAGAGAGAGAAATATATTTTCTTTTTTCCCGATTTATCTAATGTAATCGCCACCCGACAATATTGCCACGTGATGCATTTTTAAGTGGAGACCTGCCTAAAGGGCAGGAAATCGTCTAATTCCACTGCTGTTAAAATTAAGATTTCTACATTTGCTTCGAGAAGGCAGGAGGAATACAGATATGCATGTGGAATTTGTGCTTGGTTTGTATTATGGTTTAGCGCGCCTTGTCTACTAAAAAAATGGGTCACCTCATATTTTTTCAATTCATTAAATCCTGACAAAAAAATAAAAATAAAAATAAGTTTGGCCGGGAAAGATTCTATTGTTTTGCATATAAAAATACGATTTTTTTTTCTGAGCCAGTGATCTTGCAGGTATAAAAGAACTGTTGGTAAATGACCTCTTTCAGGTAACTAATTGATAACATTTAAAAGAATTGGTAAATTTAAAAGTGCCGGATGTATACTCACCATTGATTACTTTAGCCGGAAAGTTTGGCTTTACCTTCTGAAGTAAAAGAATAAGGCTTTTGTCTGTTTAAGCAATTTAAACTCTTGATAGAAAATCAAACGTGCAAGAAAATCAAGAGGCTTCGAATTGACAATATGTTAGAGTTCCGTCCTCGTGAGTTTGATGAGTTTCGAATAGAAAATCAAACGTGTCTCGCTAAAAAGTAATGCGACATACGAATTTCCGACAAAAAAAAAATCACCTATTTAATTTATGAGATTTGACGAACCAATTTTTTTTTTTTTTGTGGTCTTATTTTATAATTATGATTCTTTAAGGATCTCTTAAAAATTTATGACATCAAATGAGCGTCTTACAAAATCTATGATATAGTTAAAGTCCTTATTCTATCCAATTTTATTGTCCAAGCTTTAAAAATGAAGTGAAGTACTTAATGGAAGTGCGACACCAGGGTATAATTAGGCTCTATGGTTTCTGCTTGCACCAATAATGCATGTTCTTGACTTATGGATAGATAGGGAGGGAGAGTTTATTTTCCACGTTGAGAAATGATGTCAAAGTGATGGAACTAGATTGGCCCAAAGGAGTGAATGTCATATAGGATACGGCGTTTTGTCTTGCATCATGAATGTGCCCAGCCAATTATTCATTGAGACGTATCTAGCAACAAGATATTACTCGACAATGAAATGCAGGTTTCCATGTCCAATTTTCGCACAGTGATACTCCAGGATCCCGACTCTTCATCCAATTTCACTGCAAATATTGTTGGTACGCACGGATACAAAGCATCAGGTGAGCAAATCTTCAATTGGTTTTATGAAAAAAGTGTTATAAAAGTAATCAACATCGTTGCAGGCCCCTCATGTATTCTAGAACTTGTTTAGCTGGTCTTATAAGACTAATATATAGCAATTTTTATAGCTTTCTTTCATGCTAAACTTCAATGTAGAAAGATTTGGACAATCTTACTTAGGGCTATGCAAAGGACCTGGGACCCGCCTGGATTGCTCGGACCAGGATCGGACCGGCTCAGAACTGGTGATTCCTAAAGGGATCGGTCCGGTTTCCGGTTCCATGGGCGGCCCATCTGGACCGGACCGGTAGTATAATAATATATTAATTTTTTTATAAAAAAATTAAAATCTTAAATTTCCATATTTAGAATTAGTTCCACATTTCTTTGTCCGTTCTTGTGTGCATGGAACTTTTCTTTTCTTTTTTTCCCACTTTTGAGTTTCTTTTTACCTTTGTCACTCTGTTGATTTGAGGAGTTTGTCTAGAAAGAAAAATTGAACAAGTTCAAGAGGTGGGTTCAAAAGATGAGATCAGAAACAATAGAGAGAATGTGAGTTTTCTTGATATGCAGGTTTTACTCAAGCAGGGATGATCAGCAGGCTGGTGGTTTCAAGGCAAAACTGACTTGAAAATTCAAACTATTTGCTTCTTACTTCATTTAAACTCATTTATCTGAGCATATAGCATATTGCATTCATTAAAATCTTATCATAGTGAATATGAGCGGAGCCAATTGCCGTCGCACCAAAAGAGACCGAGAGGCAAAAAAAATTCGAGAGGCAATGAAGTCTCAAAAAGAGAGATAGAAGAAGACCATCGCCATCACATAGGTATTCCCACCAATGCAGTCTTTTTGTCAATTCTTAAATTTCCAAAATATAACTGTGTTTGCATCATTCTTTCATGTTTGAGTTTGTAACCTCTAAGACTCTATCACCACATGGTTAGAATAAATAAGTGTGCTTAAAAAGGGTGGCTTGGCACGATTTTCTCACCATTAAGCGTGATCGCTCATGAGACTGGTTCCATGGATCCACCTAAGAGCCAGACCGGACTAGTGTCTGGTTCCTGGATGGATCATTGGAACTAACGGGTGGTTTCCGGATCTAATTTTTTGGAACCGGTCCTTAGTGGGCGGTTCTCGATTTTAGGGTGGGACCCGCCCACCTAAACCATGCACACCCCTTCCTGCTACCTAGACCTTGGCTTATTTATCAAACAGCCCAAACAATTTCTAAATAGGGTGACAATTTCGCAGGTTGCTTTGGTCAAAATTATATGGGAAAGTTTTCTTATTCCTAACTTCGGTTCAATAAAAGATATGTTTATTACATGCAGTCGTTGTACCAAGATAGTAAACAAATTTCCTATGCTATGGTTCATTAAGAGCAAGATTTCAATGATGATACGCTTTAAAGGCTTTGATTAACTTTTTGGTGTCCCTCATTTGTAATAGAACACGTCGATTGATAACTAGTTTCAAAATCATCTCTAATCTCCAGGTTCCAACTCTAAGATATGATTGTACAACTTCGCGATTCTCTTTCTTTTTCATAGAAGTCACTTACAGTTAACAAGAAATTTGATGTATATAGCTTCGGAGTCATGGCGATGGAAACAATAATGGGCAAGCATCCAATAGAGATCATCTTGGTGCTATCGACCTCAGAAGGAGAAGATATCATGTTACTCGACATGTTAGATCCATGCTTGCCTATTCCGGAAGGAGTTCTGTTGCGAGAAACATTGTTCAAGCGATTTCTCTAGCTCTGCTTGCTTAAGTGCAAACCCAAAGTAACAACCAACAATGGAACAAGTTTCCAGAGCTTTTTTGGCTCGAAAAATACCAATGGCTGTGCCCTTCCATACAAAGTCATTGGCACAGCTCCGACAAAATCTAATTGGTGCATCAACATTTTCATGGTCTTCTTAACAGCTAAATTGACCAAGTACCTTCTTGATACAGAAGAAGAAATTGATATCTTGGATGAATTTCATAGTTCAGTGTGTTTTTTTGATAGAAAATTCTTCCCGTCTGACAAAGACACAAGAGTAATTAATTCACGAGGGATTTCAAGGACCTAGATCGTTGAATCTTTTTTGATTTTCTTATTAAAAATTTCATTGTTGTCGTCATTTTTATTTACTCGATAATTGACGCAAGTTCTCAAATTGCTTTCACTGATTTAGCAATTATCCGTTCATTTTGGTTGAACGCAATGTATTATATGTGGGTCAGAGAAATCAAATTAGAGAAGACTTTTAAAAGAGACGGTGGGGTGGAAAACTTGTAAATAGGTTTTGGGGCCGCCAAAATCGAACTTAGGCAAAGTATGTCGGAAGCTGTTCTTGACTTGAGTCGTCTTGTTCCATTGATCATACAATCTCAACAGATGGTCTCTTTTATTGCAGTTCCTTGCAATTTCCTAAAAGAAGGAATGGCTGAAAAATTGGTCCGTCACCTTTCCCTGACGATGGGTTAGAAATTTTTAGGGCCAAATATCAACAATAGAAGTTTCGTAAAGTACATGACTTCCATGAACCATAGAACACGTACAAACCCAAAGGTCAACACATCCAAAAGACCTTGACTTTTTTCTGGACGTATACAAGTTCCATCCATACATGCATGTTGGTTTAAATTCTTTTTTTTTTTTGGCTGGTATGCTGGTTTAAATTCTAATCGAATCATAAAATTACCAAATTTAGAGATTGCACGGGTAGAATAATTTGCTTGTCAGAAAATTAGTGACATAACTTTTGAGAACCGAACACCTAAAAAAATTACATTGGTGATTTTCCTTACTTTATTATCCATTGTCGCATTAATATAATATTAAATCATCCAACGCGGTTCACCAGAAAGCAATGTCAAGTAGGAATTTCTAGCAAGACAATCGTCAATGATTAATTCACTTTTAAAAATTATGACAATTAAGTGATCTTTTAAAAAGTTATTGTATCAAAATGAGCACCGTGAAAAAATTATGACATTATTAGTATTCTTCTCCCTTCCAATTTTCTCGAGTGAGCCATAATTGGAAGTCATGAAATTCAAGTGATGTCACGACAACTTACTCGAGACTTTATCTCTAGCCATTGCTGATTTTATTTTGTATATTGTCCCATGGATCTTGAAATTTAACATCATTCAAGCTAGTTAGAGTAGCTTGTGGGATATGAGAGCTAATTTTGTTTACATTGAACAATCACACAAGTTACTTGCTTATGGGATACAAGGGTCATTGACTCGATATCACAGGCCCGGAACCTTGATACGTAATAAAAAATAAGTTGTTAGCTTTTTTTCCCCTTTTTCTTTTTACAATACTAAGTATTCAGACCATTAAACTCAAATCAATTTTACGAATATATGCAATTCGTCTGTTCACATGTATTTAATAAAGCTCAATGCAAAGGATTGCCGATGAGATTATTATGATCGCAAGATGTTGTGATGGAACCCTCGTATTTAAATTTAGTATTTAATCACTTGGTCAAATAATTGGAGATTTTAAAATGAAATGATTTGATTGAGATGAAAGTTATGAACGAATCATATTGACCACAGAGTCCTCCTTAGAACAATTAGTCTTGAAATTAGATCCAAACTAAAATAATGTGTGTTATACAACAAAATTCGGACACCGAAAAAGTGTCACGTGTGAGACTGAGGTAAGCAATCATTCTCGTGTGAACGGTTCAATGTTCATGGAATAGAAAGTGTGAATTGGATCCCCACTAAAGTCATGGGGCCCCATGGCCAGGTGTTGTTCCCTAGAAAAAATTAGATGTTGTTCATCCGAAATTGTGGCTCTTGTTGAACTTTGGACTTTTAGATAGTCTCACTTATTGTAACACTCATTTCCCATTTAGTTCATAGGCCCTCCTTCCTATGTCGACATACAACGAAGAGCACGCAATAAGAGACAACAAAGAAATATGGAAGTTTCTTGTTGATAAGGAATTATGATAGGATGCACTACAAGACTTCGACATGAAAATTGCATGGTCGGTGGAAGTTACTATAGTGTCGTACAACATGATTGCCCAAGAAAAATCATGGCATTGGAGAAACTTCACTATCTTGAAGTAGAGACTCATATTTTGAAAAGAGCTTCCGAAATTAAGCGAATTAATTGATGGAAGTACAATATAGAAGCATAATTAAGCTCCATGATTTTTGCCTACAAATGCGACGCGTGTTCTTAATTTATGAGTAGGGGGAGTCTAATTTGTGTTTTGAGAATTAATTCCGATAGGATCACTAGCGTTTGGGATGCGCAACCTGCTTTAGTACTTACGAACGGTGTGATTAAAATTATAAAAGATATTTTTCTTGATAAGTTGAAGGCTTGTTAGTCAAAAGAAGAAAAGGCTGAAAAGCTGGTCAATGACCTTTCCCTTACGATGGGTTAGAAATTTTAGGTTCTCCACACATCACTAGTAGAAATGTCAGAAAACTAACTGCCCATGAACCACTCACCACGTATTGGTCCATGAGTCAACACACATGAAACCCCAAAAATATCTTGACTTCTTGACGGATGTGAACAAGATCGATCCTTCCATGGTTTAAATCCTTTTCTTTTGACCGGCATGCTTGATTAAATTCTAATTGAATTATAAAACAGTGAAACTCAGACATTTGCATTAGCAAAATATTTTATTTGCTAAAAAAATTAATGACATAACTATAAGAAAACAAATATCTAACATTACATAGATGATTTTCCTTACTTGAAAATCCATAGTGTCATTAATTTGAAATTAAATCATCCAATGTAATTTGCTAGAATTCAATGCCACATAGGAATTTCTCGTAAAAAAAACCCACCTATGTAACTTAAATGATCTAATTTTAAAAATTATCACACTAAATTGATTGTTTAAAAAGTTATATCGTTATTAATGGCTTTATATTGTTCAAATTTCATCAAGCAAGTGATGGTGTGAAGCATCGAAGGTCGAGCGATGTCACGACGCTTGACTTGAGATTTTATCCATATCAGTAACTATTGCCGATTTATGTTTAATAAAATCAAATCTGACGAAGATCCATTTATCATCAGTATTTTGGCACTTATCAACTCTTTCAGGAATTTACGAGCACGGAAGAAGATCCGCTATTTTTTTTTTTCGGTTCTAAGTAATAGTATAGTTGTTGGTGAAGCAATGTGACTCTGCATGGGATTAAAATGTAGAGGTAATATCTTATACATAGTTTTTGGTTTGCGAGGGTGCTAAAACTTGGATTGCTTCACAAACTAATTCCCTTTTTAGTAATCAATTCCCCTTTTACGGCCCTACGAGTTGATGGAAACTCCATCATCTCAAAAGAAAACGGAAGCAAAGACTAGGATAACGTGTGGATTGCGCAAACCGCGTTTCCCTCTACGCGTTGGTACAGTGCCTTGCTTTGCTTTATAAATGCCGTGGTCCAATGAATATGGCAATAACGAGTGGCTAAAGCTGCAACATGATGAGCATAATCTGCAGCACGTCCTTAACTGTACTGATTACCATAGCTTTCTCTTGCTACAATTCAATTGTTGCAGCAGCAGCACCTTTTAATGAGTCAGAGGCAAGTGCGCTTCTCCACAGCGGGTGGTGGCCTTCCTTCGTCACGGGCAACACTACCTTATCTCATTGCAAGTGGCCCGGGGTATCGTGCGACGCCTCTGGGAGCGTCAATCGGCTTGACTTGGCGGAGAACCAAATCGGAGGTAATTTTAACAACATGAACTTCTCTCTACTTCCGAGCCTCACTTATCTTGACCTCTCTTATCTTCAACTCTCTTTCAATGAAGGCGAAATCCCCCTCCAAATATGTACTCTATCGAGGCTAACTCACCTTGACTTGTCCTACAATTTTCTCATTGGCAACTTGCCTCCCTGTATCCAAAACCTCACCAGCCTTCAAGTTCTTGATATCAGTAGTAATCAAATCAGTGGTTCTATCCCTCATGAGCTGGGAATTCTGAAGAGATTGACCCACTTATATATCGGGAGCAATGCGCTTAGCGGTGCAGTCCCTTCGACTGTTGGTCTCTTGCACAATTTACGACTCCTCACATTTGGCTCAAACAAATTAGTTGGCTCTATACCTCTAGAACTCGGGAACCTCACAAAAGTGAACGTGATTGATTTAAGTGACAACAACTTCGCTGGTCCCATTCCATCGTCTATAGGGAATTCGACAAGTTTGACCGAACTCTTTTTGTATAGAAACAAACTCAATGGATCTATTCCTCCGGAAATAGGGAATTTAATAAAGTTGACTTATCTCTTATTGCAAGAAAACAAACTCGTTGGATCTATTCCTCCGAAAATAGGGAATTTGACGAGCTTGACTGGACTCTATTTGCAAGGAAACAAACTCGGTGGATCTATTCCTCCGGAAATAGGGAATTTGACAAGCTTGGTCGAACTCTCTTTGGGAGGAAACCAACTGAATGGATATATTCCTCCGGAAATAGGGAATTTGATAAAGTTGGCTTATCTCTTTTTGGAAGAAAACAAACTCTTTGGATCTATTCCTCCGGAAATAGGGAATTTGACGAGCTTGATGAGACTCTATTTGGGAGGAAACCAACTCGGTGGATCTATTCCTCTGGAAATAGGGAATTTGACTAGCTTGACCAGCCTCTATTTGGGAGGAAACCAACTTGGTGGATCAATTCCTCCGCAAATATGGAATTTGATAGAGTTGACTAATTTCTTTTTGCAAGAAAACAAACTCGGTGGATCTATTCCTCCGGAAATAGGGAATTTGACGAGCTTGACCGAACTCTCTTTGGGAGGAAACAAAATCGGTGGATCTATTCCTCCGGAAATAGGGAATTTGACGAGCTTGACCGGACTCTATTTGGGAGGAAACCAACTCGGTGGATCTATTCCTTCGGAAATAGGGAATTTGATAAATTTGACTTGTCTCTTTTTGCAAGAAAACAAACTTGGTGGGTCTATTCCATCGGAAATAGGAGATGTGAGGAATCTCAAGTCTCTAGATTTGAGCTCGAACAACTTGGTTGGGAGAATCCCTCCCGAACTTGGAAACCTCGTACATATGATTGATCTTGATTTAAGTTGCAACAGCCTCACTGGTCCCATTCCATGGGCTATCGGGAATTTGACGCACTTGAACAGCCTTAACTTATCATACAATCATCTCAAGGGCCCAATTCCATATAATCTTGCATATCCTGTTCCCTATACCGCTTTTATCGGCAACAAAGATTTGTACCAGTTCGGCAAAATCGAAGCCCATAGTAGAAGGTCTAGCGTAATTCATTACATGACGCTGTTGATTCCATTGGCTGCAATATTCATTTCTTGTATAGTCGTTGGATCTTGCTTCCTATTTCGAAATGCAAAAACAAGTGTGCAAACAAAGAGCTTGCAACTTGAGACTACAGAGAAAAATGGAAATTTCTTATCAATCTGGAATTATGACGGAAGGATTGCATATGAAGATATAATCAATGCAACAGAGGACTTCGATTTCAAATATTGCATTGGGACTGGTGGTTATGGTAGCGTCTATAGAACGTGATTACCAAATGGGAAAGTCGTGGCATTGAAGAAACTTCACCGTCTTGAAGCAGAGGATCCATCCTTCGACAAGAGCTTTCGGAATGAAGTGAGACACTTGACAGAAGTGAAGCATAGAAGCATAATCAAGCTCTATGGTTTCTGCTTACACAGGCGATGCATGTTCTTGGTTTACGAATATATGGAAAATGGGAGTCTGTTCTATGCTTTGAGAAATGACGTCGAAGCGGTGGAATTAGATTGGTCCAAAAGACTTGACCTCGTCCATGATATAGCACAAGCTTTGTCTTATATGCACCATGATTGCGCTCAGCTAATTGTTCATCGAGACATATCTAGCAACAACATCTTGTTGAATAGCAAAATGCAGGCTTTTGTGTCAGATTTTGGCACTGCTAGGCTTCTGGATCATGAATCCTCATCTAACTTCACTGCAAATATCGCTGGCACCTATGGATACATTGCGCCAGGTGAGCAACACTTTATGCTTCATAAATTTTATTTTTTTACCCTGAAAGTTACTACTAGAGGCACAAGTCAAATAAAAGACATTGTAGAAGTTTCACTATTCATGCTCATCAATGACTTGTAGACTTGTAGGGTACTAGCCAACAATATCCAAGAATTCGTTGTGCCTCGATTAGGGATGGCAAAATGTCACTGGGGAACCATCTTGTTTGCCGTGGCTCCTACTCCCGTATTCATTTTATTTATTTATGTATATTTTTGAAGGTTTTGGGATAATGTTTATTTATTTTTTTGCCACTATCGTTAGAATTACCAGGTTAATTATTTAATTTTTTTTGATGCTTTTTGTATTATTTTTTCCAGAGCTTGCATATACTTTGGGCGTTAATGAGAAATGCGATGTGTATAGCTTTGGAGTGGTAGCACTGGAAACAATGATGGGTGAGCACCCGGGAAATATTGTATCTACCTTGTCGACATCCTCTGGAGAAGATATCATGCTACATCAAATTTTAGACCCACGGTTGCCTTTTCCAAGAGAGAACTCCATTGCAAGAAGTATTGTTCTAATAGTTTTTCTAGCAGTTGCTTGCTCGAGTGCTAATCCAAAGTCTCGACCAACCATGAAGCAAGTCTCGGAAGCTTTCCTAGCTCGAAAGTTACCATTGGCGAAGCCCTTCCATGAGATCTCATTAGCTCAACTCCGACATAACAACATATCATGGTTGGAAGGTGAATCAACGGAAGGTTCATCGAGATTGAGCAATGAGTAAGGGTCATTAAGTGCTTGTCCAATAAAGAGATAGATTGATAAAATGAAGCTGCAATTTGGTAAAATTGATTGAGGATATAAAAGTGTATGACCTCTGCAAATTAGTGAGTTGTGTTATACTTTTTTTTCCATTTCATGCTATAGGAGTGAGAAGCAATTTATATATGACATCCATTTATTTTTCTTCTTTTCAATAAGATTGAAATGCATGATCAATAAACAATGCATTAGGAAATGAGAAAACCCACTATAATCTCAATATAAAACATGAGTACCCATATACAATTTCCATAACGTAATTAATTTAATCTAGATGAACTCAGACAGTGAGTCTATTTAATATTATTTTTTGCTCCATGAAAGATGGGTATAGCTCATATTTTCCAAGGCCAAACATCAGCAAAAAGTTCTCACGAACCATGTAAAAAAACCCCAACGGACCCGCTACATGTTGTCGTTCTCACGGACCCAAAATCGACACATAAAACCACGAAGACCATGCCTTTCGGCGACACTCGAATTGCATACTCTCGATTGAAAACCTTGACTTCTTGATGAACGGGTAGAAGTGCCATGCAAAAAATGCGTTCTGGTTTAAGTTCTGATTTTTTTTTTTGTCTTACTCCTCTCTTCTATTTACATGTGTATGTGATGCTCATGAAGATCGAACATCAGATCGACTACTCTCTGACCCCACCCTCTCAATTCCTTTACCAACAAGGTCGCATGCTTGTTGCTAGTTTAAGTTCCCATCGAATCATTGAAATTTATTGATTTTTGACAAGCAGTATAATTTCTCGACAAAGGGACTGAAATTTCTTTAGGATGTAAGATTCTTAGAACACTTTAGCTTAAGGCTCACTTCTTTGTATTATCCTTTGCTTGTGAATTAGTTAATCCAATTGCAGATCCATATATATAATATGTGAAGTCCCCCTCCATTGATACCAAACAAAAGTAACATGTTTTCACGCTTGCTTGGACATAGTTGGCCCAAACTCAAATCAAGAGACATAAGACCAACATCATGTAACAATTGAAATTCATTGAAATCTTTTGCATTCGATTCATGTAGGTTTGGCTTGTGTCCGCACGAAAACCATAGGGCCTAACGTCTCGTGACCATGTAATGTCTCGTATAGGGAGACTTGGCGACAGTGACATGAGACTTGTAACGTTTTCTCGGTGCAAGAAGACTTCGAGTCGTCTTGAAGTCTTTTGAAGAGTAGGACAAAATGCCAGAGAACAAGTAAATAAAAGAGAAATTACCTCCGCCGTGTTCCATTTGGAGGAGGACCTTTCTCAATGACTTGTGACGTGTAAATGGCAAATGAACTCCAACAAGTGAAGAGTAGATTGGTATAATGATGCTGCCAATTGGAGAAAGTGGTTGATGATATGAAGTATACGAATTGTGTAATTTAAGTCATGTCAAACTCTTTTCATACTAGCTAGGCTAAAAGTTTACCCAAGTGGCAATTATTAACAAGCAAGAAGCAATTATCAGACAATCGTTTATCTTTAGTCAGATTGGAATGAACGATGATTGGAAATAAGTCGTCGTTGCTGAATGTTTGGCTTGTTAAGGACATTCGCTACGTATTTGCAGGATCGTTTCTCTTTTGCTGAAGACCAGAAATTGCACAATTGATGTTTTCTTCACTTTGGCCAAAGATCAGACTTTGTCGAAACAACAGAAGACCGCAACTTATCTTGACAGCGTGCAGCCGACCATGTACGGGAAGAGAAACTTTGAAGACCTCGACTTCGGAATTGGGTAACCGTGAAATTAACGACGGAGTGCCACCCGGCGAGTTCGTAATGTATCTCTATATAAATATATTATTACAGAATAACTCTCTATTGGCGTCCTTAATTAGTGCCACTTGGATTTAATAGAGATCGGGGGGAATCCAAGGCGGTGGCTTGGTGTTGGAGGGGACGATTTCTGAACCAGGAGACAAAGAGGTCATGTCTCGGTGGGGTTTAAGAGCAGCGGCCTGACGATAGTAGCGGCGGCGGTGCGACTACGATGGTGGCAGAGCGGCGGGCAGAGAGAGAAATGGATCTTTTCCCGATTTATCTTATGTAAATTGCCACCCGACAATATTGCCACACGATGCATTTTTGAATTTTTTTTCCATTTATTTTGGAATTTTCTGAATTTTGATGAAATTTTTTTAATTCTGGAAAATGGACTCCGGACAGGATCAGGAACCCGGTCCGGATATGGGTCTGACCCGGACCCTAATGCTCCGGGTTGGATGTGGAATTCGGACCGGACCCTGGGCCTAGTCCAAATGTAACAAATTTCTAATTTTTTGCTAAGCCCATAACTCCTGACCTTTAAGTCCATGACAACCAACCCATATCTAATCCTGAGCCAGCCCATCCTCTATTAAGCCCATGGAATTTTGCTCTCTTTTTCATTACTCTTTTTTCTGTTTCTTTTGTTTTGTTTTCTATTATCCATTTTTACACCTTTTTTTTTTTTTTTTTTTTGCTTTTTCCTATTTTGTCTTTTTTAGTCATGTTCCTCCCGAAGCCTTCTTCACCGAAGGTCTCCTCACCGCCTGCAACTTCATCCTCCTCGCCGAACCGGGAGATCTCGACGCAATACTATCTCCAATATACGTCGTCGCCGGCACCCACACCGATTAATGCTACCGGTCGCCGTCGGCCTAACGCCGATGATGACTACCGCCGCCCACCTACTCCGGCAGCCACACAATTTCACAAAAATCCGCACCGAAACGAAATTCTGAAACCAGCAATCCAACGAACAAACAAGCATGAATACATAGAAATGGGGAAGAATAGCCTAACTAGTGCAGCCTCGAACCGCTGGCTTCGCCAGCGAGGGAAGGTAGCTCCGGTGGGGTATTCCACCTCCGGCGACTCGAAAAAAAAAAAAAAAAAAAAAAACGGTGGATATGCTATGAAATCGCAGGAAAAGACAGGGAAAAGTATGATATCGGACGTGGTTCAAAAGACGATCAAGCATTAAACTAGACTTCTAAGCATCGATCCGACAACATGGACTTCGGTACTTCATTCAAGCATTTCGTCGTGCATGGATTCTTTCACCGCCAGCCTGCCGCGGCTGGCTTCATCCTCGACCCTGGGATCACGCTGCGGCCTTATGCTCTGCCCCCTCGCTGTCTCGGCTGTACCATACCTTCGTCGTCCTCCTTGCGGGACGCGTGAAGAGAGAGGAGAGGAAAAGAAGACTGGGCAGGTCTTGGGGGAAAAGAAAGGAAAAGTGGGCCAACCCAAGCGAAAAGAAAAGGGAAGGAAAAAAGAAAGAGGCCGGGCCAGCCTGCCCCCGGCCCGGTCTCCCTTTTTCGATTTCTTCTCTCTCTAAAAATATTTTATAATTAATTTTTCCATTTTTTTTAAAATTTCGATTGCTATTAATGCAAACGCTCCCAATGTCTATTTGTGATGTAAATTAATGACAATTTTTTTTATAGGGGCTAATAATTAATCCCTAATTTTTTTTGCAATTTAAAACCTAAGTAAAAATAGGTAAAATTTAGGTATCAATAATGAGTACAAGGACCATGCAAAAATTGTGTTCTGGTTTAAGTTCTGATTTTTCTTTTTATCTCACTCCTCTCTTCCATATATATATATATATATATATATATATATATATATATATATTTTCAATTATTTTGGGAATATTAATGGATTCTTCCATTTTATCGGGGATCTTGAATGAGGCATATATGTGTATATGTATGTATGTGATACTCATGGAGATTGAACATTGGATCGAGTACTCTCTGACCTAACCCCTCAATCCCTTTACCAGCTAGGTCACACCCGTTGGCAGATAAAGTTCTGATTCAATTGTTGAAATTTATTGACTTTCAACAAGCAATATAATTTCTCAATGGAGGGGCCGAAATTTCTTTAGAATGTGAGATTCTTAGAACACTCCAGCTTAAGACTCACTCCTTTCTATTGTGAATTAGTTAATCCTATTGCAAATCGAATATACATTACACCACTAAAATTGAACATAAAATAGGACCTTGAACTAACCTATGAGAAGTCCTTTTCGTTTTCATGCTCGCTTCGGACAGGGTTGGCCCAAGCTTGAACCCAAGAAAAAGAAGACCGACATCATCTAACAATTGAAATTCATTTTGTATCCGCACTAAAACTGCCGGGCCCAGTGCCTTGTGACCACGTAATGTTTCGTACAAGAAGACTTGGTGACAATGACATGAGACCTGTAACCCTTTCTCGGTGCAAGAAGACTTCAAGTCGTCTTGAAGTTTTTCAAAGAATAAGATAAAATGCCAGAGAAAAAGTAAATAAAAGAGAAATTGCATCCGCCGTGTTCCACATGGAGGAGGACCTTTCTCAATGACTTGAGACGTGTGATTAGCAAATGAACTCCAACAAGTGAAGGGTAGATTGATAAAATGATGCTGCAAATTGGAGAATGGGGTTGAGGATATGAAGTATACGAATTGTGCAATTTAAGTCATGTCAAACTCTTTTCATACCAGCTAGGCTAAAAGTTTACCTAGTAACAATTATTAACGAGCAAGAAGCAGTTATTGGATAGTCATCTATCTTTAGACATTTGGGAAGATTAGAATGAATGATGATTGATAATAAGATGTTGTTGCCTCAAATGTTTGGCTTGTTAAGGACATCTGCTACATATTTGCAAGATCATTTATCTTTTGTTGAAGATCAGAAATTATACAATTGATGTTTTCTTCGCTTCGGCTAAAGATTAGATGTCACCGAAACAATAATAGACCACGACTCCTCTCGATAGCGCACAAACGATCGATGTACAGGGAAAGAAACTTTGAAGCCCTTGACCTTTGGAATTGGGTAATTTGAAATTTACGATGGAAGGCTAGTCGGGAACTTGGTAAAATATTTTTATATAAATTTATCATTGAAATAACTCTCTATTGGCATCCTTATGTAGAAATTTCTTAATATGCACAATTATTAAATTAAGAACGAATTCGATTCATACATGATTGTAAAACTCCAAGAATCCAAATATATACGGCGGAATTAAACACATACTGTTTGAGCCATGGCTTCACTTGATCGAAAACGGATCAACGATATGATCAATGATCGTTTCGGTATGCCAGCTTCTTCCTCTCTATAACCTATTTCGGTTTAGCAGCTTTTAATGGGATTCGGCGATCGATAGGTATAACCTACCCTTTTATAGGCTAGAGAGGGGACCAAGAAACCCTAATCACAGCGTGTTAACGGGCCCCTCCCATTACGGGCTTCAGTTAAACACAATTGCCTACACTTTGCTGCTCAACTAGGCCCGTAATTAATAGATGCCAAAACCCAACTCAATAAGATCATTTTAGGGTTTAAAATATATCGGAATACCCATTAACCCGAATATATATTAATTAATGTAAGCCCATTATCGGAAATTTCCAACATTCTCCCACTTGGGCTACATTAATTAATTTGTTTTATTTTGAAAAACGAATTTTATTTTGAAAACGACACTCTCGGGTTAATAACTGAAAATTTGTTTATGTGGCCACAATTTTAAAATAATATTCCAATAACGGCATCTCAAAACTAATCCAATCCTATATAACCTCATTATAGGACTATGGCGATCAACGTGTTAAGAAAATATCGCAACACATGACCTTCCATAATCACATATAATAAACATTATATTTTCATGGATCATGGGCCTAGTAGTGTAGTAAGAAATAGTGCCAACATGTGATCAAAATATACACTATTTCTTATCGGTCCTCAATGCAATTTCTAAACGACATGAAACTGCATTAGCGCAATTTCTAAACAACATGAAATTGCCTCAGTGCGATTTCTAAACAACATGAAATTGCACAACTATGTCACAATCCAACATGAGATCTCATAATCAGTGACATCCAGTCGTCTTTAAACTAAAATTTGTTTAAAGATACTCTTTCATATTTCCATTTCTCAGTCGACAGGAGAAAGGATAACAATAAAATCAATAATGATGATTGTCAAAAGTAAATGCTTTAATAGACATTATAAAAGCATTATCAGTTTGTATATAACTATAATATCCATAAATACAAACTATATAGCTCCCACTAACAAAAGAGATCAAAAGACTCTAAAACACCCATATTCTTTACATGTTCTTTAAACAAAATGGGTCGTAAGCCTTTTGTCAGGGGATCAACCAACATGGACTCAGTTCTAATATTCTCTATCACAATATCTCCATTTTTGACTAAGTCCTTAACAGTATAATATTTGATCTCCATGTGTTTGGACGCATTGCTGATCTTGTCATTCTTGGAATAAAACACAGTTGCAGTGTTGTCACAGTAGATCACTATAGGTCTAGCAATAGAGTCCACAACTCGCAATTCAGAGATCAAATTTCTGAGCCAAACAGCTTGAGTTGACGCACCGTAACACGTCACAAACTCAGCATACATTGTAGAGTTTGTAACCAATGTTTGCTTTGTGCTCTTCCAAGAAATAGCACCCTCAGCCATCATAAAAATATATCCAGAAGTTGATTTTCTGTCATCCGAACAACCAGCAAAATCAGCATTTGAATATCCAATCACCTTTAGATCCTCTACTCTTCTATACACAAGCATGAAGTCTTTTGTTCGTTGCAGATATCTCATCACTTTCTTAGCTGCAACCCAATGTTCATGACCTGGATTCGACAGATATCTCCTAAGAGCATTCACAAAAAGCAATATCAGGTCCGGTGCATACTTGTGCATACATAAGACTGCCAATTGCACTAGAATATGGAACATTCTTCATTGCTTCTTTTTCAACATCATTCTTGGGGCATTGTTCTATACTCAATTTATCTCTTTTCACAACAAGAGCTTCACCAACCTTGCAAGTTTGCATGTTAAATCTTTTCAGGACACGATCTATATAACTTTTCTGAGATAATCCCAGAACCTTCTTAGATCTGTCACGATGAATTTCAATGCCTAAAACAAAAGAGGCTTCCCCAAGATCTTTCATATCAAATTTTGCAGACAGAAAACTTTTTGTATCATTCAATAGATCAACATCTCTACTGGCAAGCAAAATGTCATCTACATAAAGTACTAAGAAAATATATTTACTTCCACTTACTTTCATGTAGATGCATTGATCAAACTTGTTTTCTTCAAAGCCAAATGATCTCACAACTTTGTCAAATTTCAAGTACCACTGACGTGATGCTTGTTTGAGACCATAAATAGACCTCCGAAGCTTGCACACCATATGCTCCTTTCCAGCTTCTTTAAACCCTTCAAGTTGCTGCATATATACTTCTTCATCCAGGTCTCCATTTAGAAAAGCTGTCTTGACATCCATTTGGTGAAGCTCTAAGTCGAAATGAGCCACCAATGCCATTATTATCCGAAATGAATCTTTAGTGGACACCGGAGAAAAAGTTTCGTATAATCAATGCCCTCTCTCTGCGTGAACCCCTTTGCAACTAACCTCGCCTTGAATCTCTCTATGTTGCCTTTATTATCTTTCTTGGTTTTGAATACCCATTTGCAGCCAATCGGTTTATGCCCATCAGGTAAATCGACAAGTTCCCATACTTGATTATTTGACATGGAAATCATCTCGTCCTTCATCGCTCTTAACCATTCATCTGCCTGATCACTATCGAGAGCTTCTTTGAAGGTCGTCGGATCAACTATATATCCAATGTCAAAATCAGCTTCTCCAAGATAGACATGATAATCATCTTGAAGTGCCGGTCTTCTTTGTCGTTGTGATCTCCGCACAGGCATTTCTGGAGCTGGATCATTCGTCCGGGGAATTTCATTCGCAGCCATATCTCCAGTATCTGCTTCTTGCTGCGTTTCCACTCTACAAGGCTCTCGTATGGAATCATCATTCAAGATGGGCAATGGAATGGAAACCGTTTTGTTTGGTTCTTCCCTTTCAAAAGATTGAGAAGAATTCTCTTCAGAACATCTAACTCCGTGAATTTAGCAGTTTGAGACTCAACGATTCTAGTGCCCCGAGTAGGACAATAGAACCTATACCCTTTGGAATGGTGAGGGTATCCAATAAAATAACATCTAGTAGTCCTAGGTTCGGTCTTCTTTTTGAGAAGGATCATAAATTTTCACCTCCGCAGACACCCCCAAACTCGAAAGTGATTCAAGCTTGGTTTCCTCCCCGTCCATAATTCAAAAGGTGTTTTCGGCACTGATTTACTAGGCACGCGATTCAATATATAAGCCGCTGTTTTAATCGCATCACCCCATAAGTATTCAGGCAAATTAGAACTGCCCATCATATTTCGTTTCATCTCCATGAGTGTGCGATTGCGCCGTTCAGCTACACCATTCTGTTCGGGACTTCCGGGCATTGTATGCGAGCAACAATACCACGAGTCTTGCAAGTATTTAGCAAACGGTCCCATTTGTTGTCCAGTCTCAGTATATCGCCCATAATACTCACCACCACGATCAGATCTAACAATTTTGATGATTTTTCCCAATTGTTTCTCAACTTCAGTGCGAAACACTTTGAATATGTCAAGAGCGTCAGCCTTCTCCTTAATCAGATAAACATAACAATAACGGGAGAAATCATCAATAAAGGTGATGAAGTATTTATTTCCACACAAGGTGGATGAGTATGGCCCGCTAATATCTGTATGAATTATCTCCAATAGGTTGAGACTGCGAGTAGCGCCTTTCTTCTTAATTTTAGTCAATTTTCCTCACACAATCAATACAAGTCTCAGTATCATCCGAGTCAAGAGGAGGAAGAATATCAGCCTTGATGAGTCGCTTTACCCTTTCTTTGGAGATATGCCCTAATCGCTTATGCCACAGCAATAAAGATTTCTCTTTAATCAAGGATCTCTTAGCAACATTGTTCTTGACATTAAAGGAACAATATGGTCTATCGGGAGATAAGGACAATTGATATAATTCATCATGCAGAACACAATTCCCAATAATTCTGGAATCATAACTCAAATCCACTCTTTTCTTTGCAAAATAAAGACAATATCCAGCTTTGTCAAGCAAAGAAAGAGATATCAAATTTCTCCTAAAACCAGGAACATAAAAGACATTATTCAAAATGAGCTGAAATCCAGAATCTAAATTCAAAACGACTGTGCCTATGCGCTCCACATCAACTCCGACATCGTTTCCAACTTTAAGCTTTAACTCCCTCAGACTTGGATTCCTTAGATTTGTTAGACCCTGTAAGGTAGTGGTCACATGAACAGTAGCACCAGAATCAAGCCACCAAGAATCTAGAGGAACATCAACTAGATTTGATTCAAAACAAACCAACAACTCACCTTGGTGACTTTCTTTTCTTCCTTTTAGCCAAGCTTTGAACTTATAGCAATTAGCTCTCCCGTGACCTTGCTTCTTGCAGTGAAAACACTTGAAATCCTTATCTCCATTTCTCCCATTGTTCCAATTTTTCTTAAAGTCTTGGCTTTTCTTTGGACCATGAGCATTTGACCCTTTAGGCTTCCATTTTCCCCTAGAGGAACTCGACTTGGCATTAGCAATTAAGTGGGCCGACTCATTCTTCTCCTTCTTTAACTTCTCCTCCTCGTCACACACTTTGAAATTAGGGCATTAACACTCCAAGTCTCATTCGAGCGTTATAAGCGAGTCTTAATCGGCTGAATTCAGCTGGCAGAACATTTAAGACTTGATGCACAATATAATCTTCAGAAAGAACAATTTTATGGGTCTTGAGTTTGGACTGAATGTGGACCAGTTTCAGTAAAAATTCTCTAGCATCATATCTCATATTTGTTAACTCATTCAGCAAGTTTCCAGCTTCAGCCTTATCCGAGACTCTATATCGTTCTCCCACTGCTGCAAGGAATTGTCTTGCATTCGTATTTTCCGATAAACCACTAATGAGATGCTCAAAGAATGGACCTCTTCATAGCAATAAGGCTCAGTCGGTTGGATTTTTCCCATTTAGCATAATGGGCCTTTTGATCTGCACTACTTTGATCATTGGGCTTGGGAGGTTCATTCTCACGTAGTGCCAAGTCCATATCCACAATTCCCAAAGCAAACTCTATATCTTGCTTCCACCTCTTGAAGTTTGAACCAGTTAACATCTCAACCGTGGCATTATTGTTGTTCACAACAAAAGTAACTGTTTGTCATACATAATGTAATATGATTAATTATGGGCAATAAACAATTCCACAAAATAATTAGTATATTATAAACTCCCCTTTGGGCAGAGCGTATAATACATCATTATTTTCCACAACATGAAGATTGTAAAACAACAACAAGGAGAATTACATATAATTGTCAAGAATTCATCCCCTTTGGGCAGACAAATCCTTTAAATTATACATCTCCATAATATCAATATATAGAGACGATAAGGAGAATTACATATAATTATCAAGGACTTATTCACTTTGTGCAAACAAGACCTTTTAAATTATACATCTCCATTATCTCAACATAGAGGAGAATTACACATAACTCTAAAATTTATCCCCTTTAGGAAGATAAAAATTTTGAGTTATACATCCCCATCAATTATCTCTATTATATTAATATAGAGGGGAATTACATATAATTTTCAAAAAAATTTATCCCCTTTGGGCGGATAAATATTTTTCCAATCATACATCCCCATCAATTTAAAGTGGGAATTTATCTTCATGCAATTTTTCAAATTAATATACACAATAACCCCCTTTGGGCGGGTAATTGTATATACTAATTTACATTAATAGGAACTCCAAAATTTTTTATAATGTTCCATTAATTAATGCCCAAAATTTATCAATATGAAGCACTTAACAACATGTGCTTCCCAAAATCATATTACATTAAACAACAATTTGTGCCACAAAATTTTTTTTTTTTTTTGAAATTTAATTTTCATTTAATATTTATTTATTATTAATCTACAGGAATTTTGGCCCAACGGGCTCGGGCCAGAAAATTTTGGTCACCGGCCCCCGTGGCCTTCCTCCGAAGCCAGCATTCTAGGCTTACGCCTAGAATCCTCAAGGCCCGGCCCGCCCGGGCTTCCAACAAGCCGAGATTCCGGGCTTGCGCCCGAATCCAACAGCCCATGTAACGGGCCCAATGGGGGCTTACGGCCAAAATTCGGCAGCCCGGCCTCGCCCTTGGCCCGGATTCCCTTAGGCGCAGATCTGGGCTGCGCCCGTAATCCGGTTTGGCCCGGCGGGAGGTCTTCTTCAACCTCCAAATGAGCCCCGAGGAACCGCAAACCGGGTCACACGACCCGGTTTCAACCCGAAGCTCAATAATACTTGGTTTATACCTAATTTTTGTGAGATTTTTCATGGGCTTTGATTCTAACACCATTATAAATTGATTAGAGTGATTTAAACGAAGATTAATCGAACAAATCATCAATATTAAAGCTTCAAAATTTTCGGATCCTATGCCCATGGCCGAAAATCAATTTTCTCAAGTTTAAGGCCAAAAACTCACTTTAATGCAACTAAACAATTCTAAAACACATATATTGCAATACCCATGCATCAATTTATAACATGCTTCATTCAATTGCAAGTAATTAAAAAATTTCGGAACTTTTCAAGGTACAAACCCTAGAATTTCAAATTCGAAATTCTCTCTCAATTCTCAACGAAAATCTATAAATTATATATGTTTGGAAAGATCTCGACATGCAGAATAAAAACCCTAAGGTTTCAGAATCAATTGATGAAAGAGTCCGCATGAGAAAATAACGACAACATTAGGTTAAAGGGAGAAAATTTCGAATTTGTTCATAAAAAAAAAAAAAAAAAAATTTGGGTTCTACAATCATATATGACAGGCTCGATACCACATGTAGAAATTTCTTAATATGCACAATCATTAAATTAAGAACGAATTCGATTCATACATGATTGTAAAACTCCAAGAATCCAAATATATACAGCGGAATTAAACACATACCTGTTTGAGCCATGGCTTCACTTGATCGAAAACGGATCAACGATATGATCAATGCTCTGTCGGTATGCCAGTTCTTCCTCTCTATAACCTATTTCGGTTTAGCAGCTTTTAATGGGATTCAGCGACTGATAGGTATAACCTACCCTTTTATAGGTTAGAGAGGGGACCTAGCAAACCCTAATCAACAGCATGTCAACTAAGCCCCTCCCATTACGGGCTTCAGTTAAACACAATTGCCTACACTTTGCTGCTCAACTAGGCCCGTAATTAATAGATGCCAAAACCTAACTCAATAAGATCACTTTAGGGTTTAAAATATATTGGAATACCCATTAACCCGATTATATAAAATAGAAAATTAATTAATTAATGTAAGCACATTATCGGAAATTTCCAACACCTTAATCAATGGCACTTGGATTTAATAGAGATCGGGGGATCGAAGGTGGTGGCTAGGTGGTGGAGGGGACGATTTATGAATGAGGAGACAAAGAGGTCGTGTCTCGGTGGGGTTTAAGAGTAGCGGCCTAACGGTAGCAGTAGCGGCGATGCAACTGCTACGGTGGCAGAGCCTCGGGCAAAGAGAGAAATAGATTTTTTTTCCCAATTTATCTTATGTCCACATGAATCACTGAAATTTGTCCCGATAGCCACTCTTCCCACATGGAAATGGGAGGTAGGAATTCGAATGTCCACCTCCTTAGGGGTTGGGACGTGAATGATTTAACTTTAAGTATGGATTTTAACTCTCACGTCTCGCAAGAAGATAAGATAAAAGTTGGAAAGTGGGAATTAATTGACAAAAAAAAGTTACTAAGAAATATAGGTGATCGGTAACTTTATCATCAATTTTTTTTTGACACATACCAATTATTTCAATAATTTACTGGTATATAAGAAGATATGTTTTCTTTCCTTTTTTTGTTGGTACAAAAAAAATAGTAGAATTGTACCCGCCGAAGCAATATGACTCTGCAAGAACGTAATCTAGCGAAATAATGTTGAAAAATTAGTTTTTGGTTTACAGGGGTGCTGAAACTTGGATTGGTTCACAAACTAATTCAACTCGTAGTGATTAGTTTCCCCTTTACAGCCCTCCGAATGTATGGCAACTCGACCACCTCAATAGAAAAAGGAAGGAAAAAATTCTAAAGAGAGTCACGTTCGAACGCAAGTGTCGAGCTATTAAAAGATAAACGCGGGAACCGTACAAATCGCGTTTGCTTTGACGTCAGTGCAGTATCTTCTTGCTTTACTTTATAAGTGCAGTATAACAAATGACTGCAAAAGAAAGAGGTCACACATGATGAGCATAATAATCTGCAACATGTCCTTAACTGTAGTGATTACTATAGCTTTCTCCTGCTGCAATTCAATTATTGCAGCACAAGCACCTTCTAATCAGTCAGAGGCAAGTGCGCTTCTCCACAGCGGGTGGTAGCCTCCCTCTATCATCGGCAACGCCACCTTACCTCATTGCGCATGGCCCGGGGCATCGTGCGACGTCTATGGGAGGGTCAACAGAAATTGACTTCACAACTAAGCACCAAATAAGAGGTCATTTCAGCAACACGAACTTCTCTCTCTCCTTCCGAGCGTAAATACCTTGAACAATAGCTAAGAATTGGTTGTGCCTCAATTAGGGATGGGAAATTGTCCCCGGAGTACCACCCCATTTGACGTGGCTCTGACTCCCGCATTCATTTTATTTAATTTTAAATTTTTGGAAGATTTTTTGGATAATGAATATTTATTTTTTTATGCTACTATTGTTAGTATTACTAGTTTACTTATTTTAGAAAAAAGGATGTCTCATAAACTATATTTTTATGTTGAACCTAAGTAAAAGTTTATCTGACTAGTCAAGACTTTTAGATTTTGTATTGCATCTATATTGGTATTACTAAATCATTCAGTTCTATCAAATGTTTTGTTGTTGACAATAAATTAATTGTTTTTAAAAGGAAAATTGGAAGGGCAAATGGAGCGGGGTGAGGAGCCGCACATAGTTATGTTGGGGTGAGGACGGGAAAGGAAGAGTCCCCCCTCGCGGGGGTTTTAAGGGTGCAGCCATCCGTCCTAAGCCTCGATTGCCAAAGTTTTTGATGTCTTTTGTACTTTAGTCGTTAATGATAAATGCAATGTATATAGCTTTGGAATGGTAGCGATAGAAACAATGATGGGTGAGCACCTAGGAGATGTTGTATCTACCTTGTTTACATCATTCCTCATGCTACATAAAATCTTAGACCCATGGTTGCTTTTTTCAAGGGAGAACTCCATTGCAAGAAGTATTGTTCTAATAGTTTCTCTAGCGCTTGCTTGCTTGAGTGTTAATCCAAACTCTCAACGCACTATGAAGCAAAAGTTTCGGAAGCTTTTCTAGCTTGAAAGTTACCATCGGCGAAGCCCTTCCACGATATCTCATTGGCTCAGCTCTAAGATAATAATAATAATAATAATAAATCATGGTTGGATGGTGGATCAACAGAAACTTCATCAGGACAGAGCGATGAGTAAGGGTCATTAAGTACTTGTCCAGTAAATAGACAGATTGATAAAATCAAGCTACAATTAGGTGAAAGTGATGAGGATATAAAAGTTTATGACTTCTGCAAAGTAGTAAGTCGTGTTAAACTTTTTTCCATTCTATGCTATAGGAGTGAGAAGCAGTTTATGCATGCCATCAGTTTATTTATTTTCCTTTTCAATAAGATTGAAATGCATGATTGAAAAAAAATGCATAAAAAAAATGACAAAACCCGCTCTAGAACCGATATAAGACACGACTTCCTATACACAATTTCCATAACATAATTGATTCTATTCAAATGAATTTATAGAGTAAGTCTATTTAATATTATTTTTCGGTCCATAAAAGATGGGTATACCTCGTATTTTTCAAGGCCAAACATCAGCAAAAAGTCCATGAAGAACATCACTTCTCACGCACCATGTAACGTGTAGTGGTCCATAAAATCAACATATGAAACCCCGAAGGACCCGCTGCATGTCGTAGTTCTCACGGTGCCAAAATCAACACATAAAACCATGAAGACCATGACTTTCGGTGACAGTGGAATTGCATACTGTCCACAAAGGACCTTGACTTCATGATTAACGGGTACAAGTACCCTGCAAAAATTACGTTTTGGTTTAAGTTATGATTTTTTCTCACTTCTCTCTTCTATATACGTGTATGCGATGCTCATGGAGATCAAACATCAGACTAAGCACTCTCCGACCCCATCCTCTTAATCTCTTTAGCAGCAAGGTCACATGCTTGTTGGCGGTTTAAGTTCTGATTGAATAACTGAAATTTATAAAATTTTCGATAAGCAGTATAATTTCTTGACAGCGGGGCTGAAAATTCTTTAGGATGTAAGATTCTTAGAACACTCAGCTTAAGACTCACTCCTTTGTATTATCCTTTGCTTGTGAATTAGTTAATAAAATTGCAGATCCCCTCTATTGAGACCAAACAAAAGTAATATGTATTACGCCGCTAAAATTAAACATTGAAGAGTACCTTATACTAACCTGTGGGAAGGCCTTTTCGTTTTCACGCTCGCTTCAGACATGGTTGGCCTGAATTTGAACCCAAGAAATATAAGAGCGACATCCTCTAACAATTGAAATTCATTGGGATCTTGTGCATCCGATTCATGCAAGTTTGGCTTGTATCCACATGAAAACCACTGGGCCCAACGTCTTGTGATCATGTAATGTCTCGTATAGGGAGAGTTGGCGACGGTGACACGAGACACGTAACGTTTTCTCGGTGCAAGAAGACTTTGAATGGTCGTGAAGTCTTTTGAAGAACCAGATAAAATGCTAGAGAAAAAGTAAATAAAAGAGAAATTGCATCCGCCGTATTCCATCTGGTGGAGGACCTTTATCAATAACTTATGACGTGGGATTATCTCGCTTTCGTTGAAGGCTGGAAATTGCGGAATTGAAGTTTTCTTCACGTTGGCTTAAGATCAAGAGTCATGGAAACAACAAAAGACCACGACTTATATGTTTGGATGTAGTTCAAAGTTCCCATCAATAGGATGGCATGTAGATTCGTTTTCTGATGAGCGGGCCGAGGGCCACGACGATGGGCGTGACCCTAGTTTAAGGGTAAATTAGGATATAATCTTGCATCCCAATATTTTCTTCTTCTTTTTCTTTCCTCTTTTCTATTTTTATTATTGCGTGGTGAATTTTAACATTACCTTGATAGCGCGTGAACGACCCATGTACAAGGAAAATAAATTTTGAAGACCTTGACTTTGGAATTGGGTAAGCGTGAAATTTACGACGGAGGGCCAGCCGGCGACTTCGTAGCATATTGCAGAATAACTCTCTATTGGCCACCTTAATCAGCGCCTCTTGGATTTAATAGAGATCAGGGGGGATCGAAGGCGGTGGCTCAAAGAGGTCGTGTCTCGGTGGGATTTAAGAGCAGCGGCCTGATGGTAGCAGCAGCGGCGGCGCGACCGTGACGGTGGCAGAGCTGCAGGCAGAGAGAGAAATATATTTTCTTTTTTCCCGATTTATCTAATGTAATCGCCACCCGACAATATTGCCACGCGATGCATTTTTAAGTGGAGACCTGCCTAAAGGGCAGGAAATCGTCTAATTCCAATGCTGTTAAAATTAAGATTTCCACATTTGCTTCGAGAAGGCAGGAGGAATACAGATATGCATGTGGAATTTGTGCTTGGTTTGTATTATGGGTTTAGCGCGCCTTGTCTACTAAAAAAAATGGGTCACCTCATTTTTTTTAGTTCATTAAATCCTGACAAAAAAATAAAGATAAAATTAAGTTTGGCCGGGAAAGATTCTATTGTTCTGCATATAAAAATACGATTTTTTTTTTCTGAGCCAGTGATCTTGCAGGTATAAAAGAACTGTTGGTAAATGACCTCTTTCAGGTAACTTATTGATAACATTTAAAAGAATTGGTAAATTTGAAAGTGCCGGATGTATACTCACCATTGATTACTTTAGCCGGAAAGTTTGGCTTTACTTTCTGAAGTAAAAGAATAAGGCTTTTGTCTGTTTAAGCAATTTAAACTCTTGATAGAAAATCAAACGTGCAAGAAAATCAAGAGGCTTCGAATTGACGATATGTTAGAGTTCCGTCCTCGTGAGTTTGATGAGTTTCGAATAGAAAATCAAACGTGACTCGCTATAAAGTAATGCGACATAGAAATTTCCGACAAAAAAAATCACCTATTTAATTTATGAGATTTGAACAACCAATTTTTTTTTTGTGATCTTATTTTATAATTATGATTCTTTAAGGATCTCTTGAAAATTTATGACATCAAATGAGTGTCTTACAAAAGTTATGATATAGTTAAAGTCCTTCTTTTGTCCAATTTTTATTGTCCAAGCTTTAAAAATGAAGTGAAGTACTTAATGGAAGTGTGACACCATGGCATAATTAGGCTCTATGGTTTCTGCTTGCACCAATAATGCATGTTCTTGACTTATGGATAGATGGGGAGGGAGAGTTTATTTTCCACGTTGAGAAATGATGTCAAAGTGATGGAACTAGATTGGCCCAAAGGAGTGAATGTCATCTGGATGTGGCGTTTTGTCTTGCACCATGATTGTGCCCAGCCAATTATTCATTGAGACGTATCTAGCAACAACATATTACTCGACGATGAAATGCAGGTTTCCGTGTCCAATTTTCGCACAGTGATACTCCAGGATCCCGACTCTTCATCCAATTTCACTGCAAATATTGTTGGTACGCACGGATACAAAGCACCAGGTGAGCAAATCTTCAATTGGTTTTATGAGAAAGAGTGTTATAAGAGTAATCAACATCGTTGCAGGCCCCTCATTTATTCTAGAACTTGTTTAGTTGATCTTATAAGACTAATATACAGCAATTTTTATAGCTTTCTTTCATGCTAAATTTCAATGCAGAAAGATTTGGACATTCTTGCTTAGGGGTGTGCAAAGGACCTGGGATCCACCTAGACCGCCTGAACTAGGATAGGACCGACTTAGAACTGGTGGTTCCTAAGGGGACCAGTCCGGTTCCCAGTTCCATGGGCGGATCCACCAGCCCACCCATCCGGACCGAACCAGCATTATAATAATATATTAATTTTTATAAAAAAATTAAATCTTAAATTCCCATATTTAGAATTAGTTTCGCATTTCTTTGTTTGTTCTTTTGTGCATGGAACTTTTCTTTTTCTCCCACTTTTGAGTTTCTTTTTACCTTTGTTGCTCTGTTGATTTGAGGGGCTTGTTCAGAAAGGAAAATTGAACAAGTTTAAGAGGTGGGTTCGAAGGATGAGATCAGAAACAATAGAGAGAATGTGAGTTTTCTTGATATGCATGTTTTACTCAAGTAGGGATGATCGGCGGGCTTGTGCTTTGTGAACAAAATTGACTTGAAAATTCAAACTATTTGCTTCTTACTTCATTTAAACTCATTTATCCGAGCATATAGCATTCATCAAAATCTTATCATAGTGAATATGAGCGGAGCCAATTGCCGTCGCACCATGAGAGACTAAGAGGCAGAGAAAATTCGAGAGGCAATGAAGTCTCAATAAGAGAGATAGAAGAAGACCATCACCATCACAGAGGCATTCCCACCAATGCAGTCTTTTTGTTGACTCTTAAATTTCCAAAATATAACTGCGTAATGATTCTTTCATGTATGAGTTTGTATCCTCTAAGACTCTATCACCACACGCTTAGAATAAATAACCATGCTTAAAAAAGGCGGCTTGGCACGGTTTCCTCACCATTAAGTGTGATCGCTCATGAGACCAGTTCCACGAATCCTCTTAGGAGCCGGACCGGACCAGTAGTCTGGTTTCTGGGTGGATCCTTGGAACCAACAGGCGGTTTTCGGATCCAATTTTTCGGAACTAGTAAACCGGTCCTTAGTGGGCGGTTCCCGGTTTTAGGGTGGGACCGGCCCACCTGGACCATGCACACCCCTTCTTGTTGCCTAGACCTTGGCTTATTTATCAAACAGCCCAAACAATTTCTAAATAGGGTGACAATTTCGCAGGTTGCTTTGGTCAAAATTATATGGGAAAGTTTTCTTATTCCTACCTTCGGTTCAATAAAAGATATGTTTATTACATGCAGTCGCTGTACCAAGTTAGTAAACAAATTTCCTATGCTATGGTGGTTCATTAAGAGCAAGATTTCAATGATGATACGCTTTAAAGGCTTTGATTAACTTTTTGGTGTCCCTCATTTGTAATAGAACACATCGATTGATAACTACTTTCAAAATCGATGTCCAGATTCCAACTCTTAGTTATCACCGGACAACTTTGTGATTCTCTTTCTTTTTCATAGAAGTCACTTACAATTTGGTGGTTAATGAGAAATTTGACGTATATAGCTTTAGAGTTGTGGTGATGGAAACAATAATGGGCAAGCATCCGGTAGAGATCATCTTGGCGCTATCGACCTCAGAAGGAGAAGATATCATGTTACTCGACATGTTAGATCTGTGTTTGCCTATTCCGAAAGGAGTTCTGTTGCGAGAAACATTGTTCAAGTGATTTGTGTAGCTCTTGCTTGCTTAAGTGCAAACCCAAAGTCATGACCAACAATAGAACAAGTTTCCAGAGCTTTTTTGGCTCTAAAAATACCAATGGTCGTGCCCTTCCATGCAAAGTCATTGGCGGAGCTCCGACCAAATCGAATTGGTGCATCAACATTTTCATGGTCTTCTTAACAGCTAAATTGACCAAGTACCTTCTTAATACAGAAGAAGAAATTGATATCTTGGATGAATTTCATAGTTCAGTGTATTTTTTGATAGAAAATTCTTCCAGTCTGACAAAGAAACAAGAGTAATTAATTCACGAGGGATTTCAAGGACCTAGATCGTTGAATCTTTTTTGATTTTTTCCTATTAAAAATTTCATTGTTGTCGTCATTTTTATTTACTTGATAATTGATGCAAGTTCTCAAATTGCTTTCACTGATTTAGCAATTATCCGTTCATTTTGGTTGAACGCAATGTATTATACGTGGGTCAGAGAAATCAAATTAGAGAAGACTTTTAAAAGAGACGGTGGGGTGGAAAACTTGTAAATAGGTTTTGGGGCCGCCAAAATTGAACTTAGGCAAAGTATGTCGGAAGCTGTTCTTGACTTGAGTCGTCTTGTTCCATTGATCATACAATCTCAACAGATAGTCTCTTTTATTGCAGTTCCTTGCAATTTCCTAAAAGAAGGAATGGCTGAAAAATTGGTCCGTCACCTTTCCCTGACGATGGGTTAGAAATTTTTAGGGCCAAATATCAACAATAGAAGTTTCGTAAAGTACATGACTTCCATGAACCATAGAACACGTACAAACCCAAAGGTCAACACATCCAAAAGACCTTGACTTTTTTCTGGACGTATACAAGTTCCATCCATACATGCATGTTGGTTTAAATTCTTTTTTTTTTTGGCTGGTATGCTGGTTTAAATTCTAATCGAATCATAAAATTACCAAATTTAGAGATTGCATGGGTAGAATAATTTGCTTGTCAGAAAATTAGTGACATAACTTTTGAGAACCGAACACCTAAAAAAATTACATTGGTGATTTTCCTTACTTTATTATCCATTGTCGCATTAATATAATATTAAATCATCCAACGCGGTTAACCAGAAAGCAATGTCAAGTAGGAATTTCTAGCAAGACAATCGTCAATGATTAATTCAGTTTTAAAATTATGACAATTAAGTGATCTTTTACAAAGTTATCATGTCAAAATGAGCACCGTGAAAAAATTATGACATTATTAGTATTCTTATCCCTTCCAATTTTCTTGAGTGAGCCATAATTGGAAGCCATGAAATTCAAGTGATGTCACGACAACTTACTCGAGACTTTATCTCTAGCCATGGCTGATTTTATTTTGTATACTGTCCCATGGATCTTGAAATTTAACATCATTCAAGCTAGTTAGAGTAGCTTGTGGGATATGAGAGCTAATTTTGTTTACATTGAACAATCAAACAAGTTACTTGCTTATGGGATACAAGGGTCATTGACTAGATATCACAGGCCCGGAACCTTGATACGTAATCAAAAATAAGTTGTTAGCTTTTTTCCCCCTTTTTCTTTTTACAATACTAAGTATTCAGACCATTAAACTCAAATCAATTTTACGAATATATGCAATTCGTCTGTTCACATGTATTTAATAAAGCTCAATGCAAAGGATTGCCGATGAGATTATTATGATTGCAAGATGTTGTGATAGAACCCTCGTATTTAAATTTAGTATTTAATCACTTGGTCAAATAATTGGAGATTTTAAAATGAAATGATTTGATTGAGATGAAAGTTATGAACGAATCATATTGACCACAGAGTCCTCCTTAGAACAATTAGTCTTGAAATTAGATCCAAACTAAAGTAACGTGTGTTATACAACAAAATTCGGACACCGAAAAAGTGTCACGTGTGAGACCGAGGTAAGCAATCATTTTTGTGCGAACAGTTCAATGTTCATGGAACAGAAAGTGTGAATTGGATCCCCACTAAAGTCACGGGGCCCCATGGCCAGGTGTTGTTCCCTAGAAAAATTTAGATGTTGTTCATCCGAAATTGTGGCTCTTGTTGAACTTTGGACTTTTAGATAGTCTCACTTATTGTAACACTCATTTCCCATTTAGTTCATAGGCCCTCCTTCCTATGTCGACATACAACGAAGAGCATGCAATAAGAGACAACAAAGAAATATGGAAGTTTCTTGTTGATAAGGAATTATGATAGGATGCACTACAAGACTTCGACATGAAAATTGCATAGTGGGTGGAAGGTACTATAGTGTCGTACAACATGATTGCCTAAGAAAAATCATGGCATTGGAGAAACTTCACTATCTTGAAGTAGAGACTCATATTTTGAAAAGAGCTTCCGAAATTAAGTGAATTAATTGATGGAAGTACAATATAGAAGCATAATTAAGATCCATGATTTTTGCCTACAAATGCGACGAGTGTTCTTAATTTATGAGTAGGGGGAGTCTAATTTGTGTTTTGAGAATTAATTCCGATAGGATCACTAGCGTTTGGGATGCGCAACCTGCTTTAGTACTTACGAACGGTGTGATTAAAATTACAAAAGATATTTTTCTTGATAAGTTGAAGGCTTGTTAGTCAAAAGAAGAAAAGGCTGAAAAGCTGGTCAATGACCTTTCCCTTACGATGGGTTAGAAATTTTTAGGTTCTCCACACATCACTAGTAGAAGTGTCAGAAAAACTAACTGCCCATGAACCACTCACCACGTATTGATCCATGAGTCATCACACATGAAACCCCAAAAATATCTTGACTTCTTGACGGATGTGAACAAGATCGATCCTTCCATGGTTTAAATCCTTTTCTTTTGACCGGCATGCTTGATTAAATTCTAATTGAATTATAAAACAGTGACACTCAGACATTTGCATTAGCAAAATATTTTATTTGCTAAAAAAATTAATGACATAACTATAAGAAAACGAATATCTAAAATTACATAGATGATTTTCCTTACTTGAAAATCCATTGTGGCATTAATTTGAAATTAAATCATCCAATGTAATTTGCTAGAATTCACTGCCACATAGGAATTTCTCGTAAAAAAAACCCACCTATGCAACTTAAATGATCTAATTTTAAAAATTATCACACTAAATTGATTGTTTAAAAAGTTATAACGTTATTAATGGCTTTATATTGTTCAAATTTCATCAAGCAAGCGATGGTGTGAAGCATCGAAGGTCGAGCGATGTCACAACGCTTGACTTGAGATTTTATCCATATCAGTAACTATCGCCGATTTATGTTGAATAAAATCAAATCTGACGAAGATCCATTTATCATCAGTATTTTGGCACTTATCAACTCTTTCAGGAATTTACGAGCATGGAAGAAGATCCGCTATTTTTTTTTCCGGTTCTAAGTAATAGAATAGTTGTTGGTGAAGCAATGTGACTCTGCATGGGATTGAAATGTAGAGGTAATATCTTATACATAGTTTTTGGTTTGCGAGGGTGCTAAAACTTGGATTGCTTCACAAACTAATTCCCTTTTTAGTAATCAATTCCCCTTTTACGCCCTACGAGTTGATGGAAACTCCATCATCTCAAAAGAAAACGGAAGGAAAGACTAGGATAACGTGTGGATTGCGCAAACCGCGTTTCCCTCTACGCGTTGGTACAGTGCCTTGCTTTGCTTTATAAATGCCGTGGTCCAATGAATATGGCAATAACGAGTGGCTGAAGCTGCAACATGATGAGCATAATCTGCAGTACGTCCTTAACTGTACTGATTACCATAGCTTTCTCTTGCTGCAATTCAATTGTTGCAGCAGCAGCACCTTTTAATGAGTCAGAGGCAAGTGCGCTTCTCCACAGCGGGTGGTGGCCTTCCTTCGTCACGGGCAACACTACCTTGTCTCATTGCGAGTGGCTCGGGGTATCGTGCGACGCCTCTGGGAGCGTCAATCGGCTTGACTTGGCAGAGTACCGAATCGGAGGTAATTTCATCAACATGAACTTCTCTCTACTTCCGAGCCTCACTTATCTTAACCTCTCTTATTGTCAACTCTATTTCAACGAACTACCCGGCGAAATCCCCCTCCAAATATGTACTCTAGTGAGGCTAACTCACCTTGACTTGTCCTACAATTTTCTCACTGGCAAGTTGCCTCCCTGTATCCAAAACCTCACTAGCCTTCAAGTTCTTGATATCAGTAGTAATCATATCAACGGCTCTATCCCTCCTGAGCTGGGAATTTTGAAGAGATTGATCCACTTGGATCTCGGGAGCAATGCGCTTACCGGTGTAGTCCCTCCGACTGTTGGTCGCTTACACAATTTACGACTCCTCACATTTGGCTTAAACAAATTAGTTGGCTCTATACCTCCAGAACTTGGGAACCTCGCAAAGGTGAAAGTTGTTGATTTAAGTGACAACTACTTCACTGGTCCCATTCCATCGTCTCTAGGGAATTTGACGAGCTTGACCGGACTCGATTTGGAAGGAAACAAACTTGGTGGATCTATTCCTCCGGAAATAGGGAATTTGACGAGTTTGACTATTCTCTATTTGCAAGGAAACAAACTCGGTGGATCTATTCCTCCGGAAATAGGGAATTTGACGAGCTTGACTTATCTCTATTTGCAAGAAAACAAACTCGGTGGATCTATTCCTCCGGAAATAGGGAATTTGACGAGCTTGACTATTCTCTATTTGGAAGGAAACAAACTCGGTGGATCTATTCCTCTGGAAATAGGGAATTTGAGGTGGATCTATTCCTCTGGAAATAGGGAATTTGAGGAGCTTGACTAGTCTCTATTTGCAAGGAAACAAACTCGGTGGATCTATTCCTCCGGAAATAGGGAATTTGAGGAGCTTGACTAGTCTCTATTTGCAAGGAAACAAACTCTATGGATCTATTCCTCCGGAAATAGGGAATTTGACGAACTTGACTTATCTCTATTTGGAAGGAAACAAACTCGGTAGATCTATTCCTCCGGAAATAGGGAATTTGATGAGCTTGACCAAACTCTATTTGGGAGGAAACCAACTCGGTGGATTTATTCCTCCGGAAATAGGGAATTTGACGAGCTTGACTAGTCTCTATTTGCAAGAAAACAAACTCGGTGGATCTATTCCTTCGGAAATAGGGAATTTGACGAGCTTGACTAGTCTCTATTTGCAAGAAAACAAACTCGATGGATTTATTCCTCTGAAAATAGGGAATTTGACGAGCTTGACTAGTCTCCGTTTGCAAGGAAACAAACTCGGTGGATCTATTCCTCCGGAAATAGGGAATTTGAGGAGCTTGATTAGTCTCTATTTGGAAGGAAACAAACTCGGTGGATCTATTCCTCCGAAAATAGGGAATTTGACGAGCTTGGCTTATCTCTATTTGCAAGAAAACAAATTCGGTGGATCTATTCCTCTGGAAATAGGGAATTTGATGAGCTTGACTATTCTCTGTTTGGAAGGAAACAAACTCGGTGGATCTATTCCTCCGGAAATAGGGAATTTGACGAGCTTGACTAGTCTCCATTTGCAAGGAAACAAACTCGGTGGATCTATTACTCCGGAAATAGGGAATTTGACGAGCTTGACTCATCTCTATTTGGAAGGAAACAAACTCGGTGGATCTATTCCTCTGGAAATATGGAATTTGACGAGCTTGACCGAACTCTATTTGGGAGGAAACCAGCTCGGTGGATTTATTCCTCCGGAAATAGGGAATTTGATGAGCTTGACTAGTCTCTATTTGCAAGAAAACAAACTCGGTGGATCTATTCCTCCGGAAATAGGGAATTTGACGAGCTTGATTAGTCTCCGTTTGCAAGGAAACAAACTCGGTGGATATATTCCTTTGGAAATAGGGAATTTGACGAGCTTGACTTGTCTTTATTTGGGAGGAAACAAACTTGGTGGATCTATTCCTCCGGAAATATGGAATTTGACGAGCTTGACTAATCTCTATTTGCAAGGAAACAAACTCGGTGGATCTATTCCGCCGGAAATAGAAGATTTAGGGAATCTCGAATTTCTAGATTTGAGCTTGAACAACTTGGTTGGGATAATCCCTCCCGAACTTGGAAACTTAATACATGTGATTGATCTTAATTTAAGTTGCAACAGCCTCATTGGTCCCATTCCATGGGCTATCGGGAGGATGGGCTTGGAAGGCCTTAACTTATCATACAATCATCTCGAGGGCCCAATTCCAGAGAATCTCTTGCATTTTTTTCCCGGTAACACTTTTATAGGCAACAAAGATTTGTACCGGATTGACAAAACCGAAGCCCACAGCAGAAGGTCTAGTGTAACTCACTACATGACGATGTTGATTCCGCTGGCTACAATATTCATTTCTTGTATAGTCGTTGGATCTTGCTTCCTATTTCGAAATGCAAAAACAAGCATGCAAACAAAGAGCTTGCAACTTGGGACTACAGAGAAAAATGGAAATTTCTTATCAATATGGAATTATGATGGGAGGATTGCATATGAAGACATAATCAATGCAACAGAGGACTTTGACCTCAAATATTGCATCGGGATTGGCGGTTATGGTAGCGTCTATAGAGCGCAATTGCCTAATGGGAAAGTCGTGGCATTGAAGAAACTTCACCGTCTTGAAGCAGAGGATTCGTCCTTCGACAAAAGTTTTCGGAATGAAGTGAAACACCTGACAGAAGTGAGGCATCGAAGCATAATCAAGCTCCATGGTTTTTGCTTACACAGGCGATGCATGTTCTTGGTTTATGAATATATGGAAAATGGGAGTTTGTTCTATGCTTTGAGAAATGACGTCGAAGCGGTGAAATTAGATTGGTCCAAAAGACTTGACCTTGTCAAGGATACAGCACAAGCTTTGTCTTACATGCACCATGATTGCACTCAACCAATTGTTCATCGAGACATATCTAGCAACAACATCTTGTTGAATAGCAAAATGCAGGCTTTTGTATCAGATTTTGGCACTGCTAGGCTTCTGGATCATGAATCCTCATCTAACTTCACTGCAAATATCACTGGCACCTATGGATACATTGCACCAGGTGAGCAATTCTTTATGCTTCATAATTTTTATTTTTTTACCCTGAAAGTTACTACTAGAGGCACAAGTCAAATAAAGGACATTGTAGAAGTTTCACTATTCATGCTCATCAATGACTTGTAGACTTGTAGTGTACTAGCCAACAATGACGAAGAATTGGTTGTGCCTTGATTAGGGATGGCAAAATGTCGTTGGGGAACCATCTTGTTTGCCGTGGCTCCGACTCCCATATTCATTTTATTTATTTATGTATATTTTTGAAGGTTTTGGGATAGTATTTATTTATTTTTTATGCCACTATTGTTAGTATTACCACATTACTTAGTTAAAATTTTTTTTTTAATGCTTTTTGTATTCTTTTTTCCAGAGCTCGCATATACTTTGGGCATTAATGAGAAATGCGACGTGTATAGCTTTGGAGTGGTAGCACTGGAAACAATGATGGGTGAGCACCCAGGAGATATTGTATCTACCTTGTCAACATCCTCTGGAGAAGATATCATGCTACATAAAATTTTAGACCCACGGTTGCCTTTTCCAAGAGAGAACTCCATTGCAAGAAGTATTGTTCTTATAGTTTTTCTAGCACTTGCTTGCTCGAGTGCTAATCCAAAGTCTCGACCAACCATGAAGCAAGTCTCGGAAGCTTTCCTAGCTCGAAAGTTACCATTGGCGAAGCCCTTCCATGAGATTTCATTAGCTCAGCTCCGACATAACAACAGATCATGGTTGGAAGATGAATCAACGGAAGGTTCATTGAGACTAAGCAATGAGTAAGGGTCATTAAGTGCTTGTCCAATAAAGAGATAGATTGATAAAATGAAGCTGCAATTTGGTAAAATTGATTGAGGATATAAAAGTGTATGGCCTCTGCAAATTAGTGAGTCGTGTTATACTTTTTTTTCCATTTTATGCTATAGGAGTGAGAAGCAATTTATATATGAAATCCGTTTATTTTTCTTCTTTTCAATAAGATTGAAATGCATGATCAATAAAAGTGCATTAGAAAATGACAAAACCCACTATAATCTCAATATAAAACATGATTACCCATATACAATTTCCATAACGTAATTGATTTAATCTAGACAAACTCAGACAGTGAGTCTATTTAATATTATTTTTTGCTCCATGAAAGATGGGTATAGCTCATATTTTCCAAGGCCAAACATCAGCAAAAAGTTCTCACGAACCATGTAAAAAACCCCAACGGACCCGCTACATGTTGTCGTTCTCACGGGCCCAAAATCAACACATAAAACCACGAAGACCATGACTTTCGGCGACACTCGAATTGCATACTCTCGATTGAAAACCTTGACTTCTTGATGAACGGTAGAACTGCCATGCAAAAAATGCGTTCTGGCGACCAAGTACTGTCTCGTATAGGGAGACTTGGTGACGGTGACATGAGACTTGTAACGTTTTCTCAGTGTAAGAAGACTTCAAGTCGTCTTGAAGTCTTTTGAAGAGCAAATCAAAATGCTAGAAAAAAAATAAATAAAAGAGAAATTACCTCCGCCGTGTTCCATCCGGAGGAGGACCTTTCTCAATGACTTGGGACGTGTAAATGGCAAATGAACTCCAACAAGTGAAGAGTAGATTGGTATAATGATGCTGCCAATTGGAGAACGTGGTTGATGATATGAATTATACGAATTGTGCAATTTAAGTGATGTCAAACTCTTTTCATACTAGCTAGGCTAAAAGTTTACTCAAGTGGCAATTATTAACGAGCAAGAAGCAATCATCAGACAGCCGTTTATCTTTAGTCTTTTAGTAAGTTGGAATGAGCGATGATTGATAAGTCGTCGTTGCCATGAATGTTTGGCTTGTTAAGGACATTCGCTACGTATTTGCGGGATAGTTTCTCTTTTGTTGAAGACCAGAAATTTCGCAATTGATGTTTTCTTCACTTAGGCCAAAGATCTTACGTTGTCGAAACAACAGAAGACCGCCACTTATCTTGACAGCGTGCAGACGACCCATGTACGGGAATTAGCGCGCTTTGTCTACTACTACTACTAATAATAATAATAAAAGAGTCACCTCATTTTTTCATGGTTCATTAAATCTTGACAAAAAAAATAAAGATAACATTAAATTGGCAGGGAAAAATTCTATTGTTCAGCATATAAAAATACGATTTTTTTCCTAAGTCGGTAAACTTCAGTGTGTTGTAAGTGTAAAAGAACCGTGGGTAAATGACCTTTTTCAGGTAACTTATTCATTAATATATAAAAGAATTGGTAAATTTAACAGGATGGTAAGTGAGGCAAACAAAAAGTAGCAATTCAATAGAAAAATTGGGCCGGACTGAGCTGGCGTGGGCTTCTTATAGCTTGGTTCAGGACTGCAGACAGCTGCTGGCCCAACTTCCACAAGTCCACTTAATTTTTGAGTCGAGAGGGTCCAACAAGGTAGCGGATTGGGTAGCCAAAAATCACCGGGCCAGAAGACTCCCCATAATTGGGTGTCGATGCCCCCTCACTCGCTAGTTTCGCTTTTATGCTTAGATTTTCGAAATGAATGTACTTCTTCCACTAGTTGATGATCAATGAAGTATTTTCATGACCAAAAAAAAAATAGAAAAATTGATTAATCTAAAGAAAGAAACTTAACAAATGTTAGCGACCAACTCAAATGATACTTGATAAACCAAAGCTAGTTGACAACGTATGAGATAAATAATTGGTGTACAACAATAAATGTTGGTTATTCATATTAGTGTTGATAAATTTAAGACATTCGTAAAAGAGACGAAAAGAAGCTTATATATTATAATAAAAGTTGATAAGATAGTGTCGCGACCTATTTTTTCCGTCCGTGGGGGAAAGAGATCTAAATAAATAAATAGGTTTAAGGTATTGTCTAAAGGGTGGATCTAAGACCCTTATTAGACATAAGCTCTCTCAAGCCCATATCCCGCGTGACATTGGGTGTTTATGAAAATCTTCAAATGAGGAGTCGCTACTAGCCTATTAGGGTAAATTTAAACCAAGCGGCGTGGGAGTGTGCCGCGCTCTCACTTTCTACGCAAAGAAATTTTAGGGTCGGGGACTGATTACACTAATTAACCAATTAGTGCCATTTCGGTACATAATCTTGTTCATTTCAAAGACTTTTGTCGGGAAATTCGGATTGATTTTAGACTTAACCACTAACATGTGAGGTGATCATGCAAGTGCGCAATCGTCAAAATAACAATCAACAATTAAAGAAAACATTAAATAAATTACAAGAAAAAATAAACACCTAGCATTTAAGAGATATATAAATAGCAGTCCTAATTAAACTAAGGGAAAACCTTAATCATCACATCATAAGTGTGCAATCAAGGACAATTGTATTCAAGGATAATTAAAACCCTAAGGTAAAGCCGTAAGGACTTGTTCAGTTTTGAGCACAATTTTAGACTGATGATTTTTCAACATTTTTTCAAAGAGAAAATGGTCCAAGAATTATTTTAGAGCTTTTTAGGAAACTCTAAAACAAACTTGGGGGTTTTGGGATTTTTGAAATTTTTTTGGAATTTTCAATATTTTAATTTTTTGATTTTTTAATTAAAAAAAATTTTGAAATTTTTTTATAAATTTTCAAGTTTCTGAATTTTCCATGAATTTTCTGAAATTCCGAAATTTTTTATGATTTTTTAATATCTTTTATGTTTTTTTTATGATTTTCTGAATTTTCGATTCTTTTTATATATTTTTTAAAAGAAATGATTCGGACCGGGTCAGGAAACCCGGCCCTGCTGACCCGATTCAGATGCCGCCGGTCCGGGTCGGCCTGAAGGAACCAGGCCGGCCTTAAGCCCACTAACAAAAACACAAAGGCCCACACGGATTTTTTTATTAAAAAGCCCAATCTAGATTTCTATTTTTGAGCCCAGCTGAAAACCCGGCCTGTGACAAATTCAGCCCAATGGAAGCGGGCCCGCGGCGAAGCCCATCTCCTTACCCCCTATTTTTATTCGGCGTTTTTCTTTGTTTTTTATTTTTATTTCTTTTCCCCTTTACCCTTTTTTTTAATCTCTTTTTTAATCCTTTTTTTTGTCCTTTTCTGCATGCATATTTCTTCCCCCCATGCACGCCCGACACTCCCCTATCTTCCCTTTTTATTCTTTTTTTTCAGTTTTTCTTTTTCTCTCTTTCCTTATTTTTTATTCTTTTTGGTCTTCCTCTTTCTTTTCTTGCATGCATGCTCGACGGAAGCTCCTGCAGCTCCTTCGCCGGCCCGCCTCCACGCACGACGAGCCCGTGCCGGCTTCTGAGGGGTCGCCATGTCATCGTCCGGCGTCGGTCGTTCGGTCCGATCGACGCCAGCGCCGCCGGCCCCTAGCCGGCCGGTGCTTCCAAAGGTCGCCGGAGAAGACAATAAACCGAGACACTAAGGACACCCTCAGTCAAACTAAGCCGAACTTTCGCTGACCGGACAAACAAACGACGCTGGGACACCCTCACGAAGTCAGACCGGCAATGGTGACTCGGTGTCTACCAAACGAATCGAAATCGGCGCCGGACCTCACTCGGGCATTTCGTCGAACAGTTAACGGGCACTATCAAATTCGAAGATTTCCGGCTCAACCGAGCCTCGAACATGCTTTAGGGGTCTTCGAACATGGCATACAAGGAACCTTGGAAAAAAAATGCAAGGGCTACAAGGGCCGGGGCTTGCGCGAGCCGGACGGCCGCGAGCTCCGGCCCGGTGCGCCTAAAACGGAACAAGGGCGGAGCCGAACTGACCTGGTCAGCCCGAGGACGTCGCCGGGGAGGTCGTCAAGTGCGCCGCTAAGGGTCCCTCTCTTCGTCGCTCGGAGTTCCCCTCTCGAGCTCCCCCTCCTTCTCGGAACCTTCCTCTCGGCTCTAGGAGCTTCGGCGAAGTGGAAGAAGCTGCGTCGGCGGCTCGTCGGTCGCGTTTGAGACGCGGCGGGCACTCTCTTTTTCACTCGAGCCTCACCTCTGTCCCTCTCTCTCAGATCTGGTTTTTTTTTTCAGAACAGCACTCGGCTCTCTCTTGCTCTCTCTCTCTCGGGCTCTTGGTCCGTCTCCCCCTCGAACTCTCTCTCCCTCTGATTTTTTCTTCTCCGATCTCCTCTCTCCCTGGTTTTCTTTCGTTCAGACCCCTTATCCCCGGCCAACACGCTGCTGCCGTCTGACCTCCATCTGACGCCTGACTTTGCCGGCCTAACCTCTTCCGTCTGACCCGCAGATTGCTCTCTCCCGGTCTGCTGCAGCCATGCTGCAACTTGCTGCAAATTTTTTTATTTTTTCTGCAGGTTGCTGCCTCGCGCGTGGGAGAAGAAGGAGGGAAGAAGAAGGGAGCGGGCCGGGCCGAGGAGAAGAAAGAAAAGGAGTGGGCCGAGCCCATGTGGGGGAAAAAATAAAGAAAAGAAAGGGGCTGGGCAGGCCCAGCCCCGGCCCGGACCCCTCTTTTTTTTCTTCTTTTTTTTTCTCTTTTTTTTTAAAAATTTTAATTAGTTTAATTTTTTTAATTTCAAAATTTTAATTTTTTTTTAAATTTTAAGACTAATGACACGAGTGCTCCTATATGCGATGTAATTTTAATGAAAATTTTTGGTTAGGGGTTAGAAATTAATCCCTAATTTTCCAATGCAATTAATAAACATTTAAACAAATCGTCAAAATTTAGGTGTCAATAGCTAGAAAAAGACAAATATCATAAAGCAACTCAAATGCGAGCTGTTATTCCATATCTAGTTGATAATTTAGTTGAGAAAAAGTTGGTAAGTCACTCTCACAAAAATCGATAAATTCATATAGGGTTGGTAAATTTAAGGGAGTTGTAAGAAAGAAAAAATAAAAATCACTAAAATATATAAAAAGAAAGAAAGTTGATGATTTGTGAATTGCAAATAAAAGTTAGTAAAATATAAAAGTGTCGATAATTTATCAACAAAGTACTGAGAAGTTAGGTGACTAGCAACTTTATCATTAGTTTTTTGACACATATCAACTATTTTAGGAATTTATCAGTACATAAGAAGATCCCTTTTTTTTGTACAAAATAATAGAATCGTGCCAGCAGAAGCAATGTGATTGTGCAAGAATGTAAAATGTCGAGACATAAAATTTGATGCATAGCTTTTGGTTTGCGCATGTGCTGAAACTTGGATTGGTTCCCAAACTAATTCCATTTGTAGTGATTAGTTTCCCTTTTACAGCCCCACAAGTTGATGGCAAGGCAACTCGACCATCTCAAAAGAAAAAGGAAGGAAAGTCTGAGAGAGTTACGCAGTATCAAGTCATCAAAATGACAAACACATGAACCGGACAAAGGGCATTTCCTTTGACTCGACGCCCTAGTGTCGCGTCTTGCTTTACTTTATAAGTGCAGAATAGCAAGTGACTAAACAGAACAGAACCCTGTTTCTCTTACTACAGCGGAAGAAAGAAATCACCCCACGATTAGCATAATCTGCAGCATGTCCTTACTCATACTGATTACTATAGCTTTCTCCTACTACAATTCAATTGTTCCAGCACCAGCACCTTCTATTAAGTCAGAGGCAAGCGCGCTTCTCCATAGCAGGTGGTGGCCCCCTCCGTCACAGGCAACACTTCCTTACCTCATTGCGAGTGGCCCAGGGTATTTTGCGACGCCTCCGGGAGCATCATCGAAATTCACTTAACTGAGTACCCAATAGGACGTAATTTCAGCAACATGAAATTTCTCTCCTTCCGAGCCTCGCTTTTCATCAAATCTCTGACACCGGAATGCCCGGCGAAATTCCCCTTCAAATATGTACTCTGTCAAGGCTAGCTCACCCGGCAATTCTCTCACTGGCGAGTTGCCTCATTGTGTCCAGAACCTCACCAGGCTTCAAGTACTTAATATCAGATATAATATCATCAGTGGCTCTATCCCTCCCGAGTTGGGAAATCTTAAGAGATTGACCCACTTGGATCTTGAGTTTAATGTGCTTTGTGGTGCATCCCCTCCGACTATTGGTTACTTGCATAATTTACAATCCCTCGAATTTAGCTCAAACAAATTAGGTGGCTCTATCCCTCTAGAACTTGGGAATCTCACAAAAACCAGCATTGTTGATTTAAATTACAACTTCTTCACTAGTCCATTCCGTCCTTTATAGGGAATTGCACAAGCTTGACTCAACTCTATTTGCAAGAAAATAAACTTGATGGATTTATTCCTTCGGAAATAGGAAATTTGACAAGCTTGACCCTTTTCTATTTACAAGAAAACAAACTTGGTGAACTTATTCATTTAGAAATAGGGAATTTGACCAGCTTGATTGATCTCATTTTGCAAGGAAACAAACTTAGTGGAACTATTCCTCCAAATATAGGAGATTTAAGGAATCTTGAGCATCTAGATTTGAGCTCGAACTACTTGGTCTGGAAAATCTCTCTTGAACTTGGGAGCCTCACAAAAATGTCTATCATTGATTTAAGTTCCAACTTCTTTGCTGATCCATCATTTACTTGGAATTTGACGAGCTTGTCTTATCTCTCTTCGCAAGTAAACAAATTCCGTGGCTTTATTCCGTCACAAATCGGCAATTCAAAGGGCTTGATCATGCTGAATTTACGGGAAAATAGATTTTACAGTGCCATCCATCAGAAATAGAAAATTTAAGGAATCTTAAATTTCTAGATTTGAGCTCGAACCACTTTATCGGGAAAATTTCTATTGAACTTGAGAATTTGGGCGGGTTAAGCCAGCTGGATCTTCACAACAATTCTCCCTGCGGCTTGATTCCCTCATTTAAAAGCAATTCTCTCTTATACAGCCTTAACCTATCATACAGTCATTTCTAGGGCCCAATTCCAGAAAATCTCGTGGCTGCCTTTCTTGATAGTGCTTTTCTCGGCAATTCCAGAAATAGCAAAGGGCCTATGACGGTGGTCACTCCGCTGGCTGCAATATTCATTTCCTGTATAGCCGTTGGATCTTGCTTCCTATTTCGATGTGCAACAAACAACGTGCAAACAACAAACGTGCAACCTGAGACTACAGAGAAAAATGGAGATTTCTTATCAATATGGAATTATGATGGGAGGATTGCATATGAGGACATAATCAATGTGATAGAGGATTTCGACCTCAAATATTGCATCAGGATTGGTGGTTATGGTAGCGTCTATAGAGCGCGATTGCCCAATGGGAAAGTTGCGGCATTGAAGAAACTTCACCGTCTTGAAACAGAGGACCCAACCTTTAACGAGAGCTTTTGGAATGAAGTGAAATACTTGACAGAAGTGAGACATGGAAGCAAGCACTTTGTCTTACATGTACCATGATTGCACTCGGCCAATTTTTCATTGAGACATATCTAGCAACATCTTTCTCAACAGCAAAATGCAAGCTTTTGTATCAGATTTTGGCACGGCAAGACTTATGGATCTTGATTCCTCAACGAACTTCACTGCAAATATCGCTGGTACCTATGGATATATTGCACCGGGTGAGCAATACTTTATTTTTTTGTTACTAATAGAGACACAAGCAAGACAGTGTGCCACTTACGATTGAGTTAAACGACATCATTGAATTTTCATCATCCATGCACATCAAGGACTTGTGGTGTCCTAGCCAACAACAGCGAAATTGTCCTCGGGGAATTATCCCGTCCGTCGTGGCTCCAACTCACATATGAAAACCCAAAAGACCTGCTACAGGTAGTTCTCATGGTCCCAAAAACAACACACAAAACCACAAAGATCTTGACTTTTGGTGACGCTCGAATTGCATACTCTCCACAAAAGACCTTCACTTCATGATGAATGGGTGTTGCGGCCTAACTCGAGGGGCTGCCCTTGGAGGGATAAGTTTAGAGCTACTTGCTCATAAAGCACAGACTCTCCCTACGTGATATTGATTTTCTTAATCTATTTGTTCAAAATGAGTCCCCACTAACCATCATTGTTGAAGGTTGGCTAGTAAACCCTAATCAAGACGTGGGAGTGTCGTCTCAATACATGCGTAACTAGAGATTTCGGAATCGAGGACTCAACTATTTGCCAATCAAAGTATCATGGTAGTCTCTTGAAAATTTTAAGGTTCATCTTAACCATTATAAGAAAATAACAATTGAAATTGCGTAATCAATTATAATCGAATTGAAAAGCGCAAGTAGCAACAGGATATCGTCTCTAGAAAAGAAAAAAGGCATAAAAAAATCCTATGAGAATGCCCAAAGGCTTATCCAATTGGGTTAAAAAAATTTAAGGATTTTTCATTTTTAAAGAGAAAACTACTTGCAGAGTTAATTTCTTAAGCTTTCTCCAAGGATCTCTAATTTTTGAATTTATTTTTTCCATTTTTTTAGGAATTTTGATAAATTTTTTTTATTTTTTTAATTTTTAAAATTCTGGAAAATGGACTCCGGACAGGATCAGGGAACCCCGGGAACCCCGGGTTCGGTCGGATCGGACCGGCGCCTGGGCCTAGTCCGAATATAACAAACTTCTATTTTTTGCTAAGCCCACAACTCCTGACCTTTAAGCCCACGACAACCAACCCATATCTAATCCTGAACCAGCCCATTCTCTATTAAGCCCATGGATTTTTGTTCTCTCTTTTTCATTACTCTTTTTTCTGTTTCTTTTGTTTTCTTTTCCATTATCCATTTTTTCTTTTCTTTTTTTTTTTTCTATTTTTTCTTTTTCTTTTTGCCTTCTTTTTTGCAGCTTCATTTTGTCTATCTTAATATACGTCGTCGCCGCGCCCACACCGCTGAACGCTAGCGGCCGCCGTCGGCCTAACGCCGATGATGACTACCGCCGCCCAGCTGCTCCGGCGGCCACAAAACTTCACAAAAATCCACATCAAAACGAAATTCTGAAACCAGCAATCCAACAAACAAACAAGCATGAATACATATAAATGGGGAAGAATAGCCTAACTAGTGCAGCCTCGAACCGCTGGCTTCGCCGGCGAGGGAAGGTAGCTCCGGTGGGGTATTCCACCTCCGGCAACTCAAAAAAAAAGAAAACGGTGGATATGCCATGAAATCGCAGGCAAAGACAGGGAAAAACAGGATATCAGACGTGGTTCAAAAGACGATCAAGCATTAAACTAGACTTGTAAGCATCGATCCGACAACATGGACTTCGGCACTTCTCTCAAGCATGTCGTCGAGCAGTTGATATGCATTTTAAAGGATGTGTTCCAGAGCGAGATTCAAGGAAATTTTCGAATCAAAGATGATGTATAAAGGCATAAATCAACATTTTTTGTGCCAAATCCGTCTTATTTTGTCACGATTCATTTAAACTCCCCCCCTCAAGTTCGGTGCTCTTAAGCGTTTCATACTTCATTCAGACAGTATGTCGAACAGTTAGCTTGCATTGAAGAACACGAGTTTCAGGTTCGTTAACAATTGAAATTGCGTCCCCCGTGTTCCATCCGGGGGAAGACCTTTCTCAATGACTTGTGACGTGTGATTATCAAATGAACTCCGACAAGCAAAGAGTAGATTGGTATAATGATGCTGCCAATTGGAGAACGTGGTTGAGGACATGAAGTATGTGCAATTTAAGTCATGTCAAACTCTTTTTAGGAAGTGAGCTAAACCTATCGTCCAAGATCACCTATAATTCTTTTTTTTTTTTTGGTCGGTAGACCACCTATGATTCGAAATACGGGGCCTAGGCAAGAGCCAGAGGCGGTATTGGTCTTGAAAACAGTTTCTCTTGCCAGTGCCCCCCGTTTAAAAATGGATAGCCCCGACTCATCGGACTTGCTCGTGTCGTGATCACTTCTATTTGCGAGTGATTTCTTCTAAGTGGACCTGCTCAATTGGGTTGGCTTGGATGGGCTCGGACTGGCCCGCTGGGGCACGGACCTTTTGGAGGTCCTGCCCAAAGCTTGAACTTTCGGACCTGGGCAACTGCCCAAGCCCGACCGTCAGGCCATCTTCTTACTTTTGGCTTTTAAGAATTTAAGCTAAAAAAATTTGAAGAGCTTGATTGAGATGAGGCTGAGCAATAACTCCTTTCGCTTGCCCTATAGCTCCTCCATCTTTGACCAATTTAACACTGGCCACTCTAGATTTGAATCTAATTGGCCTATTCCGTCAGAAACAGGAGATTTAAAGACTCTCCCTTATCTAGATTTGAGCTTTAACAACTTGTCTGAAAGAATCTTCATCAAACTTGAGAATTTGGTCGAGATGAGGTTAGGCTTTAAACTCCTTCACTTCGCCCCATTCCTCCATCTTTGGCCAATCTAACAAGCTTGACCGTTAGTTTGGTAAGATGATGTCACAATTTGGTGAAGGTGGTTGAGGATATAAGCTTTATAAGGCATTTACAATTTCAGTCATGTATAAAGTTGTCCCAACTAAAGTAATAGGAATCATGAGAGGCAGTTCATATAGGACAGTTCCAGTAAGATTGGAGTGCATGGTCAATGTAGTTGGTTTGATACTTACACACTGCGTGTTGCTGTTGCATGGATTAGTCAGAAAAAGAAAAGGCTGGAAAATAACTTCTTGACCTTTTCCCAACGGTCGGTCAGAAATTTCCAGGACCAAACATCATCAATAAATATGCATAAAGACCATGACTACCCATGAACCATTTTAACAAATACAGATCTAAAAATCGAGACACGTGAAACCCCAAAAGACCATGACTTGTTGAGTAGGCGCGTCTACTCTATCGTGTTGCTATGATCTTATGGTAGCGAAATGAACGCACAAAACCCCGGAGACCATGACGTCTTGATGGATTCGGAAAAGTTCCATCCATACATTGAAAGTTGGCTTAAATTTTGATTGAATCATAAAATAGCAAAATTTAAAGATTCGCATGAGCAAAATATTCTGCCGGCCAGAAAACTAGTGTTACGACTTTTGAAAACAGATCACTTAAGTTATATTGGTAGTTTCCTTACTTAAAAATTCATTGCCACATTAATTTAATATTAAATCACCTAGCGTGGCTCTCTGGATATTAATGTTACATAGAAATTTCTAGCAAAAAAAAAATCACCGATATAACTTCAAGTGATCTACTTTTAATAATTATAATACTCAATTGATCGATTGAAAAGTTATGACACCAATATTAGTACACAAAAAAGATATGACATTTTTAGCATTGTTGTTCCTTGCTATATGAATTATACATAAGCAACAAAATTCCTTTGTTAGAACAAGTCTCTCTCTAGACATTTGAGATCATTTGAAACTTTGTGAGCTTATCCTATTTCTTAAAAGACACACTTTTCTTAAAAAAGAACAGAATTAATACCATTAAAAATTAGAACTCCATGACACATTTACCACCAACCAATTTTCATCTCAAAAAAATTTCCAAACAGGTACTTAACAACACTAAATTTTTTTTTGATGACTCAGGGAACCCCGCACCCCGCCGACAGCTGCGGGAGTAAACCCTGGGGGCCACACGTGCTAGTCACCACACACGTGAAACCAATTAAGTCACTCTATGACGAAGCTGGGATTCGAACTCTCGACCTTTTACGAGAGGAAGAGAGCGCGAGCCAGCAGCGCCACCCAAGTGGGTGGTTAACAACACTAATTTTCGTCTCATCATCTCACAAAAAATTTCAAATTCCTACTCTTATAATGCATTTTCCCTAAACTTATTTCCATGTAAAAAAATAATTCTAAATGACCTAACTCTATACTCCGTTAACATTCCTTCCAGTATCCTATTAAAATGCATATGTGTGGACATACTCACATACGATAGCTGAAAAAATCAAACGTGAAGAATGATAGATCTGATGTGAAAAATCTATGTGTTAACACATTGCATATGTCATGACTTTTAATTAGTATCATGGCTTCTAGTTAGCCAGTTACCAACAAAAAGACGAATTTACCATCTTGAAATCTAGTATCCGATAGTAAATTACCGAGTGCTGCAAGAATTCTATAATCGGTTCCGTCAAGTTATTAGGAACATACTATCAATAAATGATTTTCTAACCTCCACATCTACTAGTAGATTAGGAAATGGCGTAAGATTTTACAAGGAGGCTCCGTCATCAATGAGTAATCGGACTTACATTAATAAATTAAATATTTCAATTGAGGTTTTTTTTTTTTGAGAGGTACGTTTCTACATGCATGGACAAAAGATGTTCCACTCGAAGTTCGTCGATCCCCTACAAAACTCGTAACTCACTATCTTAAAATCATGGAGTTATGTTGGTCCTGTTGATCCAAAAGCTTATCTCTTCAACGTGTGGACGAGATGACGGCCTTGACTTCCTTTATGTTTGTGTACAGGCTCATATTCTAGTGGAATTACGTTGTCAAGTTTAATCAACTGCTTGATAATTTCTCGTCTTTATCAGAAATTGGGTTAACATAGTCCCGAAACCAAGAAATTTGAGTGATGCCCCGATGCGCAACTCTCAACTTATCGATCAATTTAATCACTGCTCACCATCATTGACGTGTGTAGGTACTGGATGGAATGTGGAGCAGAAATGAACATGTAGAGCATCGATTTTATATTGCCTCTTGCATCCTAATGATGTAATCTAAATTTGGATTGAACTTCAAATAAAACTTCAATCAAGCTAGTTAGAGCTGCTCTTGGGATATAAGATCTAATTTGTTCCCATTAAATAATGAAATGCACTGAGGTGATGTACTACCATGATTTACAAGTAAACTTAAGGGCGAAAGTTTCCTGATTTGTCTAGAAACTGCTCAAGTAGCATAGTGATTATTTCATGACTCAGAAAATTCTTGAATCAGAAAATTCAGCGAAAGAGTGATTATTTCATGACTCGATCTCGAGAGATTAAATGTAAGTGATAACTAAAAATGAGATTCCATACATCTAGGAGAAGAGTGAAGTTTATGTGCCAAGGCAACGTTGGCTAACTCTCATGAGTTTTTCTAATGTCCGAAACTACATACTAATCTGGTTTCCTCCTAGTTGTGAGAAGAAATACGAAGTAGTGCGTTGAACTCCCGCTTGTGAAAGGGAGCTTCAGAGAGAAGATCTGATTATGGTGGAATGTGGAGGGAAGGTCCAGAGGAGGAGGGATCTCTTCAGTGTACGTGTTCTGTGCCAAGTTCCCCAAAATCCACCTGGTGAAGGTGCTGGGAGATGTTGCTGAGTGATGGGAGCAGGCCCGTTCAATTATGATCAGATTGGAGCTTTATTTATTTATTTATTTAGTTCTCAATTATCATTTTTATTCCAACAAATGCATGTTCGACTTACTGGCAAAAATTCACATTCAGATGTCAACAAACTATTCCAAAAAAGAATTCTGCCACGAGAAACATTGTTCAAGCAATTTCTCTAGCGCTTTCTTGCTTAATAAGTGCTGGCTCGAAGTCACGACCAAAGATGAGGATTAGTAAGACTCAAAATGACCATTTAAAGAAGAGTATCAGCAGCCACATTTACCAGAAAAAAATAGGTCACAATTTACTTTGAAGAATATTTTCTCATTTTCCGATCAAAAACTTCATTATTGTCGTCATTGTTCGTTATTCAAAAAATGATGCAAGTTTTCCACTGGATCCATTGGTATAGTGATCATCTGTTCACATCGGTTCATTGAAAGGGCATATTTTTCTTCTAGTACTGTGCTAACTAGTAAGATTAACTGAACCAAACGAGTCAGATGTGGCACAAAGAAATAAAAACAAGAGAAGACGCTTAAAAAATATGGGTGGGGTCGCAAATTTGTAAATAGTTTTTGGGGCCGCCAAAATTGAACTTGTGCGAAATATGTGGGAAGCTGTTTCTTACTTTAGTCATCTTGTTCTCTGTTCAACAGAGAGTTTCATATTGTAGTTTCCTAGCAATTTCTCGGAAGTCATTGATGACGTTAAACGGAATATTTAGAATGGGGTTATGAATGGATTGGGGGATGATAAGAAGGAATAGCAAAAGTTCAGTTACTGAACAACCTCGAAGCATTAATAACAAAAGTTCAATTACGCCCTTCCATGGAGACTAAAGTGAAGTAACATGTGTAACACGACAAGGTTCAAAGACGCAAGACCGAGGTGAACAATTGTTCTTGCGTGTAACGTTCATGGAATGCAAAGTGTGAATTGGATCCGCACTAAAACCGTGGGCCCACCACCTGATTGTGGTACGAGGTTCCCATTAGTCAATTGAAGAATTCCAAGTCGTTATGTTGAAATTGCTCTCCACAAAGTTTATTTCTTTTTGGATTGCACCCTTCTATATATCACAGCAAACTCAGGCCTTCCACGTCCCCATCACTGGTGGGGCGGCAGCAACGGACGGCGACCCTTGTCGACCGGTGGTGAGGGCCGGGCGACCCTCTCCCAGATCTGGACGAGGGTCGGCCGCCCTCGCCTCGGCCTGGGCGAGGGTCGCTGGCCCTCACCCAACGCCGCAGAGTTTCCAGTGGCGCTGGGCGAGGGCCGCCAGTGCTGGGGCGAGGGCTGCTGGCACCTTGCCTCGAAGCCGGCGGCCTTGCCCAGCGCCGCTGAGTTTCTAGAGGTGCTGGGCGAGGCTGTCGGGTTCAGGGCGAGGGCCGACGACCCTCACCTAGGCCGGGGTGAGGGCGGCCGACCCTCGCCTAGATCTGGGAGAGGGTTGCCGCCCTCTCCGATGTTTGGCCCTGTCGTCCGTTGCTGCCACCCCACCGGCGATGGGGCGGCGACGACAGCTGCTCCCCCACCTTTTTTTTTTTATTTAAAATTTTACTTTTTAAATATTATTTAATTAATATTTGTTAAAAAATAAATATTAGTCAAAACGGCGTTGTTTTGGGTGCGGTGGCCACGTCAGCACCCAAACGACACCGTTTTGGGTTTACTTCGCCACATCAGCAACAAAAATGACGTCGTTTTGACCTTAGATCACCGGAAAAGGCCACGTCAGCGTTTTGGCCGGATTTTCTCGCTGTTGGCACTTAAGTGATCAATTTTGCTCCGATTTTGACACTTAAATGTACCGTTTGTAAATTTTGGCATTTAAGTGTCCATCCATGCCAAGTTATGGTACTTCCGGGGTCCGTACCTCGTTATCGGACAGTGGTTTATCTTTCATGTTTTTAGTAAGATCGGAAATTATGATGATTGATGATGTGTAGCTGTTGGCTAGAAGAGGATATCCACTGCGTATTATTCAGGATCGTCCCTGTTTAGTAGAAGGCTTGCCAGTCAATTAAAGACGAAAATTGCCCCACGTTACTTTTAAGTTTGCTAAAGATCTGACATTAAGAAAACAAAAAAGACCACGATTACTTTTGAGACGGACCATGTTTATTGGTCCAACGTACCATAGCCCACCGAAGACCTTGACTTATTGAATTTGTCCGACTTCAACATGTAGGCTAGTTCAAAGTCTAATTGGGGGGCTGCCACTTCGCATTCACGATGTTGCGGAGTGAAAGAAAGTACTAGATATATGCTAACCTTTATTGATTACTTTAGCCGGAAAGTTTGGGTTTACTTTCTGAAGTAAAAGAATGAGGCTTTTGCCTGTTTAAGCAATTTAAACTCTTGATAAAAAATCAAACGTGCAAGAAAATCAAGAGGCTTCGAATTGACGGGTTAGAGTTCCGTTCTAGTGAGTTTGATGAGTTTCGAATAGAAAATCGAAAGTGACTAGCTGAAAAGTAACGCCAAACAAGAATTTCTGACGAAAAAATTACCTATTTAATTTATGTGATCTTATTTTAAAAATTATGATTCTTTGATGATCATTTTAAAATTTATAATATCAAATGATTATCGTACCAAATGGATGTGCAGCACCAAAGCATATTTAGACTCTATGGTTTCAGTTTGCACTAATGATTCATGTTCTTGATTTATGAACACATGGGGAGGGAGAGTTTATTTTCCACATTGAGAAATGACATCAAAGTGATGGAACTAGATTGGCCCAAAAGAGTGAATGTCATTTGGGATGTGGCACACGCCTTGTCTTGCACCATGATTGTGCCCAGCCGATTGTTCATTGAGACTTATCTAGCAACAACATATTACTCAATGATGAAATGCAGGTTTCCGCGACTGACTTTGGCACAGCAAGACACCTAGATCCCAACTCTTCATCCAGTTTCACCGCAAATATTATTGGTTCGCACGGACACATAGCACCAGGTGAGCAATCTTCAATTGGTTTTACCGAGAAAAGAGTGTTATAAGGGTGATCAACATCGTTGTAGGCTTCTCGTGCATTCCAGAACTTGCTTAGTTGGCCTTCTAAGGCTAATATGCCAGCAATTTTATAGCTTTCTTTCATGCCAAATTTCAATGTAGAAAGATTTGGACATTCCTGCTGCTTAGACCTTGGATTGTTCATCCAACAGCCCAAACAATTTCTAAACAGGGCGACAATTTCACAGGTTGCTTTGGTCAAGATTATATGAGAAAGTTTTCTTATCTCCTGCTTTTGATTCAATAAAGGAAAATGTTTATTACATGCAGTCACTGTGCGAAGTTAGCAAATAAGTTCCTATGCTATGGATTATTAAGAGCAAGATTTTGATGATGATTCGCGTTGAAGAATTTGATTAACATTTAGTTGTCCCACATTTGTAACAGAACACGTTGATTGATAACTAGTTTCTTAATAATCTTTGATGTCCAGGTTCTAACTCTAACATTTGATTGTACAACTTTGTGATTCCTTTTTTTTTTTCACGGAGCTAGCTTAATGTTTGGTGTTTCACGGGAAATATGTCACGTATAGCTTTGGAGCCATGGCAATGGAAACACTAATAGGCAAGCATCCGGTAGAGATCAACTCCGTACTATTGACCTCAGAAGGAGAAGATATCATGTTACTCCACATGTTAAACCCGCGCTTGCCTATTCCTGGAAAGAGTTCCGTTGTGAGAAACGCTGTTCAAGCGATTTCTCTAGCTCTTGCTTGCATAAGTGCAAACCCAAAGTCAAGACCGATAATGAAACAAATTTTCGAGCTTTTTTGGCACAAAAAATACCAATGGTTGAGCCCTTCCATGCAATCTCGTTGGCGAAGCCCCGACAAAATCTGATCGGCACATGGACATTTTCATGGTCTTCTTAACAGCTAAACTGACTAGCTACATTATTGATACAAAAGAAGAAATTTGTATCTTAGATATATTTTATAGTTCAAGGTACTTTCTGATAGAAAAACCTTCCTGGATGACAGAGACACACGTGTAATTAATTCAAGAGTGATTCAAGGACCCAGATCGTTGAATTTTTTCTGATTTTCCGATTGGAAATTTCATTATGGTCGTTTTTATTTACTCAATAATTGATGCAAGTTTTCAAATTGCATTCACTGATTTTGCAGCATCCATTTTGGTTCAACACAACGTATTACATGGGCTCAAAGAAATCAAATTAGAGAAGACTCTTAGAAGATATGGGTGGGGTGGAAAACGTGTAAATAGGTTTTGGGCCTCAAAAATCGAACTTAAGCAAAGTATGTCGGCAGCTGTTCTTGACTGGAGTCGGCTTGTTCCACTGACCATACAATTTCAACAGATAGTCTTTGTATTGCAGTTCCTTGCAATTTCTCAGCAATCTTTCGGGACATTAAACGACATAATTAAAATGGGGGTTATGAATTGATTAATGGATGATTAGAAGGAACAGCAGAAAGTTCAATTACTCAACAGCAACACTGTCCTCGAGGCAATAATAGTCAATTTCAGAAACACAAAGTCACACCTAAAATAATTGAAAGTTAACCTTTGAGTGGGACTGGAGAATTTTTATGGTCCACCAGAAAAATTAGAGCTTGTACATACGAAATTACAGCCCTATATGAGTGGATGGCAACCCCATCATCTTGAAAGAGAAAGGAAGCAAGGAAAATTTAAGAGAGTTACAGTTGAATGTGAGCGCCAAGTCAATAAAAAGATAACGCGTGAATTGCGCCAATCACGCTTCTTTTGTTGTATTAGTACAGTGTCTTGCTTTAAGTGCCGTGGGCCAATGAATATGGCAATAACAAGTGACTAAAGCTGCAACATGCTGAGCATAATCTGCAACATGTCCTTAGCTATACTCATTGCTGTAGCTCTCTCCTGCTACATTTCAATTGTCGCAGCACCAGCACCTTCTAATCAGTCGGAGGCAAGTGCGCTTCTCCATAGCGGGTGGTGGCCTCGCTCCGTCATCGGTAACACTACTTCACCTCATTGCAACTGGCCTGGGGTATCGTGTGACGCCTCTGGGAGTGTCATCGGGATTCACATGACATCGGCATACCCAATAGGAGGTAATTCCAGCAACATGAACTTCTTTCTCCTTCCGAGCCTCACCTTTCTTCTACTCTTTGACACCGGATTGGTGGGTGAAATTCCCCTTCAAATATGTACTCTGTCAAAGCTAACTCATCTCGACTTGTCCTACAACTCCCTCACGGGCGAGTTGCCTCCTTGTCTCCAAAACCTCACTAGGCTTCAAATACTTGATATCAGTTATAATCGAATTATTGGCTCTATTCCTCTTGAACTAGGATATATGAAGAGATTGATCCACCTAGATCTAGGAGTCAATGTGCTTCAAGGCACAATCCCTCTGACTATTGGTCGCTTGCACAATTTACGATCCCTCATATTTAGCTCAAATGAATTAGGTGGCTTCATCCCTTTTGAACTTGGGAACCTCACAAATATGCATAGTGTTGATTTAAGTTTTAATAACTTTATTGGTCCCATTCCATCGGTTGTCGGGAAATTGACAAGCTTGGCTTATCTATTTTTGCATGAAAACGAATTTGGTGGATCTATTCCCCAGGAACTAGGTAGCTTGACAAGCTTGAATCATCTCTATCTGCAAGAAAATAAGTTATGTGGGTCTATTCCTCTAGAAATAGGGAATATGAGGAGCTTGACTTATCTCTATTTGCAACGAAACAAACTCGATGGGTCTATTCCGTTGGAGATAGGCAATTTAACGAGCTTGATTGCACTAAATTTGCGGGAGAACAAATTTGATTGTGCCATCCCATCAGAAATAGGAGATTTAAGGAATCTTGAGCTTATAGATTTGAGCTCAAACAATTTTGTTGGGAAAATTCCTATTGAACTTGAGAATTTGAGCAGGTTAAGCCATCTGGATCTTCACAACAATTCTCTCTTTGGCTTGATTCCCGCATTTAAAAACAATTCTCTCTTAGATCGCCTTAACTTATCATACAATCATTTCGAGGGCCCAATTCCAAAAAATCTCATGGCTGCTTTTCCTGATACCGCTTTTCTCGGCAACGAAGATTTGTACCAGCTTAATGAAACCCAAGCCCACAAGAAAAGGTCTAGTGTTATTCATCGCATGACCATGTTCTTTCCGCTGGCTGCAATATTCATTTCATTTATAGTCGTTGGATCTTGCTTCCTATTTCGATGTGCAACAAACAAGGTGCAATCAGAGACTACAATGAAAAATGGAAATTTCTTGTCAATATGGAATTATGACGGGAGGATTGCATATGAAGATATAATTAATGCAACAGAGAACTTTGACATGAAATATTGCATCGGGACTGGTAGTTATGGTAGTGTCTATAGAGCACAATTGCCCAATGGAAAAGTTGTGGCATTGAAGAAACTTCACCAGTTTGAAGTAGAGGAACCGTTCTTCAACAAAAGCTTTCAAAACGAAGTGAAACACTTAACAGAAGTAAGGCATAGAAGCATAATCAAGCTCCATGGTTTCTGCTTACATAGACGATGCATGTTCTTGATTTACGAATACATGGAAAAAGGGAGTTTGTTCCATGCTCTAATAAATGATGCCAAAGCAATGGAATTGGATTGGTCCAAAAGAGTCGATCTCATCTAGGATACGGCACACGCCTTGTCTTACATGCACCACAATTGCGCTCGGTCAATTGTTCATCGAGATATATCTAGCAGCAACATCTTATTGAATAGCAAGATGCGGGCTTTTGTATCGGATTTTGGCACCGCAAGACTTTTGGATTGTGATTCCTCATCAAACCTCACTGCAAATATCGTTGGCACCTATGGATATATTGCACCAGGTAAGCAAACTGTATGCTTCATCATTTCTTTTCTTTCCCAGAAAGTTACTACTAGAGGCACAAGTCAGATAGGGCTACTCCCAGTTGAGTTAAACGACATTGTAGAAGTTTCATCATCCATGCACTGTAGCTAAGAATTGGTTGGCCTCCATTAGGGATGGCAAAATGTCCTCGGGAACCACCCCACGCTGTGGCTCCGACTCTCATTGTCATTTTATTTATTTGTATATATTCAGAAGATTTTTGGGTAATGAATAGTTATTTTTTATGCTACTATTGTTAGTATTACTAGGTTATTTAATTAAAAAAATTCTCATAAACTATATTTTATGTTACATCTAAGTAAATATTTGTCGGAATAGTCTAGATTTTTAGGTTTTGTATTTTATCTATATTGGTATTACGAAATTATTCATTTCTATTGAACGTTTTACTGTAGAAAGTGAACTAATATTTTAAAGAAAAATTGGAGGCATGAACGAAGCGGGGTGGGATGCTGCACATAGTTATGAGGGGGTGAAGATGGGGAGGAAAAAGTTACTGGAGGATTAACAAAAAAATTATAAACATATTGTGATTATGTCAATTCAGTTCTAATTTTTTTTATAAAAAAAATTGAGTCATAAATCCTTTACAATTATATCAATTCAGTCAATTCGACAAAATTTGGCCGATTGCCATTGACATGCACAACCGGTGTTGATATGTCACAACCAATACTAATGATTTTTAATAATTTTTTTTCTTTTTCTTTCTTTTCCTTTTTCTTTATTTGTTTTTCCTCTTCCTTCTTTCTCTAGCTAGTCACCGGACCAAGGCAACCAACCATAGGCAAAGGCCAGTCATCGAACTGAGGCAACCTCGCCGGCTAGTGGTGAGGCTCGACTTGCCGTTGTTGGATGAGCTCACCCTCCAGTGGCTAGTGAGGTCGACCTCGCCAGCTAGAGGAAGAAGGAAGAGGAAAAGAAAATAAAGAGAGAGAAAAGAAAAAAAATAATTAAAAAATTTGAAAAAAAAATTAAAATACTATTAAAAATTTCCGTATCAATGCTGACCATGTCACGTTAACATTGGTCATGCTACGTCAGTGTTGGTTGACCAAATTTGGCTAGATTAACTAAATTGACACAAATGTAAAATTTAAGTTTATGACCGAATTGGTACAATTGCAATAGGTTTATAATCTCTCAAAAATTAACCCTCACGAGGTAGGAACGGGGTAGGGGATTAAGGGCGCAACCACCCCCCCATCCCAAGACTCGACCACCAAATTTTTTTTATGTTTGTTGTATTCTTATGTTATAGAACTTGCACATGCAAATTTTTAATGTCTTTTGTATTTTTATTTTACAGAACTTGCATATGCTTCGATCATTAATGAGAAATGCGATGTATTTAGCTTTGGAGTGGTAGCGATGGAAACAATAATGGGCAAGCATCCAAGAGATATTGTATCTACGTTGTTGTCATCCTCTGGAAAAGATATGATGCTATATACTATCTTAGACCCGTGGTTGCCTTTTCCAAGAAAGAACTCTATTGCAAGAAGTATTGTTGTGATAGTTTCTTTGGCCCTTGCTTGCTTGAGTGCTAATCCAAAGTCTAGACCAACCATGAAGCAAGTCTCAAAAGCTTTTCTAGCTCAAAAGGTACCATTGGCGAAGCCCTTCCATGAGATCTCATTAGCTCAGCTTCAAGATAATAACAAATCATGGTTGGAAGGTCGATTAACGGAAGCTTCATCAGGACTAAACAATGAGTTAGGATCACCAAGTGCTTGTCCCAATGATAAGTGAGTTAGACTGATAAAATGATGCTGCAATTTGGTGAAAGTGACTGAGGAATATAGAAGTGTGTGGCTTCTGCAAATTGTTTGAGTCATGCTAAACTTTTTCTATACTTGCTATAGGAGTGAGAAGCAATTTGTAAAGGACATCCATTTATTTTTTGCCTTTTCAGTAAGATTGAAATGCATGATCGATAATAATGTAATAAGAAATAATGTGAAAAACTCTAGTCTCAATGTAAAACACGAGCGCCCATATACAATTTCTATAAAGGAATCGATTCTATTCGAGTTACTCATAGGACAAGTTTGTTTATATCTATTGCTTTCCATTAAAGATGGGTAAAGATCATATTTTCAAGGCCAAACATCACCAAAAAGTCCATGAAGGCTATCACTTATCACGAACCATGTAACACATGATGGTCCAGAAAATCGACATATGAAACCCCAAAAGACCCGCAATTTACGTTTCCTTCACGTTGGCTAAAGATCAGACATCACGGAAGCGGCCAAAGACCAAGACTTCTCCAAGCGTGTAGACGACTCATGTACATGAAAATGAAACTTCGAGAGACCTAGACTTTGGAATTGGGTTCTCAACCAATACATTCTTGACTTCTCAAACCTGTCCAACTTCCATAAATAAGCCAGGTTCAAATTCAAATCGAGTGACCATTTTGTTAGCCGTGAAATTTATGATGAAGGGGCTTCCCTCCACTTCACAAGAATGATGCTGCAGAAATTCGGCTTCTCCAATTAAGGGTGTGTTCTACACTTCCATTGTAAAAGCAATAGTCAATCGTATTGTAGACCAATTCCTGCAAATAAATTTATATCTGCAGAAATTTATGATCACAAAGTACACTCCCTATTAGTGTCCGTAATGACCGCCACTGGAATTTGTAACTTGCAAGAAGCTTGATCATTGTTTTTGCAGATTGCTTCGAACACGAGTACCCACGTAAAGACCATGACTTCTCACGAACCATGTAACACACGCTGGGGCCGTGGTCCAGAAAATCAAAACACAAAATCACAAAGGCCGGCGGGGCAAGATTTTCAAGCCCAGTTATGAATTCCAATACCAAAGCCCATTTTAGCAAGCCCATCTTGTAAGCTGTTATTTGTATGTCACTTCGTTCAACCAAAGAAAGCCTCGATTTCAGCTGCTCCCTCTCGTCTATAATTCATAGTTTTCTTTAAGTAAATAAACCGCAAATCTATGGAATATTTCACTAATCTCATAATCCAGTAAAGGCGCAAGGCAAAAACCTAATAGGTGGTTGGTCTCGACACGGAATTGTTTTCATTTGTGTATGGGGAAACAATCCTATGTTGTAGGTTTTATCCACACATACAAATTCGTTTCTTTATCCACTAAATCAATCTTGGATTCTATTCACAATTGGCCCATTTTTCCACCTTAATCTTTGCTTGCGCTTGGCAAAAAATTAATAAATAAAGAAAATATTTTCTTGCATTTATTTTCTTATTGAACCTTTATTGAGTCTTTTGTATATATTTCAATTTCATGGTAAGTCTTTTATATTGAGAGGTACATTTCCACATATAGGGACAAATGATATTACACTTGACGTTCGTTAATCCCTTACAAAGGTCGTAACTTAATATCTTAGAAACTTGGAGCTATGTTGATCCTGTCGATCCAAAAACTCATCTCTTCCTCATGCGCATATGACGACCACCTTGACTTCCTTCACGTTTGTGTGCCTGTCGCACAGAATGCTGGTTCATATTCTAGTTACCGATCAATTTCGTCGCTGCTCGTTATCATTGATGGGTGTAGTTACAGGAGAGAATCTCGAGCGGAAATGAAAACGAAGCGAGCTTATATGATATTACCTCTTGCATCCTACCGATGTGATGTAAATTTGGATTGAACTTCAAACAACACTTCAATCAAGCTAGTTAGAGCAGCCTTGGGATATGAGGTCTAATTTGTTCCCATTAAATGATGAAATGCACTGAGGTGATGGACCACCATGATAAAGGGTAATTTAAGGGCAAAAGTTTCCCGATTTTAATATAAACCACTCAAGTAACACATCTGAGTTTGAATCAGAAAATTCAATGGAAGAGTAACTTTGCCATGACTCGATCTCGAGAGATTGTATGTGAGCAGTAACTAAAATAAATTCAGTGGATCTTATCCTCTGGAAATAGGGAATCTTAAAACATGAGAACCCTCTATTTGCATGTAGACAAACTGAATGGATCTATTCCACTGGACATGGGCAATTTGGAAAACTTAACCAATATGAGCCTAAATTCAAATTTCCCCATTTGCCTCCTCTAGTCAAGTTTGGGAAATACCGCAAGCTTGATCATTCTAAATTTACGGAAGAATATGTTTGACTGTGCCATCCAATTTGGAAATAGGAGATGTGAACAATGTCACTTTTCAAGATTTGAGCTTGAACAACTTCATCGGAAAGATCCCCGTGAAATTGAAGAGTTTGGTCAGGTCAAGCCATCTCACCCCTCACAATTATTCTCTTAAGGGTCAATTCCCTCATTTAAAGAGCTTTCAAACTTAGACTGCCTTGACTTATCATACAATCATCTCAAGTACCCAATTCGACGAGATAGTCTCGTGGCTGCTTTTTGGCAATAAGGATTTGCACAAGTTTGACAACCCCTATGGAATAAGGTCTAGCTGATAATCATTCCAAACGATCATTTCATGACTTTTGCTTACACAATCGATACATGCTCTTGGTTTATTTTCGAGTAGGTTCCAATAGATAAATTTTAGGTCCCAAGTAAAATTGATATGGAAATCCGAACCACTCATCTCTAATTATAATAAATCGTGGTTGAAAGGTGGATCAACAAGAACCCACTTAAGCCTAAACGATGTGTAGATGGGTCATTTTCTACTTGTCTCAACAACAATACTAGGAAGATTGGTAAAATGATGATGCAAATTGTTGAGATTGCTAAATGTGTCTCAAGTTTAAATTTAGATATCGGTTTGTTAAATCGAATTTATTGAGAAAGATTTTTCTTGGATTAGTTTTTTTTTTCCTCCGTTGAAGGGTTTGCCCCTAAACGACAAAAGATGGGCTCATGTATTCTATAACTTATATTTTATTGAAATTGTGAGGGCAAAAACGTCTTTTCGGATAAGAGGAGCAAGGGTTTGCTTCTCTACGTCGGAAACCGAACGGTGGTCTTCTTTCAAGAGGGAGGAGCCGCACTTGCTGAAGTTGCACACGGTGGGCCCCAGGGTCAAAGTTGTTGACTTTGCACTCATATATAAAGCGCGGGTTTCTTCACCGAGAAAAAATAGCGCCGCACAAGCCAAGAAGCTGCACAGTGATGAAGATGCCGCCGTACGGAGAAAAAGATGAACAGCGGGTCAAAGTTCTATTTTTGGCGTAGGTAAAGTAAAGGTGACCGTATTGGATCGTCCAAATCGAGAATCGCTCGTATCAGATCGGACTAGCAAGTTTGATCCAGTTCCCACAAGCATCGATCTGGTTCCCATAAAAAAATGGTGATTTTCGGTCCGATTCTCGGTTCCGAGGGGGGAACTGGACCGGATCGGATCGACGGATTGGACCAATAATTTTCTATTTAAAATATATTTTTTAATTTCTTTAAAAATGTAATAAACCCTAAAACAATAATGTTTTTAGTATTTTAAATTTTTTTTTTGACTAAGTGGTCGGTCCACAGTCCCAAAAAAATGGAAACTGGTCCTCCCAGTCCGGTTCCCAATTCCACCTTAGAACCGGATCGAACCGGGAATCGATCACCTCTAAGGTAAAGGACTTGAACACATGATGATTTTGTACTGTGAATTTACATTTTTATTTATAAATATTTTAGATTTAATCTAGATATAAGAAATACTCAAGTGCGTGAGCGATTTATAGTGAATTATTTACTATTAACTCTCCACGTGGATTTAGATATTGATATTCAGATTGAACCATATAAATCTTCAGTATCCTTTTAATTCCTCGTTTATTTTTCTATTATTTTTGTGTTAATATAAATGATAAGATTCTATCGTTTCGGTGTATCACATTACAACAAAGGTTATTTATGATATAAGATCACATGACATCTACTATTTAAGTCAATGTAAAAACTTTGTTCATACCATGTTATAATAATCAGTTTACGTAGGACAATGGTCGTTTACTTTTTAGTCTTTCTATTAAGACTGGGTTGCAGATGGTCAATATAATCGGCTTGATATTTACAAACCGCGTGTTTGTATTATTGACGAGTCAGGAATTTTTAGGGCCGGCCATCACAAATGAAAAGTCGATGAAGACTATGACTTTCCATGAACTGTTGTAACGCGTATTGATTCGAAGATCGAAATACGTGAAACCCCAAAAGACCTCGACTTCTTCACACTCGATTTGCATTCTCGTCAAGGACTTTGACTTCTTGATGGATTCACAAGTTCCAAACATACATACATGCATGCTGATTTACATTCTAATTGAATCATAAAACAGCCAAATTTAAAAATTCGTACTAGCAAAATAATTTGTTTGCCGGCAAATTAGTGGCATGACTTTTAAAAACTGATCACTTAAATTATATTTGCTATTTGCTTGAAACATTGTAGCATTAACTTTTAATATCACCAAGGGTGGCTAGGCGGAAGTTAATGTCATTTACGAATTTCTGGCAAGAAAATCCCCGATGTAACTTAAATGACCTATATTAAAAAATTATGAGACTTAAATGTTCACTTAAAAATTTATGGAACAAGATTCAGTCAAGACTGAAGATTTTACCTATGTTGGTAGCCATCTCTGATATTTTCTTGTTTGCCATGCTACTCATTCAATGTCAATTTGTGAATTGAACTTAAAATTAACTTCTGTCAAGCTAGTTTGAGCAGCTCGTGGGCTATAAGAGCTAATTTGTTTACTTCACGTAATCAAATGTATGCGGCAGGTGATGCAGTAGTCAATTTAAGTGTGTGAAAAGGTCCCGATTCTGCAATTTCGGGAACTATGCAGATCGGTTTCCTCCATATCGATTGTTATGTAGCATAAATCCAACAATTAAGTACCTTGGCAATGATGTTTCAAAGGTGCTTATTGCTAGAAATCACGCACATGTGGGAAAAAGGACAAGGCCCTGTTTCTTCGGATTGCCTTTATATATCACAGCAACCCCAGGCCTTCCACACGATTTCTGTCAAGCTCCTCTCTCCATAAATCATGAATATATTCCACATGATTCGTTTGAATCCTCTAAGCAAACCCGTCGGCCTGCATGTTCACAAGCTTACGACGGCAGCTACATGGATCATTATTGCGCTAGCTCTCTCCCACAAATACCCTGCCATTGCCGCAGAAACAGAGGCGGATGCCCTTCTTCTTAGTGGGTGGTGGCCTGACCTTGTCATGAGCAACACTTCCTCATCACATTGCAGGTGGCTTGGCGTTTCATGCGACGACTCCGGAAGCGTAGTTGAAATAAACATACCAGAACGAGGCCACAACAACTATGGGGTCGCAAGTAATTTGAGCACAATGAATTTCTCTCTTCTCCCGAATCTCGCCTCTCTTGGGTTGCCTGATAATGGCCTCGCCGGTTTCATTCCCCACCAAATATGTGCACTCTCAAAGCTCAGGCACCTCAACTTGTCCCACAATGATCTAAGCGGTGAGTTACCTCTTTGTCTCCAAAACCTCACCATGATAGAGGTTCTTGACATTCATAATAATGAACTCGATAGTCTGATCCCTCCTGAATTGGGAAATCTAAAGAGGTTGATTTACCTAGATCTCAGTTTCAATAAGCTTCGTGGCACCATTCCCCCGACTCTTGGTCTCTTGTCTAATTTACGCCACCTCACACTCTGCCATAATAAGTTAGATGGCTTTGTCCCGCTGGAGATAGGGCACTGCATAAATTTGTATTTCGTTCACCTAGAACAGAACAACTTCATCGGTCCCATTCTTTCATCTCTAGCAAAACTGAGTAATCTGAGACATCTCTATTTGCGAGGAAACTCCTTCAATGAATCTATTCCTTCGGATATAGGGAACTTAACAAACTTGGCATATCTTAGTATGGAAGAGAACAAATTCAGTGGATCTATCCCATCAGAAATAGGTAATTTGACAAGCTTGATTGAGTTAAGACTAAGCTCAAACTCCTTCACTTGCCCCATCCCTTCATCTCTAGCCTATTTAACCAACTTGTCAGTTCTAGAATTACATGGGAATGTATTTAACTGTGCCATTCCATCATATATGGGATACTTAAAAAGTCTCACTCATCTAGATTTGAGCTCAAACAACTTTTTTGGAAAAATCCCTCTTGAACTTGAGAGCTTGGTCAAGTTAAGCTATCTTAATCTTGAGAACAATTTTCTGCACGGTTCCATTCCCAGTTTTAAAAAGCTTTTCAATTTGGATTATATCAACTTGTCATACAATAAACTCACCGGAAAAATTCCAAATAATCTAGCCAATGTTCGCTATAGAGCTTTCCATGGCAATGAAGGTTTGGAAAAGATTAACGGCTCCAGAAGAACGTCTAAGGTTATGCTTATGATGGTATTTATACCGCTGACGGCTATACCATTAATAGTTCTTGGGTGTTGCTTCATATTTCGACATAGAACAAAGAGCATGCAACGGGAGACCGTAGAAAATAATGGAGATTTCTTGTCGATATGGAATTATGATGGGAGAATTGCATACGAAGACATAATCAATGCGACAGAAGATTTTGACATCAAATATTGCATTGGGAGTGGCGGTTATGGTAGTGTCTACAAAGCGCTATTGCCCAATGGGAAAGTCATAGCATTGAAGAAACTTCACCATTTTGAAGCGGAGAACCCATCATTTGCCCAGAGCTTCCAAAATGAAGTAAAACACTTGACAAAAGTACGACATAGAAGCATAATTAAGCTCCATGGTTACTGCTTACACAAGCGATGCATGTTCTTGATTTATGAGTACATGGAAAGGGGGAGTCTATTTTGTGCTTTGAGAGATGATGTTGAAGCGGTAGAACTGGATTGGTCTACAAGACTCAATGTTGTTTGGGATATTGCACATGCCTTGTCTTACCTGCACCACGATTGCACTCGACCAATTGTTCATCGAGACATATCTAGCAACAACATTTTGCTCAACAACAAAATGCAAGCTTTCCTGTCAGATTTCGGCATGGCAAGATTCCTTGAACCCGATTTCTCCTCTAATCTCACTGTAAACATCGCAGGAACTCATGGATATATAGCACCAGGTGAGCAATGGACCTCCATACTTTTCTAAAATGTTATTACTAGAGGCACATAGCTAGATCGACATGCTCTGCATTCTATGTGGTAAACACACTGTTGATGCTTCAACTTCCAAATTTTATCGTTTGATAATGCACCAAGTAACATTGAGAACTGGGTTTTGAGCCTCATCTAATTTATCAACTTTTTGTTCTTTTTTTAGAGGTCGCTTACACTTTGGCCGTTAATGAGAAATGCGATGTATACAGCTTTGGAGTGATAGCAATGGAAACAGTAATGGGCGAGCATCCAGGTGAGATCATCTTGATAATGTCGAGACTCTTTAGAGAAGATATCATGCTACATCAAATATTAGACCCACGTTTGCCAATCCCAAGAGATCATTATATCGCAAGAAGTATCATTCTGGTAGTTTCTCTAGCACTTGCTTGCTTAAATAGCAATCCAAAGTCGCGACCCACAATGAAACAAGTTTCGGAAGCTTTTCTAGCTCCAAAACTAGCATTGGCCAAGCCCTTTCATTCAATCTCACTAGCACAGCTTGAAGGAATTAATCGAGGAGTCTGGTGGGAAGGTGGATCAACGAAAACTTCGTCAAGCCTACAAGAAGGGCAAGGACCATAAAGTACTTGTCCCGAAACAAGCCAATAGGATTCACCAAGTGAAGAGCTGGTTGATAAAATGATGCTGCAAATTGGTGAACTTGGTTGAGGACATGAAGTATGCGGCTTGTGCAATTATAAGTCACGTCAAACTTTTTTATACTAGCTAGGCTAAAATCTCCCCAGGTAGCAAATACTAAGGAGAGAAGCATTTATCAGACAATCATTTATTTTTCCGTCTTTTTAATAAGATCGAAATGTGTGGATGAGTCATAATGTGTTGTTGTCCCCATGAATGTTTGGCTTATTAAGGACATTCACTGCGTATTTGCAGGATCGTTTTCTCTTTAGTAGAAGAAAGAAAATTTCGAAATTGACGTTTCCTTCACATTGGCTAAAGACCAGACGTCACATAAACAACAAAAGACCAAGACTTCTCTTGAGCGTGTAGACGACCCATGTACATGAAAGTGAAATTCGATGACCTTAGAGACGTTGTAGTTGGGTGGTCGACCATTACCTTGACTTCTAGAACGTGTCCTACTTCCAAACATAATCTCGTTTAAATCCTAATTAAATCACCATTAATCAACCGTGAAATTTACGATGAGTCCTGCAATTGTCTCACCAATGAGCTGCCTCTCTATCCGGGGAACCTCACCAGGCTTCCTGTACTTGACATTTATCATAAATCAAGTCAATCGGAAGAGATTGACCCACCTCAAATGTCACGTCCCATGCATTTGGCAACGCAATAGCTCGGCTTTACCTCAAACAAATTACGCAGATCCACACCCTCTAGAAATACAGAAACTCACAATTGAATCGTGTTGATTTAAGCTGCGACAACTTCACTCGTCTCACTCCATCATGTATATGGAATTCAATGAGCTTGAAATATCTCTATATGCAAGAAAACAAAATTCAATGGATCTTATCCTCCAGAAATGACGAACTTGACAAGCTTGACTTATCTCTAATTGCAAGAAAGCTAACTCAATGAACCTACTCCTTCAGAATTAGGCAATTTGGAGAACTTGATTGATATGAACCTATCATCACTTGCTGCCTCCATTCATGTCTAGGAAATTTAACAAGCTTGATCATGATGAATTTATGGGAAATTAGATTCGACCATGTCATCCCATCAGAAATAGGAGATATAAGGAATATCAAACTGCTAGATTTGAGTGTGGACAACTTTGTCGGGAAAATCCCTATTTGAAAGTGTCCTGCTATTACCGTTTGTCGATGTACTTCACATTTCTTTCATGTGCATTTCTATTTTTCTTAATGTCACAAGAAAGTGATATGATCAATTGGTTTTCATATACTAGATCATCTTATCAATGGTCATTTATGCTATAAAATAAGAATCTTGCTGATGAATAATTTTCTTTGGATACAACCCCCAAGAAGTTTAAGGTAATACAAATCAAATAAAAAAACTGAAAACAAAGTTTCGGTAATTTATGACTAGCATGTCCAAAGTGGGATATGTGATTGTGATAGCAGGAGCTGGGTCAGATCATCAGCAGAAAAAATGAAAAATCTTCCAAGATGTGTGCTACCAATTCCCCCATCTCCATGTTGGGGAATTGGCTTGTCTATATTCTAGACCAGTCCATAGGCCAATCTATTCAAATTGAGTCTTGTATAACTTCGTTATCCAATTCTATTCATTTCATATTGAACAAAACCAGAATATGGATCAACTTTTCCAGCCTGAAGTAATTGCCAGTCGTGAATCTCTGAATGGGAAGAGTTTTGCAATAGAACTCCTCCATGCTCGACCGAGCGAGGCGCTTGGCATGATCAAGTAGACCTGTATCGACTTGCGAGCTCGAATGGGCTTAGGCAAAAGGTGAAAAAAATAAACAATAGGCGGGCTAGGGCAGGGAGTCGGCTAAAACTCTCGTCCAAGACCACTTATGATTCGAAATACAGGGCCTGGGCTAGAGCCAGAAGCGGTATTGGGCTCAAGCAAAGTTCAGCTTGCTAGTCCCCCCGACTTAAATAGAACTAATTGAGCCCAATGTGGATACTTTTTTTTATAGAAACTCCGTCCTGTCTGACAAAGTGTAATTAATTCATGAATGATTTGAAGGACCCAGATCCACCATTTTAGGAAGAATATCAGAAGTTATCTGTACCAAAAAAAACCGGTCACACATCTAGTTCATTAATTTGAATCTTTTCTGATTTTATTTACTCAACAATTTATACAAGTTATCAAATTGTGTTCACTGATTAAGCAGTTATCCGTTCATTTGGTTGAACACGGCATATTACACATGGCTCGAAGAAATCAAATTAGAGAAGACCCTTAAAAGATATGGGTGGGGTGGAAAACTTGTAAATAGGTTTTTGGGGCCGCCAAAATTGAACTTAGGCAAAGTATGTCGAAAGCTGTTTTCACTCGAGTCTTCTTGCTCCAGATACCATACAATTTCAGCAGGTAGTCTTTTTTATTGCAATTTCTCAGCAGTCTTTTGTGACATTAAACGAAATAATTAAAAAGGGTTTGTGAATGAATTAGTGGATGATTAACAGGAACAGCAGAAGTTCAATTACTCAACAACAACAGTGTCCTCACAGGAATAATAATCAATTTCAGAAACATAAAGGATCTGCTAATATTATTGGGAGTTAAAACTTTGAGCGGGACTAGAGAATTTTATATGGTCCACCAGAAAAATTTAAATGGTATTCATCTGAAATTGTGTCTCTCACTGGACTTTGGACATTTTTAATGTATATGGTTGGATGTTCTCACTTATCTATAACACTCATTTCTCATTTAGGTCACATGACTCACCTCTTATTCTACTACAATGAAGAGCATGCAATTAGAGACAACCAAGAAAAATGAGGTTTTCTTGTCTAAAAGGAATTACAATGGGAGGATTGCATATAAAGATATAATCAATGCAACAGAAGTCTGTGACATCAAAAGTCTGTGACATCAAAATTGCATAGTGAGTGGATGTTACAATAGTGTCTATAGAGCACAATTTCCCATTGAGAAAATTGTGGCATTGGAGAAACTTCACTGTCTTGAAGTAGAGGACTCATTTTTTTACAAGAACTTCCGAAACAAAGTGAAATAATTGACGAAAGTACAATATAAAGGCATAATGAAGCTCCATGGTTTCTGCTTACACAAGTGCCACATGTTTAGGGTTTATGATTACATGATGGAAGGGGGAGTCCAATTTGTGTTTTGAGACATGATTCCAATAGAGTCATGCTATCATTTGGGATGCGCAACTGCTTTGGTGTGTTATTTTCACACTATTTGATTGGAATGACAAGGATCTTTCTCTTTCTAAGTTGAAGGCTTGTTAGTCAAAAGAAGAAGAGGCTGAAAAAATTGGTCCACGACCTTTCCCTTACGATGGGCTAGAAATTTTTAGGGCCAAACATCACTAGTTTTTTTTTTTGAGAAAAACAAACATCACTAGTTAAAGTGTCATAAAGATTATGACTTTCCATGAACCATTGATCACGTATGGATCCAAAAGTCAACACACATGAAACCCCAAAAGACCTTGACTACTTAATGGACGTGTACAAGTTCCATCCATACGTGCAAGCTGGTTTTAATCTTTTCTTTTGGAAAGTATGCTTTCTTAAATTGTAATTGAATTATAAAACTGCCAAATTTAGCGATTGCATAAGTAGATATTCTGCTTGTTGGAATTTTTGTGCTATGATCTAAAAAAACTGATCACCTAAATTACATGGACGATTTTCCTCACTTTAAAATTCATTGTGGCTTTAATTTGATATAAATTCATCCGCTACTTTTTGAGCGGGTGCATGATTCATGTCTTTCGGGTCAACGATGGATCGTGACCGGCTCTGTGGCCACTCTGGTTCTCACTGCTATTTCCCCGAAACATATGTTCTAATTCGTCGAGTTTCATACGAAATTTCTGTGCTCATTGCCATCTCCTTATCTCGCTCCTGAAACACTCCGGATCCAAAAGCGAACACGCCAAGTGAAGTCAGAAAGGCCTCCACTTTTGTCTTTGGTCGTGCGTCTCCTGCGGTGCAGTGACGGAGTCCGTGTCGATCCAGCGACTTCTACGACTCCGACTCTTGAGTGCGCACATGCACGACGAAGACCTTCAACTGTTGAACGCGTACCCGCTTTACACGCACTAGGCTTGGCTGCATTGAAATCCAAGTGGAATCATCACCCCATAGCTTCTATTGTGGAGTTTTGAGCTAGCCGCTATTTAAATTGGTCGTCTCTTTGCAATAGGATCTCGAGCTACCGGACCTGTTGGATCCAGCGTAACCATGTTCTAGTCGTGCCCTGACGCTTGGCTCTCTTGAGTAAACTGATCAATACTCGCGGCGGTGATGAATTCATTGATGGTTGTTGGGTTGTCGGAACTGGAAATTGAAATGAAGGGAGCTAATTTGGTATTATTGTCTTATCCCTACTTCATGGGAGTTCGAATTGAAAATGTAAAGACCCGGTCCGACGAGGGCGAGACTCACCCAGTTGCGACTCGAAGCTTAAACAACATATATTATGGCCGATTTTGATGAAATTTTTCCATGGATTTTGCTTTTAACACCATTATGAAATCAAGGAATAAACCGAATTAATCGTCCATATACAAGCTCTAAGGATTTAGATCTAACATCCATGGCCGAAATTCAGTTTTCACAATTTTAAGCCAAAAACTTCAACTTAATGCAACCAAAATATTTTAAGACATGAATATAACAATATCCATATAACGATTTCTAACATACATCATTGAAGGTAATTTGAAAATTCTAGAACTTTTCTAAAGTATAAACCCTAGAATTTCAAATTCGAAACTTCACTCAATTTCTTAACGAAATTATAAAATTATGTAAGGTTGAAAAGATCTCAACATATAGAACAAAAACCCTAAGGTTTCAGAATCAATTGATGAAAAAATCCACATGAAAGAATAGCAACAATATTCGGTTTGAAAGAAAAAAATTTCGAATTTGTTTATAAAAAATATATATTTGTTAGTTCTACAATCATATATGACCTACACTGATATCACATGTAGAAAAAATCCATATTAGCAATTAATTAATTAAGAACAATCAGATTCATATATGAATATAAAACACCAAAAAAATACGTACAACGTAATTAAAAAATTACCTTTTTGAGTCATTACTTCACTTGAATAAAGATAGATTAATTTGATTGTAATTAGTGATATATTATAATGCCAAATCTTTTTCTCTATGACCTATTTCATTCTAGTAACTTTTGATGAGATTAAGCGATTAATAAGTATAACCTATTTTTTTATAGGCTAGAGAAGGAATCTAGTAAACTCTAATCCATAGTGTGTTAACTTGGGCCCCTTCTATTATGAGTTTTAGTTAAACACAATTGCTTATATTTTACTGCTCAATTAGGTCCATTATTGATAGATGCCAAAATTCAATTTAATAAAATCACTTAAGGATTTAACATATATTAGAATATCATTAACCCGAATATTTAAAATAAAAAAATCAATTGATTAATGTAAGCTCATATTATAAGAAATTTCCAACAAAAATTTCTCAAAAATCACAAATAGAAATTTTAGAATGTGTAAGTATAGTTCTCAAGAGTAGATTCTACCCTTCATAGAGTGCAGAAGATGTGTGGCGACAGTCCATCGAAATAGCAAGCATTGAGATTTTGCAAAAACTAGAAAATCAATTACAACAACTCTCTTTCTCTCTCTCTCTCTCTCTCTCTCTCTCTCTCTCTCTCTCTATACTTGAGATTATTTGAAGCATTGTGACCTCGTGCGACTTCTTAAACACACTCTTCTTCAAAAGGAAAGATACCCCAAACATAGGGCTCCAAGATGGGCTATAGAATGGCTTCTTATTGTTCATTACAAAAGGTGACGGCTGGCATTCTCAAGTTATCAAACCCCCTAGAATTGGCCGACCCCTTGCTTGCTTTGGGGGTAAGTATACTACCAAATTTTTTTTCGAATCACTTAAGTGCCAATTTTTTTTTAAAATAAATCATTTAAGTGACAACTCTAATTTCAGTGGCCGGAAATCCGACGTTGCAATTTTTTATTAATTTTTTCAACCCACGTGGCTCATCGGCATGCCTGGTCAACATTAATTGTCCAAAACAATGCTGTTTATATTTTACCCCAATTATAAACCATAATTTTATTTGCAATTTAGGGTTTTTGTCCAAATTAGGTTTTCTCTTTTTCAATTTGCAAAAGATTAAAGAAGGAAAGGTAGAAGATGATGGGGGCATGAAGATGATGAAGCTGGTCGCTTCAGTCGTGACCATACTCTATCATCACTCTCATCGTCATAGGGGGATGGAAGCTCCATCGCCGCCGCCATTGTAGCTGAAAGGCCTTGCTTGCCTTTGCCCTGAAAATGCTCAGGTCTGGAAGCTCAGATCTTGTTCAATTGGAACGTGTTTGTGGGGTTGGTGCCAATGGGTTTGACTCTCGAAGCATTGATTTCCACGGGCTCCTGCCGTTCCTTCGAAGCGCTCACTTCGCTCTCTCCGCTGATAGCACTAGTGCAAAGCCCCTTGATTGACGTCAGATCGTTCATGCGTGCGAGTTGGAATATCAATTGAAGCTGTTGAGGTCAAGCATCGCTGAGAATCCAAGATTTTTTGTGGCTTCTTCAAGCTGATCTCTCTCTCTCCTCTCTGCTTCCACTCGGCTCAGGCGTTTTCATTTTCTCTTCTTCAATCTCCCTCCTTTCTACTTTCCCTCTCTTTTTCCTTCTCTCTGCAAATTTTCCTGGAAAATGGAAGATTGCATTGAACGGTTCTTTCCAATACGACGTTGTTTATGGAGAGAATAGCCATGTCATGATGGATATTGGACTCGTTTTTAATATAAAAATGCCATGTCAGATTATACATATTATTATAAAAGCCACGTCATATTTTGACTAGAATTTATTGCCAGAGACATTTAAATGATCATTTTTCTCCGATTTGGCATTTAAGTGAGTCGGCGAAAACTTTTGACACCAAATTGAGTACCATATAAAACTTTTGACACTTCTAGTATACTTATCCTCTTGCTTTGTGTTGAATACCTGCCTTGCTCACGTATTTGCCAACGCCTCAAAAAGTGGCTTGTACATAAGAAGTTTTTGGATATTCATTCATGATCCACTTGCTTGAGAGACTATCACACTCCAAAACCAATAAGAATGAAAGAATGACACAACCGTCCTTTCACTCAAAGGAGAATTTCAAACAGTAGCCAACAACCCATTTTCAAAATATAGATCTCTATTTATATACATACATATGTACACACACACACATCTGGTAAATCAGTAGATTGGTTACAATACTAGAGTTTCTATAATCCATCGAAATGAATATGTACATCTCCAACTAAAACTAAACCGAGCAAGCTCATCTCAGTTATATACAACTAACTAAGTTCATACCCGAAGGTCACCTATCAAACAGTGGTAAGACAAACATTCTTGTTTTATTTGCAGTTAACCAAAGAACCTCAAAAACATTTAAGATGAATTGTATGAGCAATCATAGCTCAAGGAATAGTGCAAAACTCCTCTAGGCAGATCGATAATCTACTATGCATATTTAAGACACAACAGCATAACTCATTTACACTAAATCTAAAATATAACAAACTTGCAAGATAAAATGAGTTATATATTACTTTAACATAACTATATTCATAACAAAAATGCTTATTTCATCAATAATATCAAAACAAATATTAATGGTATAGTCCATTGATCAATCTTATAAAATCATACATTAATAGTCTAATCCATTAATTAATATCGTGCTCAAATATCGAATCATGATCACACTTAATGTCCTATGAAAAAGGTGAACAAGATTTCTCTTTTGGCTAGGCCTTCACCAATATCATTGGTGGCTTGTCCACAAGAATATTTTTAAATTAGTATGCATACCCACAAACCCTTCAATGGGCTAATGGGGACACTGAGCAACAACATAAACCCCCAATAGTATCCTCCAAAATCCATAAGCCAATATAGGTCCACATAATAAATCGGTTTCACAAACTAAAATATATAATCTTTCGCAACTTAGTTCATCAGTCAGAATCCCCTTTCGTAAACTATTGCTCAAATCTTTTTGGAAGTTACATCATAAATCAGATCCACAAATAGTTGTACACAACCTTTCAAAAAAGGTTTATCAAACCATCTCACAGTAATCAAAAAGTTATAAACACTTGATCCAGTTTTGTGCAATGGATATGCTCTTCTTAGTTCAATATATCATCCAATCACTAGTGCTTCAAAACATGGGTTTTACAGCATCAAAAAAGAGATTAACATCTCTCACCTAGGAAGGCCCAAAACCAAACAATAAAGCTATTCAAGTCAATGATCTTGTAATCCTATCAATTAAAAGAGAATCAATGTTGAAACTAAGTAAAACACTACTTCAATTACGACTTGACTAAACTAAGCTTAATAACAAACAATATGACTCCCATGCTTAGACCTGCATTTCAAATTTCACATAATCAAACGTATAACATAACTCTGAAATTTTTACTCCGATTGTATGAACTAAGGGCGTGAATCCTTACAAAGCACTGGGAAACATAATTAATCCGGCTTGTTAGGTGTCCAAAACGAATTTTTCATTAGCTTTTTCTTCTCTTTTCTTCATTTCCTTCCCATTTCTTACCCGACGCTCTCCCTCTCTGACCAGTCAAATGGTCAAATACGCCTCCAACAAATGGTGCCGCCAGCTTTTGCTTTGGTCGAAGTCAAAAGTCCAGTTTGTCACGCGAACATCGGTCACAAGAAAATTAATAAAGCCCTTTTCAATTGGACGAGCAAATTTCTTGAACACGACGATCACTGTTAGGACGGCAAGACTTGGTCGCATACTCTGTACTCATATGGCTTGCTCCGGTGCAGTTATATTCTCTCCAGCCACCAGATACTGTCTACTATCACTCCAAGAATAATAAGCAAAGCCTATTCATATTCAAGACCTTGACTGGTTGACTTTTGAGGTGCCTACTCGACAAAGACCTTGATTTGTTGAATTTGTCCAACTTCCATACGGAAGCTCTTTAACTGAATCATCATCATTTAACCGTATAGTTTAGGATGGAGGGCCGGCCACTTCACGATCATGATGTTGCGTAATCAGAGTTCATCCATTGTAAAGGCACTATCAATGGTATAAATTGATTTATCTCTTGAATTTTAGTGATAACGAACGTAGCCTTTAAATTAATCAGAATCGATGATCACAAGGACACAGACAAGGAAACCCATCGACACGAAACCCAACAAGAAAACCTTAAATTCATAAAATCACTCTTTTTCCGTCTTAAAATCTGGTATGCTGCACTTACTGTATATCTCAAGCACACTTCCAATGAAAGAGAGTTCATGATGCTTTTCACAATTATTGATTCTCCCTAAAAAATATGATGCTATTCACAATTATTGATTCTCCCTAAAAAATCGCGATGGGGTTTGACCCACTGAAACGAGATCCAAAATTATTGATACATGGGATATGAAACTTAAGTGATCTAATTTTAAAATTATGATACATAAATGATTGTTCAAAAAGTTATAACTTTATTAGTGTCTTTATATTGTTCATATTTCATCAAGCAAGCAATGGTGTGAAGCATTAAAGGTCAAGCAATGTCACAACGCTCAATTCGAGATTTTATCCATATTAGTAACTATCATTGATTTATGTTGAATAAAATCAAACTCAATAAAGATCCATTTATCATCAGTATTTTGGCACTTATCAACTCTTTCAGGAATTTACGAGCATGGAAGAAGATTTGTTATTTTTTTTTTTCAATTCAAAATAATAGAATAGTCCTTGGTGAAGCAATGTGACTGTGCAAGGACGTAAAAAGTAGAGGTAATATCTGATACATAGTTTTTGGTTTGCAGGGGTGCTAAAACTTGGATTACTTCACAAATTAATTCCATTTTTAGTAATTAATTCCCCTTTTACAGCCCTACGAGTTGATGGCAACTCCATCATCTCAAAAGAAAATGGAAGGAAAGACTAAGAGTTACGTAAGTGTCAAGTCAATGATAAAATAATACGTGAACTGCGCAAAACGCGTTTCCTTCTACGCGTCGGTCAGTCCTTGCTTTGCTGTATAAGTGCCGTGGTCCAATGAATATGGCAATAACGAGTAGCTAAAGCTGCAACATGATGAGCATAATCTACAGCACGTCCTCAGCTGTACTGATTTTCATAGCTTTCTCCTGCTACAATTCAATTGTTGCAGCACCAGCACCTTCTAATGAGTTAGAGGCAAGTGCGCTTCTCCGGAGCGGGTGGTGGCCTTTCTTCGTCACACGCAACACTACCTTATCTCATTGCACGTGGCCTGCGGTATCGTGCGACGCCTCTGGAAGCGTCAATCGGATTGACTTGGCGGAGTACCAAATCAGAGGTAATTTCAGCAACATGAACTTCTCTCTACTTCCGAGCCTCACTTATCTTAATCTCTCTCATTGTCCACTCTATTACAACGAACTGACCGACGAAATCCCCCTCCAAATATGTACTCTAGCGAGGCTAACTCACCTTGACTTGTCCTGCAATTTTCTCACTGGCAAGTTGCCTCCCTGTATCCAAAACCTCACCAGCCTTCAAGTTCTTGATATTAGTAGTAATCTAATCAGTGGTTCTATCCCTCCTGAGCTGGGAATTCTAAAGAGATTAATCCACTTATATCTTGGGAGCAATGCTCTTAGCGGTGCAATCCCTCCGACTATTGGTCTCTTGCACAATTTACGACTCCTCACATTTGGCTTAAACGAATTAGTTGGCTCTATACCTCCAGAACTTGGGAACCTCACAAAAGTGAAAGTTGTTGATTTAAGTGACAACAACTTCACTGGTCCCATTCCATCGTCTATAGGGAATTCGACAAGCTTGACCAAATTCAATTTGGAAGGAAACAAACTCAATGGATTTATTCCTCCGGAAATAGGGAATTTGATGAGCTTGACCGAACTCTCTTTGAGAGGAAACCACCTTGGTGGATCTATTCCTCCGGAAATAGGGAATTTGACGAGATTGACCGAACTCTCTTTGGAAGGAAACCAACTCGGTGGATCTATTCCTCCGGAAATAGGGAATTTGATGAGCTTGACCGAACTCTCTTTGAGAGGAAACCACCTTGGTGGATCTATTCCTCCGGAAATAGGGAATTTGATGAGCTTGACCAAACTCTCTTTGAGAGGAAACCACCTTGGTGGATCTATTCCTCCGGAAATAGGGAATTTGACGAGATTGACCGAACTCTCTTTGGAAGGAAACCAACTCGGTGGATCTATTCCTCCGAAAATAGGGAATTTGACGAGCTTGACCAAACTCTATTTAGAAGGAAACCAACTTGGTGGATCTATTCCTCCGGAAATAGGGAATTTGACGAGATTGACTGAACTCTCTTTGGAAGGAAACCAACTTAGTGGATCTATTCCTCCGGAAATAGGGAATTTGACGAACTTGGCTATTCTCTATTTGCAAGGAAACAAACTCAGTGGATCTATTCCTTCGGAAATAGGGAATTTGACGAACTTGACCTTACTCTCTTTGGAAGGAAACCAACTCGGTGGATCTATTCCTCCGGAAATAGGGAATTTGACGAGATTGACCTTACTCTCTTTGGAAGGAAACCAACTCGGTGGATCTATTCCTCCGGAAATAGGGAATTTGACGAGATTGACCAAACTCTCTTTGGAAGGAAACCAACTCGGTGGATCTATTCCTCCGGAAATAGGGAATTTGACGAGTTTGATTGTACTCTCTTTGGAAGGAAACCAACTCGGTGGATCTATTCCGCCGGAAATAGGAGATTTAAGGAATCTCGAATTTCTAGATTTGAGCTTGAACAACTTGGTTGGGATAATCCCTCCCAAAATTGGAAACCTCGCACATATGATTGATCTTAATTTAAGTTGCAACAGCCTCATTGGTCCCATTCCATGGGCTATCGGGAATATGGGCTTGGATGGCCTTAACTTATCATACAATCATCTCAAGGGCCCAATTCCAGAGAATCTCTTGCATTTTTTTCGCGGTAACGCTTTTATCGGCAACAAAGATTTGTACCAATTTGATGAAACCAAAGCCCACAGTAGAAGGTCTAGTGTAATTCATTACATGACGATGTTGATTCCATTGGCTGCAATATTCATTTCTTGTATAGTTGTTGGATCTCGCTTCCTATTTCAACGTGCAAAAACAAGCATGCAAACAAAGAGCTTGCAACTTGGGACTACAGAGAAAAATGGAAATTTCTTATCAATATGGAATTATGATGGGAGGATTGCATATGAAGACATAATCAATGCAACAGAGGACTTCAACCTCAAATATTGCATCGGGACTGGCGGTTATGGTAGCGTCTATAGAGCGCAATTGCCTAATGGGAAAGTCGTGGCATTGAAGAAACTTCACCGTCTTGAAGCAGAGGATCCGTCCTTCGATAAGAGTTTTCGAAATGAAGTTAAACACTTGACAGAAGTGAGGCATCGAAGCATAATCAAGCTCCATGGTTTTTGCTTACATAGGCGATGCATGTTCTTGGTTTACGAATATATGGAAAATGGGAGTTTGTTCTATGCTTTGAGAAATGACGTTGAAGCGGTGGAATTAGATTGGTCCAAGAGACTTGACCTCGTCAAGGATATAGCACAAGCTTTATCTTACATGCACCATGATTGCACTCGGCCAATTGTTCATCGAGACATATCTAGCAACAACATCTTGCTTAATAGCAAAATGCAGGCTTTTGTGTCAGATTTTGGCACCACTAGACTTTTGGATCATGAATCCTCATCTAACTTCACTGCAAATATTGTTGGCACCTATGGATACATTGCGCCAGGTGAGCAATACTTTATGCTTCATAATTTTTATTTTTTTACCCTGAAAGTTACTACTAGAGGCACAAGTCAAATAAAGGACATTATAGAAGTTTCACTATTCATGCTCATCAATGACTTGTAGACTTGTAGTGTACTAGCCAACAATAACCAAGAATTGGTTATGCCTCGATTAGGGATGGCAAAATGTCCCTAGGGAACCATCCTATTTGCCGTGGCTCCAACTCTGTATTCATTTTATTTATTTATGTATATTTTTGAAGGTTTTGGGATAATGTTTATTTATTTTTTATGCCACTATTGTTAGTATTACCAGGTTACTTAGTTAAATTTTTTTTATGCTTTTTGTATTCTTTTTTTCAGAGCTCGCATATACTTTGGGCGTTAATGAGAAATGCGATGTGTATAGCTTTGGAGTGGTAGCACTGGAAACAATGATGGGTGAGCACCCAGGAGATATTGTATCTACCTTGTCGACATCCTCTGGAGAAGATATCATGCTACATAAAATTTTAGACCCACGATTGCCTTTTCCAAGAGAAAACTCCATTGCAAGAAGTATTGTTCTAATAGTTTTTCTAGCACTTGCTTGCTTGAGTGCTAATCCAAAGTCTCGACCAACCATGAAGCAAGTCTCGGAAGCTTTCCTAGCTCGAAAGTTACCAGTGACGAAGCCCTTCCATGAGATCTCATTAGCCCAGCTCCGACATAACAACATATCATGGTTGGAAGGTGAATCAAACGGAAGGTTCATTGAGACTGAGCGATGAGTAAGGGTCATTAAGTGCTTGTCCAATAAAGAGATAGATTGATAAAATGAAGCTGCAATTTGATAAAATTGATTGAGGATATAAAAGTGTATGGCCTCTGCAGATTAGTGAGTCGTGTTATACTTTTTTTTCCATTTTATGCTATAGGAGTGAGAAGCAATTTATATATGAAATCCGTTTATTTTTCGTCTTTTCAATAAGATTGAAATGCATGATCAATAACCAATGCATTAGAAAATGACAAAATCCACTATAATCTCAATATAAAACATGAGTACCCATATACAATTTCCATAATGTAATTGATTTAATTTAGACAACTCAGACAGCGAGTCTATTTAATATTATTTTTTACTCCATGAAAGATGGGTATAGCTCATATTTTCCAAGTCCAAACGTCAGCAAAAAGTCCATGAAGACTGTCACTTCTCACGAACCATGTAAAAAACCCCAAAGGACCCGGTACATGTTGTCGTTCTCACGGGCCCAAAATCAACACATAAAACCACGAAGACCATGACTTTCGGCGACACTCGAATTGCATACTCTCGATTGAAAACCTTGACTTCTTGATGAACGGGTAGAAGTGCCATGCAAAAAATGCGTTCTGATTTAAGTTCTGATTTTTTTTTTGGTCTTACTCCTCTCTTTTATATACATGTGTATATGATGCTCATGAAGATCAAACATCAGATCGATTACTCTCTGACCCCACCCTCTCAATTCCTTTACCAGCAAGGTCGCATTCTTGTTGGTGCTTTAAGTTCCCATTGAATCATTGAAATTTATTGATTTTCGACAAGCTGTATAATTTCTCGACCAAGGGGCTGAAACTTCTTTAGGATGTAAAATTCTTAGAACACTTTAGCTTAAGGCTCACTTTTTTTGTATTATCCTTTGCTTGTGAATTAGTTAATCCAATTGCAGATCCATATATATTGTATGCGAAGTCCCCCTCCATTGATACCAAACAAAAGTAACATGTGTTACGCCACTAAAGTTAAACATAGAACAGTACCTTGTAGTGAGAGTGATTGTCAAGGCTAGAAAGACCCAGAAAAGATGCAACTCCAACTTTAGAATGGCGTTGGAGCAAGAATGAACCGAATCCCACATCACCTGAGTGTGATGAGGTAAAATGCCTTATATGTGATTGCACTAGTCCTAATTTGTAACAAAGTCTTTTTTGGACTTCGCCTAGAAGAACAAAATCGTGAGGACTCTAGCTCAAAGCGGACAATATTATTAGGAAAGGGACCGTTCTTAATAGAAAAGAAAGGAAAGAAAGAGCGTGCAGCATACTCTGCCTGTATGAACTTCCGAGCACGTCGCATGGACATGCATTGGAAGAGATCAAGAACTTCCACGAAAGGGGAGTGAATTAAGGATGAAAGTCGGGGTGTCGATCGGTGTCCACAGCCAGTGTTCATGCGGTGTCATGTTAAGGAAATACTCTTAAATTGATTGGCTAGAATCTGACCCATGTAGTATATAGGTAATCCGGCCCTAGTCCACATTACACCGTTTAATTACATAGGCCAAGCTAGGCCAGTCCAATACAGACATTACACGAACAATCCGTATAACCTTTTCGAGGTAAAATCTAGTTTTTGTGGCTTTTACTCAAGAAAATTGATGTGCTCATATGCTTATTCACCCAAGGCCTTCTAATTTTATAAAAAAATCGAAATTTTAATATATGATAATAGCAATTGATTCCAATTCCGTGTAAATATCATCATCAATAATACAGAATAGAAAAAACTAAGATTAAATTCCTTGACTTGCCCCATTCCTCCATCTTTGGTCAATCTAACAAGCTCGAGTGTTCTTGAGCCCAACCCCGCCTCTTGGCTTGGACTGCGCCATTCCATTGGAATCGAGGAGATTTGACTAATCTCCCTTGTCTACATTTGAGCTCGAACGACTCCATTGGAGAATTTGCTGTTAAATTTGATTAGTTTAATGAAGTTCGGTAAGGCAGACGTTTCCCTTACGATGGGTTAGAAACTTTTGAGGGCCAAACGTCACCGGTAGAAGCGTAGTAAAGACCACGACTTCCCATAAGCCGTTGACCACGCACTGATCCAAAAGTCAACACGTATGAAACCTCAGAAAGACCTTGACTTCTTGATGAATGCGTACAAGTTCCTTAAATACATGCATGCTTGTTTACATTATTATTATTATTTCCTTGCAACAAGGTGTCGCGGGTGGCTACTCCAATAAGTGGTCTTTTCTAGGATAATTTGCCACGGAAATAACTTGTTGGATGATAAACGTAATGTTCAAGTTCGTGTACGAGGTAAAATTTCGAATTTGAAATTCAGGGCTTCCTCTTCAATGCAAGGCCTCCGCTTCCTCCTCCAAGCTTGAAGAACCCGTCTCTTTATTGCCGATTCTTTGATTTTCATTGTCCCTAGATCCTCCGAACCAGAACTGGAGCTCATGAAGATGAACAAGAGGCTAAAACAGAGAACTATGTGTCTCCATCGAGAAAACAGAGAACTCTGTGTAAGAAATAGAGCTCTTTCAGTTCCAGAGAAAGGGATTTCCCCAATTTTAAATGAAGCGTCATCATTTTGTTAGTTTTGCCGAGTTAGACGAAGAATTTTTCAAGTTGGACTTCAATTTTTCCTAAAAAAAACCCTGTCAGAGTCAAAGTTTAATTTAAAATGCCACGTAGAATGAATTGCCAAAAGCACTCAAATGATCATTTTTTATCGATGTAGCACACAAGTGATCACTCGAAATATTTGGGCACTAATATATGTGCCGTTTGAAAATTATGACACTTTTAATGTTTTTTTCCAACAAAATTCGAACACAAAAAAGTGCTACATGTGAGGCTGAAGTCATCTAATAATTAAAAGGGCAAATACTACAAAAAAAAAATTGCAAACTTTGCCTACCAAGACATAAATATCCCAATTTGTTTTGTCATCAAAAACTGTAAACTTGGCCACTACAATATCAATTCTGTCATAAAAAAAATTCAGACTTATACATATGTGACAAATGTATCATCTATTTTAATTCCATCAAAGATATATTTGTTATTTTAGTATAAGTTCGGGATTTTTTTATAACACAAGATAAGTTTGGGGTATTTATATTATAATAGGCAAATTTAGGATTTTAAGTGATACATAAGAAGTTCGGGGCATTTGTATCATGATCAACATAGTTTAAGATTTTTATGATATTAATCCTAATTAAAATTCACTTGTATCTCGTGAGCACGAATCATGCAATACAAGCGTGAATTGGATCCGCCCTAAAACCACGGCCCCCCGCCTGACGCTGATACGTTCAATTAGTCAATTGAAGACTTCCAAGTCGTTATTTCTTTGGGATTGCCCTTTTATATATAACAGAGCAAACTCAGACTCTCCACTTCCCAGCAAAAGAAGATACTCTCTCTCTCTCTCTCTCTCTCTCTCTCTCTCTCTCTCTCTCTCTCTCTCTCTCATCAAGATATTGTTGGAAATTTCTGATAATGGGCTTACATTAATTAATTAATTTTCTATTTTATATAATCGGGTTAATGGGTATTCCAATATATTTTAAACCCTAAAGTGATATTATTGAGTTGGGTTTTGGCATCTATTAATTACGGGCCTAGTTGAGCAGCAAAGTGTAGGCAATTGTGTTTAACTGAAGCCCGTAATGGGAAGGACCCAGTTGACACGCTGTTGATTAGAGTTTGCTAGGTCCCCTCTCTAGCCTATAAAAGGGTAGGTTATACCTATCAGTCGCTTGATCCCATTAAAAGCTGCTAAACTGAAATAAGTCATAAAGAGGAAGATCACTGATACCGTCGGTTTGATCTATTTTTCTTCAAGTAAGTTATGGCTCAAACATGTACGTTTTAATTCCGCTGTGTATATCGATTTTGGTGTTTTACATTCATATATGGATCTGGTTGTTATTAATTAATTAGTTGTTTATGTAGAGAATTTCTACATATGGTATCAGAGCAGGTCATATATGATTGTACAACCCTTCTTCTTCTTCTTTTTAACAAATCCGATATGTTGCTTATCGTGTTTGTTTCTTTTGGTTTGAGCTTGTATCAACTTGTGATTTGCAATTTTTTATGTGACTTCAGTCAATCAAAATATTTTTTGTGGGTCAAATCAAATCAAAATACTTATTTAATAGGTAAAAATAATGCATTAGAATTGAAGAGATAAGTTATGATGATGATGATATGATTGGTTTCTTGGATAATCATTATTTTGCAATTTTGAATCTATGATAAACCTCTCTATGCATATGTCTGGAAACGAGCTAGTAAACAAGCTTTTTTTTTTTTTGACATCTTCACGATATTCGAAGTCAACTTGAAGAGCTTTCCAAAAAGCCATAGAACACCCCGATCCGGTGTCAGTTGCTATCCAAAATCATCATCCAAAGTCAGTTTAGTAATCTGTAAAATCTTCTGTTCAGTTCTGCTATGCATGTTGTCCGCCTATTGCTTTTGTCGATTTTTTTTTCCAATTTCTGTGTTGAGATCTAGAGGTCGACTCCTTCATGAAAAATGTTCATATAGATCTTAATTTCGACATATAATATTTTTGGATTTTTTGGAGCATAATTAATGGATGAAAACCTTCTGCATAGATCAACCAATTTTGAAATTTTAGGGCTTTTGTTCTACACGTCGAGATTGTTCCAACCATATATAATTTGTATAATTTCATTGAGTATTGAGTGAGAATTTTGAATTTGAAATTCTTGAATTCATAATTTTGAAAAGGTTCTAAAAGTTTCGAATTTCCTTCAATTGAATGATGAATGTTAGAAATTGTTATATGGGTATTGTAATACATAAGTGATTTATGTGATGTTGACTGACATATAGCATGGTTGGAGTTTCTCCACAATGAGATCGAGGGTTTCGTGCGTGTGTGTTAGGTATCACGTAGGTGAAGATCCTTGGATTGAGTTAGTGTGAAGAGAAAGTTCATATTTTTCCTACTCCACTAAAACGTGTTTGTGCATGGGCATTTTGCTAGTTCTTGAATTGCTTTGAGGTGGACTGACTGATGTGATTTTGTTTCATTTTGATGTTGGGTTATTCATGCGTGCTTGTTTATGGGTTCATGTGCTTGCGCATGTAGAGCGGTTTGAACTCCCTATGCCCTCTAAATAGCTAGATACCTTGTGAAGAACAAAATTATTTGTGATGTCAGTTGTGTTTTGTGTTTGCAAGAAGCTTTGCAGAGTTTTGTTTTTTTTTTTTTTTTACCCACGTTTGACGGGGTGTCTGTTTGGCGATTTGTACGTAGAACTTTTTGCAATTTTTTTTCATCTCCGTTTCGTAATCTTCGATTTTTGATTATTTCATGACGGCTATTTTGTCGCTTGAAACCCTAATATGTTCGCAATCGAGGATCTAGAGAGGGTGCAGTCGGTTGGCGAATGTTTTTTTCGCTTAAGGCGCTTGCGTTTTTGGAGAAAGTGGGACTGTGACCGAATCGAATTATATGTTGGCGCCGTGTTTTTCTTCTTATTATTATTATTTTCACTGGATAGTTTGCTTTCTTTCATAAATCTTTGGTCTTTATTTGAAAATTCTTGCTTACACAAGAGCATTGATCAAGTAGCAATGTTGTGGTGGTCAAAGGCACATGTATTTGCCGATTTGCTGATTTGGGGAGGGGCTTAGTGTAAGAAATTGTGAAATCTGTTTTGGGAACCTATGCTTTGTAAAGAGAGTATCTCCATGCCTAAAGAGAACACTATCGAGATTAAATTATGGGTGAGAAGTGACTCCATTCGAATATGTGAATTACCTGTGTTGGGGTCCAATAGTCTTCTAGAACTTGATTTTCTCTTTTTAATGGTTATCATAGATTTACTTGAGTTACCAAGTTCTTGCCACTTGCTAAGATAAGGGACATACTATTGTGCTTAGATTGAAAAATAAAGGGTGGAATTAGGTGCTCCTATATGTTTATCATAAATCGGAGTTTCATTTGTGGACTCATCCTTGAAAGCTTAATTTGAAAGTTCAAGGTTATGGAATTTTTCTCTTTGTTGTTAAATCAGTGATGTCATTATCCCTCGGCACCTTGTGTTTTAAGCAAGCAGATGTGCTCGTGGGTAAATCAATTAGTCTTGGCATGTTTGAGGAGGGGGGAAGTCTGCTTCTCTCTTTGTGGTTATTGTCTAGTTAATTTTTATTTATTTATTAACATCAATGATGGAATGTTTTTGGTGTATCAAGCATATATGCGATGAAATCCTCAGGTTTTGGATTGAGGTAATTATATTTGGATGAGGATTTTGTGCTTGTTTCTTTTCTTTTTTGTACATGTTTGCATAGATTGTACTTAGAATGGTGTATGTATGGGCAGGAGCTTAGCTCTTATGGGGCAGGCCCACGTGAAGGCTTGGGTTGTGCTAGTCCTAGAGTGTTAGAGCCTATTTGCAATTTTTTTTTAATATGCCTAATTTCCATTAAAAAAAAATATTGTGCCTATTTTTCAATTTTTAATTTATGGAAATTTGTTATAATATATGAGAGATAGAATATCGATATTCACTTTCCCTAAACTAGCATAAATTATCTATACTTTCTTTTTGAGTTTAACTAGATAATCTTAGATGCTTAATTGTAAAAATAGGCACATAAAATTGTGGCAAAGATTGTTGTTTGATAAATGCAATATGATCTTGGGAAGCACATGTCGTAAAGTGCTTCATATTGTTTGATGAAATTTTGGGCATTGATTAAATGGAACATTATTTACAAATTGTTAAAGTTTGTAAATTATTGAAGTTCTTTATTGATAAAAATTAGTATATACAATTACCTGCCCAAAGGGAGTTATTGTGTATATTAATTTGAAAATTGCATGAAGATAAATTTCAAAATTAAAAGATGGGGATGTATGACTCAAAAAGATTTATCTGCCCAAAGGGGATAAATTTTTTTTTTTAAAGTTATATGTAATTCCCCTCTATTTTGATATATTAGAGATGAATGATGGGGATGTGTGACTCAAAATGTTTATCTGCCTAAAAGGGATAAATTGTGAGAGTTATATGTAATTCCCCTTTATGTTGAGGTAATGGAGATGTATAATTTAAAGGATTTGTCTGCCCAAAGGGGATTGATCCTTGAAGATTATATGTAATTCTCATTATCGTCTCTATATATATTAATATTATGGAGATGTATAATTTAAAGGATTTGTCTGCTCAAAGGGGATGGATCATTAATAATTATATGTAATTCTCCTTGTTGTTGTTTTACAAACTTCATGCTGTGGAAAATAATGGTGCATTATACGCTCTGCCCAAAGGGGAGTTTGTAATGTACTAATTATTTTGTGAAATTACTTATTGCCCAAAATTGATCATATTGCATTATATGTGTCAAACAATTATTTTTGTTGTGAACAACGACAATGCCATGGTTGAGATGTCAACTCAATCAAATATTATACTGTTAAGAACTTAGTAAAAAAAAATGAAGACATTATAATTGAGAATATCAGAACTAAGTCCATGTTAACTGATCATCTAACAAAAGATTTACGGCCCATTTTGTTTAAATAATATATAAAGAATATGGGTGTTTTAGAGTCTTTTGATCTCTTTTGTTAGTGGGAGCTATATAGTTTGTATTTCTGGATATTATAGTTATATACAAATTGATAATGCTTTTTATAATGTCTATTAAAGCATTTACTTTTGATGATCATCATTATTGATTTTATTGTTATCCTTTCTCCTGTCGACTGAGAAATAGAAATATGAAACAGTATCTTTAAACAAATTTTAGTTTAAAGACGACTGGACGTCACTGATTATGAGATCTCATGTTGAATTGTGACATAGTTGTGCAATTTCATGTAGTTTGGAAATCGCACTGAGGCAATTTCATGTTGTTTAGAAATTGCAGTAATGCAATTTCATGTCGTTTAGAAATTGCATTGAGGACTGATAAGAAATAGTATATATTTTGATCACATGTTGGCACTATTTCTTACTACACTACTAGGCTCATAATCCATGAAAATATAATGCTTATTATATGTGATTATGGAAGGTCATGTGTTATGATATTTTCTTAACACGTTGATCGCCATAGTCCTATAATGAGGTTATATATGATTGGATTGGTTTTGAGATGACGTTATTGGAATATTATTTTTCAAAATTGTGGCTACATAAAACAAATTTTCAGTTATTAACCCGAGAGTGTCGTTTTCAAAATAAAAATCATTTTCAAAATAAAACAAATTAATTAATGTAGCCTAAGTGGGAGAATGTTGGAAATTTTCGATAATGGGCTTACATTAATTAATTAATTTTCTATTTTATATAATCGGGTTAATGGGTATTCCAATATATTTTAAACCCTAAAGTGATCTTATTGAGTTGGGTTTTGGCATCTATTAATTACGGGCCTAGTTGAGCAAAGCAAAGTGTAGGCAATTGTATTTAAGCGAAGCCCGTAATGGGAAGGGCCCGGGTTGACATGCTGTTGATTAGGGTTTCTAGGTCCCCTCTCTAGCCTATAAAAGGGTAGGTTATACCTATCAGTCGCTTGATCCCATTAAAAGCTGCTAAACCGAAATAGGTCATAGAAAGGAAGACCGGCATTTTGATAGATCACTGATACCGTCGGTTTGATCTATTTTTCTTCAAGTAAGTTATGGCTCAAAAAGGTACGTTTTAATTCTGCTGTGTATATCGATTTTGGTGTTTTACATTCATATATGGATCTGGTTGTTATTGATTAATTAGTTGTTTATGTAGAGAATTTCTACAGATATTCCACATAATTCATTTGAATTTTGTAAGTAGACCCGTCGACTTGTGTGCTCGCCAGTTGATGACCGCAACTATATGGATCGTTATTGTGCTGGCTCTCTCCGACAATTTCCCTGCCCTTGCCACCAAAACAGAGGCGGATGCTCTTCTTCACAGCAGGTGGTGGCCTGACTCCATTACAAGCAACACTTCTGCATCGCATTGCACGTGGCATGGTGTTTCGTGCGACGATTCAGGAAGCGTGATCAAAATAAACATACCACGACGAGGCCATTACAACGATGAGGTCACCGCTAGTTTGGGTAGCATGAATTTCTCTCTCCTCTCGAATCTAACCTTTCTTGCACTGCCTCATAATGACCTCACCGATACTATTCCCCTTCAAGTTTGTGTGCTCCCAAATCTCAGGCACCTCAACTTGTCCCACAATTACCTAAGTGGCGAGTTACCGCCTTGTCTCCAAAACCTCACCATGTTAGAAGTCATAGACATTCATATTAATCAAATCAATGGTGATATCCCTCCCGAATTGGGAAATCTTGAGAGATTGATCCACCTAGACCTTAGTTACAATGCGCTTAGCGGCGAGATCCCTTTGACTCTTGGTCACTTATATTACATCAACTTGTCGTACAATAATCTCTATGGACAAATTCCAGAAAATCTAACCCATGTTCCTTATAGAAATTTCCAAGGCAATCACTATTTGGGCATTTCTCTTGATGCATATACATCTAGGGTAGATATATCTAGGCTTCTACTTATAATATATTTGTTCTAATGATAGCTATACCAGCTATTTCCTATTTATCTCTCGGGCCTTTGACAATAATTCAACGAAGAATGAAGAAAAGGATGCAATCAGAAACAACGAGAAAAATGGAGATTTCTTATCAATATGGAATTATGATGGGAGAATTGCATACGACGACATAATTAATGCAACAGAGGACTTCGACATCAAATATTGCATTGGGACTGGTGGTTTTGGTAGTGTCTATAGAGTGCAATTGCCCAATGGAAAAATTGTGGCATTGAAGAAACTTCACCAACTTGAAGCAGAGAACTCATCTTTTAACCAAAGCTTCCGAAATGAAGTGAGACACTTGACAAAAGTGCAACATAGAAGTATAATTAAGCTCCATGGTTTTTGCTTACACAAGCGATGCATGTTCTTGGTTTATGAGTACATGGAAAGGGGGAGTCTATTTTGTGCTTTGAGAAATGACGTCGAAGCAGTGGAATTAGATTGGTCGAAAAGACTCTATCATATGGGATATGGCACATGCTTTGTTTTACCTACACCACGATTGTGCTCAACCAATTGTTCATAGCGACATATCTAGCAACAACATTTTGCTCGACAACAAAATGCAATCTTTCCTATCATATTTTGGTACGGTGAGACTCCTAGAACCTAATTTCTCATCTAATCTCACTACAAATATTGCAGGCACTTGTGGATATATAGCACCAGGTGAGCAAAAAACCTCCAAACTTTTCTAGTGTTATTACTAGAGGCACATAGCTAGATCAATATACTTTACCCCCATGTGATAAACAACAACTTTTGATGCTTCATCACTTTTACAAATTTATCGTTCGAAGGTGCACTAGCTAACATTGAGAACTTAGCTTTGAGCTTTTTGCAATTTATAATTTTTTGGTTCTTGCTCTCAGAGCTCGCTTACACTTTGGTCTTCAATGAGAAATGTGATGTATATAACTTTGGAGTGGTAGCGATGGAAATAGTAATGCGTAAGCATCCAGGTGAGATCATCTTGATGATGCCAACACTATTCAAAGAAGACATTATGCTACATCAAATATTAGAACCGCGCTTGCCAATCCCAAGAGAGAATTCTATTACAAGAAGTATCATTCTAGTAGTTTCTTTAGCGCTTGCTTGCTTAAATATTGATCCAAAGTTGCAGCCCACAATGAAACAAGTTTAAGAAGTTTTTCTAGCACCAAAACCAGCGTTGGCCAAGCCCTTTCATTTAATCTCACTTGCACAGCTCCAAGGAAATAATCGAGGAGTATGCTGGGAAAGTGGACCAACGGAAACTTTGTCAAGCCTACAAGAAGAGCAAGGACCATGAAACTTGTCCCAATAGTGGCAAATAAAGCTCCTCCAAGTGAAGAGTTGATTGATGATGCTGCAAATTGGTGAACGTGATTGAGGATATGAAGTATACGGCTTGTGCAATATGATGTCTTGTCAAACTTTTTTTAAACTAGCTAGGCTAAGATATACCTAATTAGCGATAAGGAATGATAAGCATTTATCGGGCGGTCATTTATTTTTGCCCTTTTAGTATGATCAGAATGCATAATCGGTGATAATGTGTTGTTGCGACCATGAAAATTAGTCAACATAAGGATATTCACGACATACTATTCCGGATCACTTATGTTTAGTTGAAGGCTTGCCAGTCAATTAAAGACGGCAAGTTGATCAACGTTTCCTTTTCGATGGCTGAAGATCCGACATTATGAAAAATGACAAAAGACCGCGATTCCTCTAGACGAACCGTGTATGTTGCTCCAGCAATCAACACACATCCGAAGACCTTGACTAGTTGACTTTTGAGAATAGAGACCTCGATATCTGGAAGTTGTCCGACTTCCAGAGGTAAGGTGGTTCAAAATCTAATGGAATCATCATTAGTTAACCGTGAATTCTACGATGGAGGGCCCGCCGCTTCGCAATCACGATGTTGCCGAATCAGAGTTCATCCATTATAAAGACACTATCAATGGTATAAATTGATTTATGTCTTGAAGTTTTGTGATAATGAACACAGCCTTTAAATTAATCAGAATTGATGAACACAAAGACAGAGGCGAGGAAACCCATCGATACAAAACCCCAAAAAAAAACCTCAAAATCATAAAATCGCTCTTTTTTCCGCCTTAAAATCTCGTATGCTAAAGTTTCTGTATGTCTCAACCATGGTTAATGAAAGAGAGTTCATGATGCTTTCATAAATTATGATTCTCCCTAAATGATCGTTATCGGGGTGGACCACGTGGAATGGGATCCAAAGTTCTTGATACATCGGGTACGCATGTTGTTGATTTATGAGAACATGGAAAGTCGAAGTCTATTTTGTGTTTTGAGAAATGATGTTGAAGTTGGGAGGGGGAGACCAAAACCAAACCGAATTGGAATTTAGGGTGTGTTTGTTTCAATGAATGTATTTTTTTAGAAAGTATTTTCCAGACTTTCCGCTGTTTGTTTCCTTAAAAATGATTTGGTCAATGGAAAATACTTTCTGGTCAACAAAAACATTATGTTTTATTTTAGGAAAATGAATTCCTGTGCTTGGAAAGGGGAAAACACTTTCCCTCTTTATTAGGTCTTTAGGTCCTTCCTTTTTATTAGGTCAAATGTTATTCAATCATTTTCCAAATGCGACCCAAACGCCTGAAAAACCAAACACAGGAAAACTAATCATTTTCATGAAAAATGATTTCCTAGAAAATATTTTCCAAAAATGGTACGATTTTTGTGAAACAAACGCACTCTTAGTGCATTTTCAGTTCGGTTTTGTTCGGTTTGGTTTGGTTTTCAGTTTGAATAATGGAAAAATAACCATTCTTTTTTTCCAATTCAAGATATTTCGGTTTGATTTGGTTAACCAGGCTGAACAAATTCTTAACAAAAACTGAACGGCCAACTTGAAATCTCTCTTCTTTCTCACCTCTTATTCAATTTGATTTCATTAAATACAGCAAAAAAAAGGAAAATAAAAAAACCGAAACGAACCATGTTCGTATTCAGTTTGGGTCACGATTTGGTTCGGTTCATCTACTCATCCTATTAATTCAATTTGGACATCCTAAAAACTCAAATCGAATCGAGCCATTGACACCCCTACTTGTAACACGCTGCACTCATCCAATTTGTTCGTCCGAAGATATTTGACATCTTACTCGACTAAACCTCCTTTAGGAAAGCCCATTTTAGCAGGCCCATTTTACTTCGCTCCACCACCAAAAGCAGCAAACAGCTTCTCTCTCTCTCTCTCTCTCATCTTTAATTCATAGTTTTGACTGACTGTAAGTAGAGTGACCCCATTTTAGGTAAATGAACCGTGAATCACGTGAGTTTGTTACACTTACCAACGCTTTCAAAAATATACAAGCACAGAAAAAAGATCCTTTTCTTTTCATATGGAAAAATAGAATCGCCCCGCTGAAGTAATGTGATTTTGCGAAGATGTCAAATCTAGAAAAATAATCTTCGATACATAGTTATTGGTTTGCGCGGGTGCTGAAACTTGAATAAATTCACAAGCTAATTAAATTTATATCGATTAATTTCTTTTCTTCTTTTTTTCACTGCCCTCCAAGCTGATGGCAACTCGATGGTGTCAAAAGAAAAGGGAGGGAAAAGATTAAGAGAGTCGCGGTTGAGCGTAAGTGTCAAGTCCATAAAAAAGTTCTAATCCCAAGATTTTTTTTCTAATCTAAGGATCTTCCTTTGACGCGTCGGTACAGTATCTTGCCTTACTTTATAAGTGCCGCAATCCAATGAATAGGGCACTAACAAGTGACTAAACAAGACCCTGTTTCTCAGACGACACCCGTATCCTAATCTCACAGCAAGAGTGGTCATCTATGATGAGTATAATCTGCAACAAGTCCTTTGGTTATACCGATTAACATTTCAATTGTTGCAGCACAAGCATCTTCTTCATCAAGCCTAAACGATGACTAACGGTCATTAAGTGCTTGTATCAATGATCGGCGAAGAGTTTGATAAAATGAGCTGCAAATTGGTGTCAGTGGTTGAGGATGTAAAGTATACTGCTTGGTGCAATTTGAGCCACGGCAAACTTTTTTATATTAGCTAGGCTAGAAATTTACGTAAGTAGCAACGCAATAGCTCGGGTTAACCTCAAAGAAATTACGCAGATCCACACCCTCTTGAAATATGGAACCTCATGCAATTGAATCGTGTTGATTTAAGCTATGACAACTTCACCGGTCTCATTCCATCGTGTATATGGAATTCAACGAGCTTGAAATATCTTTATATGCAAGAAAACAAAATTGAATGGATCTTGTCCTCCAGAAATGGGGAACTTGACGAGCTTGACCTATCTCTAATTGCAAGAAAACTAACTCAATGAACCTACTCCTTTGGAATTAAGCAATTTGGAGAACTCGATTGATATGAACCTATCATCACTCGCCGCCTCCATTAATGTCTAGGAAATTTAACAAGCTTGATTGAGTTGAATTTATGGGGAATTAGATTTGACTATGTCATCCCATCAGAAACGTGAGATATAAGAATATCAAACTGCTAGATTTGAGCTTGGACAACTTCATTAGAAAAATCCCTATTTCAAAGTGTCCTGTTTTTCCTATTTATTGATGTATTTCACATTTTTTCATGTGCATCTCTAATTTTCTTAATGTCGCAAGAAAATGATATGATCAATTGGTTTTTGTATACTAGATCATCTTATCAATGGCCATTTATGTTATAAAATAAGATTCTTGCTAATAAATAATTTTCTTCAGAGCAACCCCTAAGAAATTTAAGGTAATACAAATCAAATCAAAGAACTGAAAACAAAGCTTCGGCAATTTATGACTAGCATGTCTAAAGTGGTATATGTGATTGTGATAGCAGGAGCTGGGTTGGATTATCAGTAGAAAAAGTGGAAAATCTTCCAAGACTTGTGCTAACAGTTCCACCATCTTCATGTTGGGGACTTGCCTTGTCTATATTCTAGACCAGTCCATAGGTTGATCTATTCAGATTCGAGTCTGGCGTAACTTCGGTATCCAATTTCATTCATTTCATATTAAACAAAAACAGAATATGGATCAACTTTTCCAGCCTGAAGTAGTTGCCAGTCGTCAATCTCTAGATGGGAAGAGTTTTGCAACAGAACGCTTCCATGCTCGAGCGAGCGAGGCGCTTGGCCATGATCAGGTCTCTTGTACTATCGTATCGACTTGCGAGCTCGCATGGGCTAAGGCAAAAGGTGAAAAAAAATAAATAATAGGCGGGCTAGGGTAGGGAGTCGCCTAAAACTCTCGTCCACGACCACTTTTGATTCGAAATACAGGGCCTAGGCAGGAGCCGGAAGTGGTATTGGGCTCAAGAAAATTTCAGCTTGCTTGTAAATAGAACTAATTGAGCCCAATCGGGATACTTTTTGACAGAAACTCCTTCCTGTCTGACAAAGACGCCACCCGCGGAATTAATTCATGAATGATTTGAAGGACCCAGATCCACCATTTTAGGAAGAATATTAGAAGTTATCTGTACCAGAAAAAAACCGGTCACAAATCCACTTCATTGATTTGAATTTTTCTGATTTTCCCACTAAATACTATGTTATGGTCGTCGATTTTATCTACTCAACAATTGATGCAAGTTATCAAATTGTGTTCACTAATTAAGCAGTTATCCGTGCACTTTAGTTGAACACAATGTATTACACGTGGCTCAAAGAAATCAAATTAAAGAAGACTCGTAAAAGATATGGGTGGGGTGGACCTGTGAATATGTTTTGGGGCCGCCAAAATTGAACTTAGGCGGAGTACGTCGAAAGCTGTTTCTAACTCGAGTCCTCTTGTTCCAGAGACCATACAATTTCAGCAGGTAGTCTTTTTTATTGCAGTTCCTTGCAATTTCTTAGCAGTCTTTTGTCACATAAAACGAAATAATTAATAAAGGCTTATGAATGGATTGGTGGATGATTAGCAGGAACAGCAGGAGTTCAATTTCTTAACAACAACAGTGTCCTCGAAGCAATAATAATAAATTTCAGAAACATAAAGGGTCTTCCTGATGATGATCAATGAAGTACTTTTTCGACCAAAAAAAAAAAAAAACCTTCGAGCGGGACTGAAGAATTTTATATGGTCCACCAGAAAAATTTAGATCCTGTTTATCCGAAATTGTCTCTCTTATTGAACTTTGAACTTTTTTTAATGTATATGTGGATGATCTCACTTATCTATAAAACTCATTTCTCACTTAGTTCATAGGCCTCACTTCTTATTTCTCCCACAACAAACAGCATGCAATTAGAGAGAACCAAGAAAAATGGAGGTTTCTTGTCTATAGGGAACTATGATGGGAGAATTGCATATAAAGACATATTAATGCAAAAGAAGACTGTGACATTAAAATTGCATGGTAAATGGATGTTACAATAGCGTCTATAGAGCTTGATTAGCAAATGAGAAAATTATCGTAGTGGGGAAACTTCACCATCTTGAAGTAGGGGACCCATCCTTTTGACAAAGCTTATGAAATGAAGTGAAACAATTGATGGAAGTACAATATAAAGCATAATGAAGCTCCATGATTTCTGCTTATACAAGTGCCGCTTGTTCTTGGTTTATGATTATATGATGGAAGGGAGACTCTTATTTGTGTCTTGAGAAATTATTCCAATAGGGTCACACTAGCGTTTGGGATGCGCAACCCGCTTTGGTATTATTTACACACTGTGTGATTGACGAGGATCATTCTCTTTTTAAGGTGAAGGCTTGTTAGTCAAAAGAAGAAACTGAAAAAATCGGTCTACAACCTTTCCCTTACGATAGGTTAGAAATTTTTAGGGCCATACATCACTACTTGAAGTGTCATAAAGACTATGACTTTTCATGAACCATTGATCACGTATGGATCCAAAAGTCAACACACATGAAACCCCAAATGACCTTGACTACGTAATGGATGTGTACAAGTTCCATCCCTACGTGCAAGCTGGTTTTAATCTTTTCTTGTGGCAAGTATGCTTTTTAAATTGTAATTGAATTATAAAACCACCAAATTTAGAGATTGCATAATTAGATATTCTGCTTGTCGGAATTTTTGTGCTATGATTCTAAACAGCTGATCACCTAAATTACACCCACGATTTTCCTTACTTTAAAATTAATTGTGGCTTTAATTTAATATAAATTCATCCGTTACTTTTTGAGTGGGTGCATGATTCACGTCTTCCGGGTCAACGATGGATCACTGCTATATTCCCGAGACATGTTATAATTCGTCGAGTTTCATACGAAATTTCTGTGCTCGGTGCTATCTCCTTATCTCGCTCCTCGAACTAGATTTCTGCGTCCACCGAAAATCAAACACTCCGGATCCAAAAGCGAACACGCCGAGTGAAATAAAAAAGCCTCCACTTTTGTCTTCGGTCGTGCGTCTCCTGCGGTGCAGTGATGGAGTGCCAGTCGATCCAACGACTTCTCCGACTCCGACCCTGGAGTGCTCGCATGCACGACGAAGACCTCCAACGGTTGAACGCGTGCCTGTTTTTACACGCACTAGGCTTGGCTGCGTCGAAATCCAAGTGGAATCATCACCCCATATCTTCTATTGTGGAGTTTTGACCTTGCCGCTATATAAATTTGTCGTCTCTCTGCAATAGGATTCGAGCTACCAGACCGGTTTGATCCAATGGTACCATGTTCTAGTCGTGCCCTGACGCTTGGCTCTCTCGAGTAAACTGATCGATACTCACGGCGGTGACAAATTCATTGATGGTTGTTGGGTTGTAGGAGCCGGAAATCGAAATGAAGAGACCTCATTTGGTATCATTGTCTTCTCCCTACTTCATTGGAGTTCGAACTGAAAAGAAAGAGCGTGCAGCAAACTGTCTTTATTCGCTTCTGAGCACGTCGCATGGACGTACTTTTTGAAGTGATCGGGAACTTTCTTCAGATCAAAGTGATCATGCGAGTTGAGGTTTGATGCCATGATTGAGGAGTGAATTAAGGATGAAAGTTTGGGTGTCGATCCATGTCCATGGCCAGTGTTCATGTGGCGTCAAGGGGATACTCTTAAATTGATTGGCCGGAATATGATCTATGTAATAAATAGGTAATCCGGCCCCAACCCACATTACTCTGTTTAATTAAATTGGTCAAGCTAGGCCAGTCCAATCTGAACGTTAGACAAGCAATCTAAATAACTTTTTGAGGTAAAACCTAGTTTTTGTGGCTTTTACTCAAGAAAAATAGATGTGCTTATATGGTTCATTCACGAGACTTGATAATTTTATAAAAATTCAAAATTATAATATATGATAATATTGATTTATTCCGATTCTGTGTAATATCATCATCAATAATACAGAAACTCCTTGACTTGCCCCATTCCTCCATCTTTGGTCAATCTGACAAGCTGTGTTCTTGAGCCCAACCCCACCTCTTGGCTTGGACTGCGCCATTCCACTGGAAAAGAGGAGATATGACTAATCTCGCTTGTCTAGATTTGAGCTCGAACGTCCTCAACGGAGAAACTGCTGTTTTGGTAAGGCTGAACCTTTCCCTTACGATGGGTTAGAAAGTTTTTAGGGCCAAACATCACTAGTAAAGTGTCATAAAGACCATGACTTCCCATGAACCATTGACCACGCACTGATTCAAAAGTCTAACACACATGAAACCCCAGTCCTTGATGGATGTGTATAGTTCCATCCATACGTGCATGCTGGTGTAAATCTTTTATTTTATTTATTTTTTTTATTTTTTTTGTGCAGCAAGGCATCGTGGATAGCTACTCCAATAAGTTGTCTTTTCTAGGATAATATGCCACGAAAACCCCCTGTTGGATGATAAACATAATGTTCAAGTTCGTGTCCGAGGTAAAATTTTGAATTTGAAACTCATGGCCTCCTCTTCCTCCTCCAAGCTTGAAGAACCCCTCTCTTTTTCGCCGATTCTTTGATTTTCCTTGTCCCTAGATGCTCCGAACCAGAACTGGAGCTCATGAAGATGAACGAGATGCTAAAACAGAGAATTATGTGTCTCCATGGAGAAAACAGAGCTTTGCTGTGGAGAGATATAGCTCTTTCAGTTCCAGAGAAAGAGATTTCCCCCATTTTAAATCAAGCGTCATCGTTCTGTTCATTTTGCCAAGTTAGCCGAAGAATTTTTCACATTGGACTTCAATTTTTCCTAGAAAGCCATGTTGGTGTTGAAGTTTAATTTAAAATGCCACATGTGATGAATTGCCGGAGGCACTCTAGTAATTGTTTTTCGACTGATGTAGCACCCATGTGATCGCTTGAAATATTTTGACATTGATGTGACGGCCGTTAAAAAATTATTACACTTTTAGTATCTTTTTCCAACAAATTTCAAACTAAAAAAAGTGCTACATGTGAAACATAGGTCATCTAATAATTAAAAGGGTAAATACCATAAAAACTCCCAAACTTTGCTCACTGCAACACAAATATCCTCAACTTTTTTATATGTCACAAAAAAATCTAAACTTATACATGCGTGACATACATACCCTCTATTTTATTTACATTCAAGGTATTTCTATACTAGTAGCTTAAGTTCAGGATTTTTTATGACAAGAAAAAAAGTTTGTGATATTTGTCTTATACTAGGTAAGCTTAAGGTTCTAGTGATGCTAAAAAAAAAGGTTGAAGTGTCTGTGCCGTAATAGACATAATTTAAGATTTTCATGATATTAATCTTAATTAAAATTCACAATGATCTCATGAGCATGATTTACCCAGTGTCAAGTGTGAATTGGATCTGCACTAAACCCCCGGGCCCCACCGCATGGTGACCCCATGATAAATGATAATGTTGTCTCGTATGGGGAGACTTTGGGAGACTTCCAAGTCGTTATGTTGAATTGCTCTCCGCAAAGTTTTTTTTTCTTTTGGATTGCCCTTCTATAGATCACAGCAAACTCAAGCCTTCCACTTCCCAAGCAAAAGAAGATATTCTCCCCCTTTCTAAAGTAAATCCTAAAAGCAAACCTGTTGGCTTGCATGTTTGCCAGCTGATGACTGCAGCTACGTGGATCGTTATTACGCTGGCTCTCTCCCGCAACTTCCCTACCCTTGCCACCAAAACAGAGGCAGATGTTCTTCTTCGCAGTGGATGGTGGCCTGACGACATCGCTGGCAACACTTCCTTGTCGCATTGCATGTGGCCCGGCATTTCGTGCGACGATTCTGGAAGCGTCGTTCGAATAAACCGACCACAACATCCCTACTATTCATATGAATTGAGCAGCATGAATTATTCTCTGCTCCCCAATCTTGCCTCTCTTCAGCTGCCTAATAATTACTTCTACGGTATCATTCCCTTTCAAATATGTGCACTCCCAAAGCTCAGGTACCTCAACTTGTCCTCCGGTCACCTAAGCGGTGAGTTACCTCTTTGTCTCCAAAACCTCACCATGTTAGAAGTTATTGACATTAGTAGAAATAAAATCGATAGTCTTATCCCTCCTAAATTTGAAAATCTAAAGCGATTGATCCACCTAGATTTCAGTTTCAATTCGTTTCATGGCCCTCTTCCTCTGATTCTATTTAAATTGAAGAACTTGACTCATCTCTATTTGCAAGGAAACACTTTCAATGGATCTATTCCTTCGGAAATAGGGAACTTGACCAACTTGGCATATCTGAGTGTGAAAGATAATAGATTCAGTGGATATATCCCTTCCGAATTAGGAAATCTGAAGAGGCTGAACCACCTAGATTTCAGTTTCAATTTGCTTTGTGGCCCTATCGCTCCAACTCTAGCAAAATTGAGGAACTTGACTCATCTCTATTTGCAAGGAAATACCTTCAATGGATCTATTCCTCCGGAAATAGGGAACTTGACAAATTTGGCATATCTGAGTGTGGAAGACAATAGATTTAGTGGATATATCCCTTCCGAATTGGGAAATTTGAAGCGGCTGAACCACCTAAATTTCAGTTTCAATTTGCTTTGTGGCCCTATCCCTCCAACTCTAGCAAAATTGAGGAACTTGACTCATCTCGATTTGCAAGGAAACACCTTCAATGGATCTATTCCTCCGAAAATAGGGAACTTGACAAATTTGGCATATTTGAGTATGGAAGAGAACAAATTTGGTGGATGTATCCCTCCCGAATTAGGAAATTTGAAGCAGCTGATCTACCTAAATCTCAATTCCAATTTGCTTCATGGTACAATCCCTCTAACTCTTGGTCTCTTGTCTAATTTACACAGTCTTACAGTCAGCTCTAATCTTTTAGAAGGCTTCATCCCTCTTGAGATAGGCAACTGCGTGAATTTGTATCACGTTGACCTAGAATACAACTCTTTCTTCGGTCCCATTCCCTCATCTGTAGCGAAATTGAGGAACTTGACACATCTCTATTTGAGAGGAAACTCCTTCAATGAATCCATTACTCCAAAAATAGGGAAGTTGACAAACTTGGCATATCTGAGTGTGGAAGAGAACAAATTCAGTGGATGTATCCCATCAGAAATAGGTAATTTGAAGAGCTTGATTGAGTTGAGGCTGAGCTCAAACTCCTTCACTTGCCCCATTCCATCGGAAATAGGAGCTTTGAAGAGTCTCACCCATTTAAATTTGAGCTTTAACAACTTCTCTGGAAGAATCCCTCGTGAACTTGAGAGTTTGATCATGTTAAGCTATCTCAATCTTGCCAACAATTCTCTTCGTGGTTCAATTCCCAAATTTACAAATCTTTTACAGTTGGATTACATCGACTTATCATACAATCATCTCACAGGAGAATTTCCAAAAAATCTGTTGAACGTTAATTATGCAAATTTCGAAGGCAATGAAGGTTTGGAAATCGCGAGAGAGGAAAATGCTCTTCTTCGTAGTGGGTGGTGGCCTGACCCCCTTCCAAGCAATGGTAAATTAGCACATTGCAAGAGGTTTGGTGTTTTATGCGACAATTTTGGAAGCATAGTTGAAATATACATACCACAATACGAAAACCGGTTCCCAATTAATTTGAGCAGTATGAATTTCTCTCTGCTCCCAAATTTAGCCTCTCTTAGGCTATCTCGTAATGCTCTGACAGATATCATTCCCCATCAAATATGTGCACTCCCGAAGCTCAAGTACCTCGACTTGTCCCTCAATGACCTAACCGGTGAGTTACCTCTTTGCCTCCAAAACCTCACCCTATTAGAATTTATTGACGTTCATGATAATCGAATCGCTAGTCTTATCCCTCCTGAATTGGGAAATCTAAAAAGGCTGGCCCACTTGGATCTAAGTTTTAATGCTTTCCATGGCAAGATCCCTCCGACTCTTGGTCACATAGATTATATTGACTTGTCGTACAATGATCTCATAGGAGAAATTCCAAATAATTTGGCCCATTTTGGTCATGGAGCTTTCCAAGGCAATAGAGGTTTGGAAAAGATTGATGGGTCCAGAAGAACGTCTAGGGTTATACTTATGACGGTATTTATACCCTTGATGGCTATACCATTCATTTTCTATTTAGTTTTGCGGCCTTTGATCATATTTCGGTGTAGAATGAAGAGCATGCAATTAGAAACAGTGGAAAAAAATGGAGATTTATTGTCAATATGGAATTATGATGGGAGAATTGCATATGAAGACATAATCAATGCGACAGAAGACTTTGACATTAAATATTGCATTGGAACCGGTGGATACGGTTGTGTCTATAGAGCACAATTGCCCAACGGAAAAATTGTGGCATTGAAGAAACTTCATTGTCTTGAAGCAGAGGACCCATCTTTCGATAAGAGCTTTTGAAATGAAGTGAAACGCTTGACAGAAATATGACATAGAAGCATAATCAAGCTCCATGGTTTTTGTTTACACAAGCGATGCATGTTCTTGGTTTATGAGTATATGGAAAGGGGGAGTCTATTTTATGCTTTGAGAGATGATGCCGAAGCATTGGAACTAGACTGGTCTAAAAGACTCCAGATTGTCAGGGATATGGCACATGCATTATCTCACCTACACCATGATTGTGCTCAACCAATTGTTCATTGAGACATATCTAGCAACAACATTTTACTTGACAATAAAATGCAGGCTTTCCTATCAGATTTTGGCACAGCAAGACTCGTGAATCCTAATTTCTCATCCAATATCACCGCAAATATCACAGGCACTTGTGGATATATAGCACCAGGTGAGCAACAATCCTCTACACATTTTTAGAATATTATTACTAGATGTACATAGCTAGATTGTTATGCTATACCCCCATGCGGTTAACAATGCCATTGATGCTTGGTCATGCTGACAAATATGTCGTTTGATAGTACACTAGCTAACATTAAAAACTTAGTTTCAAGCCTCATCTAATTATGAACCTTTTTTTTGTCCTTTTTAGAGCTCGCTTACACTTTGGTCATCAATGAGAAATGCGACGTATATAGCTTCAGGGTGGTAGCAATGAAAACAATAATGGGTGAGCATCCAAGTGAGATTATCTTAATTTTGTCGACGCTCTTCAGAGAAGATATTATGCTACATCAAATATTAGACCCACGCTTGCCAATCCCTAGAGAGAATTCTATCGCAAGAAGTGTCGTTTTAGTTGTTTCACTGGCGCTTGCTTGCTTAAGTGGTGATCCAAAGTCACGACCCACAATGAAAAAAGTTTCAGATGCTTTTCTAGCTCCGAAATTAGCACTGGCCAAGCCCTTCCACTCAATCTCACTTGCACAGCCCCAAGAAAATAATCGAGGAGTATGGTGGGAAGGCGGATCAACAGAAACTTCATCAAGCCTACAAGAAGGGCAAGAATCATGAAGTACTTGTCCCTGTACTAGCAAATATGTTTTACCAGGTGAAGAGTTGGTTGACAAAATAATGCTGCAAATTACTAAGGAGTGAGAAGCATTTATCAGGCAGTCAGTTATTTTTCGTCTTTTTAATAATATCGTGTCACAGAATCAAATGGAAGAAAGATGAGAGAAAAACGTATTCTGTGTTCATTGAAAAATCCACGTCTTTACAAGTATGTATTCCTATTGGTAATACAATGACTGTAGAAGTGGGAAAGAATACATTTTGATGCATGAAATCAGAATCTAATATTGGATTGACTTATGGGACAATATTTGGGATCAATTATGATCCCAAATCATCTTCGAATATCTTTGCATATCCTCGCATATCTCCAACAGATCGAAATGCATGAATATCTTTGTAATGTCCTTAACAAGACCTTGACTTCTTGAACGTGTCCTACTTCCATACATATTCTGGTTTAAATCCTAATTAATTCACCATTCATTAACCGTGAAATTTACGATAAGTCCTGCAATTCTCTTACCAGTGAGCTGCCCTCTCCGGAGAACCTCACCAGGCTTCGTGTACTTGACACTATCATAAATCGAGTCAATCTGAGACGATTGACCCACTTAAAATCTCAGATTCAATGCACTTAGCAATCCCATATACGCTCGGCTGCCTGTACAATTTGCAATAGCTCAGCTTCACCTCAAACAGATTAGGCTGCTCCAAATCCTCTTCGAATACGGAACCTCACACAATTGAATCATGTTGATTTAAGCAGCAACAACTTCACCAATCTCATTCCATCATTTATATGCAATTTGACGAGCTTGAAATATCTCGATATGCAAGAAAACAAAATCCAGTGATCTTATTTTTCATAGATAGAGAACTTGACGAGCTTGATTTATCTCTAATTTCTAGAAAACTAACTCTACAGTTGTATTCCATCGGAATTAGGCAATTTCGAGAACTTATTGATGTGAACCTATCCTCACTTGCCATCTCCATTCCCCTATGGGAAATTTAACAAGCTTGATCGTGTTGAATTTATGGAAAATTAGATTTGACTGTGTCATCCTATCGAAAACAAGAGATATAAGGAATATCAAACTGCTAGATTTTAGCTTAGACAACTTCATTGGGAAAATCCCTATTTTACAGTGTCATGTTCTTCTCGAACTTAAGTCCAAATCTATTAATATACTTCACGTTTCTTTCATGTGCATTTCTATTTTTTTCTTAATGTCACAAGAAAGTGATACGATTGATTGGTTTTTGTATACAAGATTATCTTATCAATGGCCATTTATGTTATAAAATAATATTCTTGTTAATGAATAATTTTCTTCAGATGCAACCCCCAAGAGGTTTAAGGTAATACAAATCGAATCAAAGAACTGAAAATGAAGTTTCAGCAATTTATGACTAGCATGTCTAAAGTGGTATATGTGATTGAGATAGCAAGAGCTGGGTCGGATTATTAGAGGAAAAAGTGGAAAAATCTTCCAAGACGCTTGCTAACAGTTCAACCATATCCATGTTGGGGGCTTGTCTTGTCTACATATTAGACTAGTCCATAGGCCGATCTATTCAAAATTTGAATCTGGCTTAACTTCGTTATCCAATTCCATTCGTATATTAAACAAAAACAGAATACAGAACAACTTTTCCAGCCTGAAGTAGTTGCCAATCGTGAATCTCTAGATGGGAAGAGTTTTGCAGTAGAACACTTCCATGCTCGAGCGAGCGAGGCGCTTGGCCATGACCAAGTCTACTATATTGTCATCTCGTCGAAGGAATGGCACTGTATAAATTTTGCAAGTAGACTCGGATCGACTCGCGAACTGAATGGGCTTAGGCAAAAGGTGAAAAATAAATAAATAATAGGCGGGCTAGGCTAGGGAGTGGGCTAAAACTCTCGTCCAAGGAGACAACTTGATTCGAAATACAGGGCCTAGGCAAGAGCAGGAAGCGGTATTGGGCTCAAGAAAAGTCCAGCTTGCCAGTACCCCCGATTTAAATAGAACTAATTGAGCCCAATTGGGGTACCTTTAGATAGAAACTCCTTAGCGTAATTAATTCACAAATGATTTGAAGGACCTAGATGGACAATCTTAGTAAAAATATCAGAAGTTATCTATACCAGAAAAAACCGGTCACAAATCTACTTCATTGAATTGAATCTTTTCTGATTTTCCTATTAAATACTTCATAATAATCATCGTTTTTATTTACTCAATAATCGATACAACTTTTCAAATTGTATTTACTGATTAAGCAATTATCCATTCATTTTGGTTGAACACAACGTATTACATGTGGCTCAAAGAAATCAAATTAGAGAAGGCTCTTAAAAGATATGGGTGGGATCGAAAACTTGCGAATAGGTTTTGGGGCTGCCAAAATCGAACTTAGGCAAAGATTGTCGAAAGCTGTTTTTGACTCAAGTCTTACTGTTCCAGAGACCATACAATTTCAGTAGGTAGTCTTTTTTATTGCAGTTCCTTGCAATTTCTCAGCAGTCTTTGGTGACATTAAACGAAATAAAAAAGGGTTTGTGAATGGATTAGTGCATGATTAGCAGGAACAGCAGAAGTTCAATTACTCAACAACAGTGTCCTCGAGGCAATAATAATAAATTTCAGAAACATAAAGGGTCTGCTAAAATAATTGAGAGTTAACCTTTGAGTAGGACTGGAGAATTTTCTTATGGTCCACCAGAAAAATTAGATCTTGGTCGTCCGAAATTGTATCTCTTGTTGAACTTTGGACCTTTTTTAATGTATATGTTTGTATGATCTCACTTATATATAACACTCATTTCTCATTTAGTTCACAGGCCTCACTTCTTATTTCTACTACAACGAAGAGCATGCAATTAGAGACAACAAAGAAAAATGGAGTTTTCTTGTCTGTAAGGAATTATCATTCCAGTAGTATCTCTAGCGCTTGATTGCATAAATGGTGATCCAAAGTCACAACCCACAATGAAAAATGTTTCAGATGCTTTTCTAGCTCCAAAACTACCTTTGGCCAAGTCATTCCACTCAATCTCACTTGCACAGCTCCAAGAAAATAATCGAGGAGGATGGTGGGAAGGTGGATCAACAGAAACTTTCTTCAAGCCTACAAGTAGAGCAAGGACCATGAAGTACTTATCCCAATACTAGCATATAAGTTCCACCAAGTGAAGAATTGGTTGATAAAATAACGCTACAAATTATTAAGGAGTGAGAAGCATTTATGTTTTTTTTTTTTTTGGGGTCTGTAAGAGAAGCATTTATCGTGCAGTCATTTATTTTTTGTCTGTTTAGTAAGATTGGAATGCACGATGATTGATAATGCGAGGTTGTCGCCGTGAATGTTTGGCTTGTTTGGTAAATTCACTACCTATTTGCAGGATCGTTTCTCTTTAATTGAAGAATGGAAATTTTCGAAATTGACATTTCCTTCAAAATGTTCACATTGGCTAAAGATCAGACATCACATGAACAACAAAAGATCAACAGTTCTCTTGAGCATGTAGACGACCCACGTACATGAAAATGAAACTCGTTAGCCGTAGAGACTTTGGAATTGTGTACTTGACCAAGATCTTGACTTCTCCAACGTGTCCTACCTCCATAAGTAAACCGGTTTAAATCCTAATTAAGTCACCGTTAATCAACCGTGAAATTCACGACAAAGGGGGTAACGGCCACTCCACAATAATGATGTTGCAGAAATTCAGCTTCTCTGATTATCGGCAATGTGTCACCGATTCTCCTACCTTTAACAAATGCAGTTTGAGCCGGACTTATTAAAGAAGGAAGAACCGCAGCAATACGAGAAGAGAATATCTTTGTGATGCACTTGTAAATAGTATTACAACAAGCAATAGGACGAAAATCTGATACTGAAGTCGCATTGGGAATTTTTGGTACCAAAGCAATAATTGTATTATTGATACCTTTCCATCGTAGCAGAAACAAATAATCATCTTGGAAATCCATTCCTAGAAACTAAATTATTCCTCCATAAATATGCCACTGCAAAGTATCTAGTACTGTCCTTTATGAGTGCCACTTGGATTTGTAATTAAAAAGATGTTGTCCATTGTTCTCGCAATGAGAATCATTTTTAGTTGCTCCTTCCTTGAGGGGAGAATGAATGATCTTCCCGATCTTGACATTTATTTGATCCACATACATAGTGGTCTACCAACACTGTTTGAAAAAAAGGCCACTTTGCTAATCCCCGTCCTGAGTCTAGAGTAGAGCTTGTACAAGAGATACTTGAGCTTCCCAAGCTTGGGTGACTAGCATTGAAAAGTCGGGGATGACTCATCCACCAGTAGCCCACCGGGGCCGGGAAAGAAGGGAGGTTCTTTGAAGGTCAAAAGTTTGGTCTAGGCATTCCTTAAAATCATAATCCCCCCATTGAAAAACCGAGTCAAACTGACGAGTTTACTCCAAATAGAGGAATGGTCTAGTCCATGGTTTTAAAAGGCCAACACAAAGATAGATTATTATTTTTCAACTCTAGCATAGGATGCCATTGTTGAAGTTTCCATTAGATTCGGAAAATGGCACACATTAGCGGCCCGACTGAAGAAGATTTATGAGTGCCACTTTGACTTGGCATAAGTCGTTTCCTCATCGGCGGAGGTCCCCCTTCAATCACCTCCCGTCACTTTTGGAAACAATTCAGTCCATTGGTCCACCGTCTCTTCGTCTAAATCATATGGAAAAAAAAAGCCCTGGGCAAGGGGTCATTTTTGCTTTGACCTCTAGTTCCACACATACCCCGGCATATGAAATCATTTTTAGTTGCTCCGTTCTTTGATCCACATATAGTGGTCTACCAACAAATTTGGCCACTTTGCTAATCCCCGTAGCGCACCATAGCCCATAAAGGAGGTTCCCTAATCCAAACCGGTATAGAGGAATGGTCTCCTTTTTTCAAAGGATGCCATTGTTGAAGTATTAATGGCACACGTGTTCGAGGTCCCCTTCAATCACCTCCCGTCTAAAACAATATGGAAAAAAAAGCCCCTGGTCATTTGCTTTGAAAGTCGCCTGGCCCCAAAGTTTCTTCCCTTAAAAGGGAGTTACAAGATAGCCCACTACACTCATGCCAAATGGGATCAAGAAGCATTAAGATCTTCCTCTCGAGCAATGCACTTCATAAGTCTCATTTGAACGAGGTTTAAAATAAGATAGAGCGTACCCTTTCATAGCCGATTTGGCTACATTTGCCCAGGTGCGAGTGGCTGGGGCCGTTCCAGCTACTTGGGGCAACACGGTTGGTCCATGCTCTGCTGTATTAGGGCTTGGTTTTGATCCAACAGCAGCCATACCAGAGGTCAGCAATTTGGTCCCCCCATCTGCAGCAATGTGGGCAGCGTACTTATCCCTTTGCGCCGGGTCATTAGACACATATCGAGCAGCAGGAGCTCTACTCTGGCTGCGTTGACGACCCCCACCCCTTACGGGATGGCCTTTCGGAACATCAACACTTCCTTCCATAGTTACAGCAAAGTACCAGCTAGCTAAACCCATAAGAATCTTCCATCACGGCTCGGATTGCAAGAGATTGGGTCTTACCCGAGTAGATGGAGGTTCGGGCAAGCAATCGCCTTCAACCCCGCTCCAGACTTAGGTCTCCGAATTAAGATCCTCCCGAACAGAGAAAGGCACAGAGCCGTTGGTCGCCTAACAGCTCAGTTCCTCCTCCGATTATTCACCGGCGCCGGTAGCCCCTGCAACAGTGCCCAGCAATACCCAACCACTCGTGGTCGGGAGCTCAGCGTAGAGAGGAAAATGAACAGTAGTTTTCTTTTTTTGGTTGACTCCTCATCTTTCTTTGCAATGTATACCTTTCCATCGTAGCAGAAACAAATAATCATCTTGGAAATCCATTCCTAGAAACTAAATTATTCCTCCATAAATATGCCACTGTAAAGTATTTAGTACTGTCCTTAATGAGTGCCACTTGGATTTGTAATTAAAAAGATGTTGTCCATTGTTCTCGCAATGAGAAGTTTTCTTACGCTCTTCATTCCTCTTGCTTTTAACGAGAATCCTTCCATTTCCTAAGTGATCGCCCCATTCAATGCCATTAATTGTGATGAGTTTTGATGTTGAAATTCAGGAAGGTAACTCTTCCTACTAAATTTTTCTTTTAAAGATTATTATCATTTTCTTTCAAAATCGCAATAGTTATCGATTACATAGGAAATATCCCTATGTATATAACAATGATAAAGAGGAATTTTCAACTATTGCCAAATCCAGGTATATTATACATTATAAATGTTAAGAATGGAGAATTTCGGTTTTTTTGTCCAAAAGAGGACAATTCATATGAAACAGGATACATAACTTTAACTAGCCTTTCCTTTTTTATTTTTTTATTTTTTTGCACTTACCAACTCTTCTCAAATAAGATTAAAATGTATGATCAATAAACAAGGTAACAAGAGATAATAAGACCCGCACTAAACTTTATTCAAAACACGAGTACCCATACACATATTCTTTAATGTAAATGGCTCTATAAAGGATGGGTATAGCTCATAATGTCAAGACCAGACATCCCCAAAAAGTCCACAAAGACCATGACTTCGCACGAACCAATGTAACACATCATGGTCCAGAAAATCAACATATGAAACCCCAAAAGACCCGCCACATGTCTATTATGATCTTTAGTTCTGATGGTCCCAAAATCAACACGTTAAACCACAAAGACCTCAACTCGTCTCAGCGCTTGAACCGCATCCTGTCCACAAAAGACCTTGACTTCTTGATGAACATATACAAGTTCCATGCAACAAATGCATTCTGGTTTAAGTTCTGATTGAACCGTTGCTGTGAAATTTGCAAATTTTTCCAGCAAGCAGTACAATCTCTCGATGGAGGGGCCGAAGCTTTTCGCTATAATGTGCAGATTCTACAGAACACTTCGGCCTGAGACTCAGTCCATTGTGTTATCCATCGCTTGTGAATCGGTTCATCCTATTGCAGACCCAATTTTTCTCGGATTTTGTAATAAGGCTAGTGACCCTAGCCCAACTGGGAAAGTTTTCCAGCCTAGTTAAAAATTCCAATACTAAAGCCCAATCTAGCAAAGCCCATCTTCTAAACTGTTTTTTGTATATTTACTTTTTTCAACCAAAGAAAGCCTCAATTTCAGCTCCTCCTCCTCACTTCATAGATTTTTTTTTTTATAATTATTTAAGAAACCCCACTTTAAGTAAGTAAACTGCAAATCCATGAAGTATCTCTCCAGTCTCATAGTCCTATTAAGATGCGAGCCAGAATCTAAATAGACAATATCTACGTAGAAATGTTTTCATTTTGTGCTTATGAGGAACTGAACCTATGTCATATGTCATATCCACACTTCTATATCGATAACTCTAACCACTGAGCCAACCTTGATTTTATTCACAGTTCTCTCGTTATTTTTCCAACTTAATGTTAAATGAAGAAACTATTTGCTTGCATTCGAAGTCTTTTTCAAACTTTTAGTAAGTTTATTGCCGGTGTAAAAATTAATTTATACATTCATCTTTAATGGATTGACAAGTGCCTAATAATGAGCTTTGTTTTATCACGACAAACTTAATTCCTTTGTCAATCGTTTTTTGCCATTCGTTTTTATTTTGTGAAAGTTGTTTATTTGCTTACATCATTCAATGGCATATGCGATTTTTTATATGGCTTTCAGGTAAAAACATGTTGAACTTTGTCTACTTCAAGCAAGATTTTAGTCATCCAAAGTGCATATGATGAATGGAAAAGAAAAAACCGTTGCAATTCCCTTCATTCGTTGAGTTGATAATATTATTTGATACTTGTAATGATTTGATTTTAAATTCAAGTTTGTCAATCATCACCATCATAAATCTCAATCGGTTTCTTGAATTCTTTTGCATGACGTTACATGTTATATAGTTCTCAAATTATACAACCAATATGCGTAATAGTTCATATAAGAGTTTAAACGACATTACTTTAAGCCAAATTTAATATGAAAAGGCCTTCTTTTTCCAAGAACATAACTGATCGAGGATATAATCACAAATTAAACTTACACTTACCTAGAACTTAATTTTGGGGAGAATTACGAAAAAAATCATAAACCTATTACAATCATACCAATTCAATTCTAAACTATTTTTTTTGTCAATTCAGTCCTAAATATTTTGCAATTATACCAATTCAATCCATCCGGCCGATACTAATGTAGACGCCAGCTGGCGCTAGCCTTCCGACGAACACTAAAGTGGCAATCTTTTAATAATATTTTATATTTTTTCAATTTTTTTATTTCTTTTTTATTTCATTTTCTCCATTTCTTTTTCTTTTTTTCTTTTCTTTTTTCTCTTCTTCTTCTTTGGTTTCTTCTCCCCGCAATGGTTGGGGAGGCTCTAACAAGGGTAGGCAAGGTCTAGTGAGGGCCGCAACCCTTACTAGCAGCAGAGAAGAAGAAGAAGAAAGAAAAAGGAAGGAAAATAAAATCCAAATATTCAAAAATATTCAAAAATATTATTAAAAAATTGTCACGTCAATGTTTGCCAAACGGCCGACGCCGGCTAGCATCCATGTCAGCGCCGACCAACCAAATTTGGCTAGATGAACTAAATTGGCACAATTATAAAAGGTTTAGGATTGAATTGACCACAAAAAAGGTTTGAGATTGAATTAGGATAATTGTAATAAGTTTAGAAATTTTTTGGTAATTCTCCTCTTAATCTTGATTGCCTATCTTTTATTGTTCATCCCTCCCGAGACTTTACGTCTATGTTTTTACCTAATCATATTGACAACACCATTAGTAGGTGAAGACAAGTGTTTAATCATCGTGAGCAAGAATCATTATCCTATCGGTCAATATAGCTAAATGATAATATGAGTTGAATTCTAATTTGAAAAGTCCGCATGGGAATTCAGTAAATAGTGTAGATGGAAAAAGAGTTATTATGTGTCAGATGAGGAGAAATGAGAAAATGACAACACAAAGTATTATAACTTTTATGCGATTTTCTATGACTAATGTATTTCTCCGAGAGGTAAAAATGCATTTTTCTCCTGATACCTTAAAAAAAAGTGAGGTTTCCTTTTTCCTTTTTCTTCTTTTCATTTGGATGGGTTGGGAAAAGCTAGGTTATTGCTCAAGCTATCTATACTTTTTCTGGCGATATATACAAGTTATAAACTCTTCCAGGAAGGACATGTGCGTGATTTTTATGGTGGATTATCGGCAACTCTGGAGTTTTGACAGAAGGTCACGTGCATGGATTTTCGAGACAATAGAATCATATGTTTCTTCTCTGTCCACATAAATCTATATGTTTCCTCTGTGTTTCCTCACAAACAATGAAACAATTATCTGGATCCGACCTATCATTGTTCGAGTTGATCATAGTTATGGATGATAATGGATTTCAACATGTCTAGACTCAAAGCATCATAAATCCACTTAGCTATAATTTTTTATGGTAGTATATTTCATATAAACCTCGCAAACGATTCAGTCAATAGGGTGATCTCGGTATGAAAGCAATGATCATGATCAGAATATTTGGCACTTTCCTTTTTAGGAATGTGTGCTCCAGAATCTACCATCCAAACTTTTTTACCTTGTACTTTACTATGTTTAATTAAAAATGAGAAGCGGATTATTTTCATTGTTAATCCTCCTGACACGATCAGGAACACAACCAATCTTTTAATCCTTATCACAGGAAGCTTCTTCAAGCATTTCCACTAGACCTGTTTTCAGATTTAATTAAACTATTGATGATTCCAAAAAAGCATCAAATAGCCATTCAAATCTGAAAGCTCTGACAAGAGATCCATTTTATTTTATTTTTATTTCATGGCCCATGCTACTTGCCAGAGCAGGAACCCACTACTGGCACATGTATGTAACCGAAGAGTCCATACATTTTGTGATTTTATTAGGGCTTGCAATTTTTATTCATGGTACAGCCAACAAATGCATCATAATTTATAGGAAAATGGAAGACGAGTGGATCTTTCCGAGATTATCAACTCTTGACAATTAATCATTTTTCCTTCCACCAGCTGAAATTGAACCATGGTAAATTTAATTCTATACACTCAAAAAATGACCCAATCTGTAATGAAAATTTTTAACAAAGACATATAACTAGCAGGAAACATCAGATACATTAATCTTCTTAAGGATCTTCTCAAGCTGAATTGAGGCTAATATCTGCACAATGGGACTGGTTTTGTTTCTTTTATCCCTTACCCTTTTGCTTAACTTGTGCATTGGTCAATTGAAATGTTGCTGTTCAGCCCATGGCCAAAAGCCATGCTGGTCTTCCATCCCATTGTTGAACATGTTACAGAAGCTTTCCTCTTGAACACTTTGGTGGTCAATCTTAAAGCATTGCAGATCTGATCTGGTCAAGCCATGGAGCGGTTGGGCTGTGACCGAGGGCCTCACCGACGAGGTGAAGTGATGCTTGTTGCCAAACTGTGAAGATGAGACAGGGCTGTTCATAACTGATGTTCTCGAAATATCTAAGTTGATATCAGAACTGTTCTCGCTCCCATTGCTCCAATACGACCTCTCATTTTCCTTCTTGAGGTTGCTGGGTGCTTCATTTGTGTCCCTTCCTTTGAGAACCGATAGCTGCACAATTGGTTTTGGACTTAAAAAGTTAGGTAGAAGTATATTGTATTTGCCGATGCCACAAGAATCAGAGTAAAGCAACCGGATTTGCCTTGAAAAGTTATCAACTAGTAAGAAAATTGCATTGAACTCAACTTTGGGATATCTTTAGATAGAACTAATCTCCTCTAGCATTCAAATAATAAAGTATGATTTCCATCACAAATAGGGAAATTAATACAAGTTCTGAGTCTTCTGTATATAGTGTTAATTTGCAATTTTTACATGTCATGTACAACATTGATTGCCTTTAGAAGCAACTTCTTTTACTAATGTCATCTAAAATAAAAATTCCTGAAGTAATTGCTTGTGTCACTGAGTGACTGATAAAGAGATTATCTGAGAGGACTAAATGGAAAGGCAAAGTCTGTTTTAGTAATTTTCAGTTCTCTGCATTATTCTTGAATTGCAGAATGATAGAGACTAGAGATGTAGTGAGAACTAGTCTCAACGATTATTGTTTTCTTGTTCTCTTCTGATAAAAAGAAAAACCAAAACAAACATACTCAAGTGACAATACAGACAACACATTAAAACTAAAAGTAATTGATCTATGACATCTCTCTTTTTACCTCGGCATGAAGCTTCTCATTCTGGGCATGAAGAGCATCATTGTCAGCCTTCAGGACCTCGAACTGCTTCTTCAACACCTCGTAGTCCCTCTCCAGCTGCTTGGTCTTCCAGCGAGCCCGCCGGTTCTGGAACCAGATGGCGATCTGCCTTGGCTGGAGGCCGAGAGCCCTCGCGAGCTGCATCTTCCTCTCGGGCTCGAGCTTGTTCCCGATCTCAAAGCTCTTCTCGAGCGCCTTTACTTGCTCCAAGCTCAGCCTCTTCTTCCTCTCCCCAGAAGCAGCTGCGACCCATCATCCGACAGCTCGTCGTCATCCGCGCCCCCGCACGACCTCTGGTTGTGGTCAGCCCCTGAGAAAGACATGGACCTCTTCATCAAGAAAGGCACATTGTTGATGACATCGCGGTTGCCGAGGTTCGGCGGGATGATTGAAGGAAGCGGATCTTCTTGGTGGTGATGGTGGTGGGCTTGGAACATGAAACTAGCTGCAGAAGATGCCGATGGAGGTGGGAAGGCCATGTGTTGGTGTGTGTCCGTGTGTGCGCGCTTCTTGGGTGGTGGGGCTTGGGAGAAATGTCATGAGAGATCGGTGGAGCTTTGGATCTTGTTTCTTTCAGGAGATTTAATAGGGAACATTTATAATGTATTCTTCAACGAATATTTTATGTATTGATGAGGGTGTGTGTGGGCGACACTCACTTTCATGGAGCGACACAGAGAGAGGGAGAGGGGGGAGAGGAGCTTGTGAAGGCGATGGGTGCGGTGGCCTGGGCGGAGAGAGGGAGGACTGTGCGAGTGACAGCGATTCTTAGGTTGATGACATAGTGAAGGAGAGGTTGTGTTCATATTCTACAGGGTGGGCTCCTCGGACCCATCCCCCTGACATCAGTTCATCTTCTTTTTTATAGTCTTCCTCTATCGATTATGCAGTTGCTGGGTAATGGAAAGGAAGATCGATTGCTATCCCTACAGTCCATTCACCCAAATTCACAAATTGAAGATAAACAAACTCGAATTTTCGAAATATATAGTAACGAATGTTGATAACGGTAAAGATGGTATGGCTACTTGTTCTTTCAATTTTGATTTAACTTAATTCTCAAAACTCTAATCTATTAAGGATTTTCTTCTATAAATCTTCTATCCCTTCAAGGGGAAAGTCTCCATTATAACGATTTCACGTCAAATGCTCTTGATATTTGAAAGTATACTCAAGAGTCATGTGTACAAAGATATAGGGTAACTCTTTATTCATTTCGAAACGGAGAAGGGAAAATGAAAATTTGTCACTCAATTATTACATTAGATCTTCATATTCAACAAAGTAAGAAGACCATACGCGCTGCCCATTTTGACTTAATTCTCATCTACACTTTGAAGGAGACAATGAGGACCAAAGCTGCTCGAATTAAATGTTATTTTGCTTCCTGATCCAGCCAAACATACCACAGTAACCCTGTACAAACGCACATGATGATGTCACAGAAGTTTCTAAACATTATCTTACACGCATTATAAACCATACACATAATATACATACATACATACATATATATATATATATATATATATATATTCCTCTTTATATGTAGTACAATTAAAGTTCTACTCAACCCATGTGTGACGAGGAAATTTGACATCATGCACGGAAGTCGCAGAACCCGAGGATAGGCCACCGCATTGATAATGGACGATCACAATGGATGTCTTTTTAGCCATTCTAGGAAGATTCATCTATCGTGGACCTTGCATTTTTATATTCATTCCGCAGTTTTTTTTTATTGGTGCGAGTCTGGCAATTGCTGGAGCAGTTCGATTACATATATATAATTTATATCCACAACGTACTGCTGTATTAATTTAACTTGCAGGAGGGTTTTTCCATATACTATTCTATTAGTGTGAAAATGGGCAGGAAAAAGCAAAGGAAAGACGATAACATTGTAACCTCATCCTGTGACATCCGTTGGTGGAGTCTTTGTTAATTTGTATCTTCCTTGGATGCAGGCAAGCTTGGCCAATCTGATGCTCAATGATTGCTATTATGGTGCGATTGTGCGATCTGAAACGGTTAGGGTTTTTCCCACTTAATGTTTTCGGAACTAAATCTAGTGCAGAATCCATGCACATTGTGTCCAGGTCATCCCATACAAATGTACTACAACTTATGTGGTGGATTAGAACACCATGAGGCTTAAACTTTCTCATTAGCATTTTATTTCATGTAAAATATAATGCGACGGTGACCAAAAGAAAGTGCTTCCATATCCAAACTAGTATATTTACTCGTATATAAACGCTATGCCTATTCTTCTTTTCGTTTCTATAACGAAGGATATACCCCACTAATTAACATTGTGGATCAAACAAGACATAAGCTAAAACTCATAAGGATATTCTAAATAGAGAGTTTATTACACTTATTGGTATGGAAAATCAAACTTATGCAGTGAACTACACCCAAGTCCATTCCTTAATTTGCGGAATTATGAAAAGAAAATTACTCGGTTAGAACTTTAAAAAGGTTCGGCCACGTTTGGGTTTATTAGATGTCTAGCTATGAAAAGGTTCTCCCTGTTGAGCCTCTAATCCAATTTGAGACGGACTATAGCCGAAACAGTGTATAGGACATGTAATCTTTTGGTCGTCCATTGGATGGATCGAGAAAGAGAGTGACTGCTTTTGCTTTATTTATTTTTTCATCTTTCACTTTTTCATTGCAAGTACTTGTAATGGAGTTGATGGAGAAATGTCTTGTATATTTGTGCAGGACTGAGGAGGCATAAGGGAGTTGATGGACCCTACTGAAAATTTCCCTCTGGCCTAGCAACAAAAGCTGCTCACATGCACTTTTTTTCAAATTTATATAACTATAGGGCTCTCTCTCTCTCTCTCTCTCTCTCTCTCTCTCTCTCTCGGAAATAGGGTTGGATCCATGTTATATTCCTCGTTGCTCATCATTATCTTATTATTATTATTGTAATTGTTAATTGAGTGCTCTCTGAATCTTCTCCAATCTCCACATGCACTTCCATGTGCTTCTCTCTCTCTCTTCAAGTTGTGATCGTGTTCAAGGGGTTGCATCTGATATTTTCCCCAATTAATTAGACTTTCTTAATCGAATGTTGAGTAGTTATACACTACATACAATTAATTATTCCTTGACTTCCAATTCGTCTAGGTTTGAAAGGGACCACAAAAGTTGAAATTTCGTGTCAAGAGGGTACCATACTCAAGATTATCGAAGATCTCGTTTCGTAAGGAAAACAAATATGAGATGCTCTTTTGTAGGAATGGAAGTTTTCTCTAATTTTAAAGTATTTGTAATATATACATCGTCAGTGTAAAAGATTTTATATTGACAACATTGGAATGGAAACATCAATCATATTAAAAATAAAATGTGCATATGTGTCCTCCTTTAAAACCCGTTTGCATAAAGAAATTGTTACACTGTCAGTATACCGATAAAGAAAATGTTAAACTCTCATCGATGTATTAATTTGAATATGTCATCCACTCCGGCAATATGTCAATGACTAAACTAGCTAGCTTGTATGCTAACGGAGGCTATCACTAGCAATGATTTTGTTTTCCCAATAGGACCATAGGATGCTTGACTTTACATCTCAATCATGATATCTAATGGTTAGAGCCTTCCGAATACATAGGGAAGGAGGGAAACTCCCTGTCCAAATATCGTAAATATTTCCATTTAGATTTTCATGCGCCGTGAAAGATAAGCAAAAAGGACATGCCGGATTGTCTGCGACATAAATAGTTATCAATGTCCACATGATTGGAATATGCTGTCTAAATATAGTCATAGGTGGGTAGCTGCCACAAGCCAAATGCCTAGGTGTAGCTGGTAGACTAGGTACGCGTTCCTCAGATTGGGAAGAGGAAAAAGAAGAGAGTGACTGGAGATGGAAAAACAGAGCCAGATTTATAGTGGTGCAGGTCACGCACCTTCTTTGTCTGTTGTCATGATCTGATTATCTTCTTTTTGTCAACAAGGAGTCTCGAATATGTGGCGGACCACCATGTCGGAACGGTCATTGTCCTCGCTTTCAGACGGTGGGATGAAGCTTTGCGATATAATCCTGATCACGAGTCTCGTCACTAGATGATGGAAGGCCAATTTGGACGGGCCTGTACAGTGGCGTTTCGGTTTAAAAACCTTGTCCTGCTGAGTTCGAGCCAAGCCCGTCCAATCCGAAATGTACGTACACTTTTGACCTGACGGGTCAGGGACTGGCTTTGGTGACAAGTTAGGCCTAATCTGATCGCGCAGCCTGGTGATCAACTCTAGTTCGAATCCCTGCCCGAATATGTACCCAGGCCATCAGGCCCAAATGAGACCAAAGATATTGAAAGGGGTATGCATTAAGTGGTGTTGGGTTCTAGATTCATGTGGATCTCAAGCCCAGTAAATGGCCGGCAGCATTAAGCTCTCATCATTCTCTCTGTTCCTTTTCTTTATTTTTTTGGTTGCATTATTGTTCTTTAGGTTGTTTCTTCAATGAAATGTCTTAGCTCTCACCCACCGACCCATATTCGTGTGATTCATCTTCTGCGAGTTAGTGGTGGCCACGAACACGAACCCTTCAGCTTCAGGAGAGAACCAGAATTCTAAAGAAGCCACCAACTCAAGCGGCGATCCTAGCACGAATCTTGACCCGTGCCAATGTTCACCGTTGCAGATGTAAATTGAGTAAATCTTTGCTTTCGGTTCATTAAATTCCAGAATTTCAGTTGAGAAATAAGAAAGATATGCGGAAGAGAGTAATTTTGTATATTTGGATATATCATGACAAAGATTACATCAATTAGGCTTCATGAAATAACTAATTAAGATAACATATCAATTAAGATACACACAATCAAATAGAGATATTCGTATAATCTTAAGAGATACAGAAAATCATGAGAAATATCCTAAATATCTCTAACATAGGACCCTTAAGAGACAATCCAATGAACTTACTTGATGTCAAGATCGTATTCGCCGATTTATGACAACTTCATGAGCAAAAGAAAACTTGGTATTACGTCAATAACAAGCTACATTTTCCTCCGTAGACAAGTAGATTAGGCGAAGGCCGCGTGCCTAAGCCCGATGTGCGTCGAGAATAATTTGACACTCACAAGTCTATGATGCCATACCATCTAACACGACGTCAACAGATGGGCGGCATTGGATGGATTATTTTAAAGGCGATCGGCCTGAAGTTGATAGGTAGGATGACCATGAAATGGAGGAGGAGAGTAACGTGGACGAGTTTGGCTTTTTAATCATGGAGAATAATCTGCAAAGAACGTTTTCTGGGGGAGTTCCTATTCACGTTCTCTCTTCTTTCTACTCCATCTCCTGCTTTAGGTTTGAAATTGGTGGGGGGCGAAAGAAGTTGGTGCTGCTTCTCCATGATTTTAAGGCTCTGAGAACACTCTCAAGTCCTATCGTTCGCTTGTTGCTTTCTCCTAAGAGTAGGGGAAGCTCCTATCAGTTCCTTTCATGTTTTTCGCTTCGGCTCTGTAAGGTCGGTCCGAATTGATGGGCTGTGCAAACTCGAAGTCGAAGCATTGCCATCACTGCCTGGAGCAGTATTCATCGCTGGTGTCCTTGACCCAAAGATACTCCACGCGAATCCACCGCCCACCGCGAAACAAAAGAGACAGTCGCCATGCTGTTGCTCTCACATCCTCCACGCTAGGCTCTCTCAATCTCGATTTCTCTCGCATAGACATTAACGAGCTCGATGAGAAATTCATCGCCAAGGGTGGTGATTTCTGGCCCCGGGGCGAATATGGCGACGTTGGAAAAGTCGGGGATGGATTTCCGGTGGCACTAGCTGAGGAGGCCAAGACTTGGTCTGATATGATTGAGGAGAAAATACCGAAGGTGCTTCCTAAGACTCCAGTTAGGACTCCTCCTGGAGAACCAGAGACGATCAACACATGGGAGTTAATGGAGGGCCTCGAAGATGTTAGTCCTTTCCAGTCGCCTATCTACTTCAAGAGTTTCTCTTTCATTGGTCCGGTCCATCGATCACCGCCATGCGGTCATCCTGCAACATCGAGATTCGAAGGTACCTGCTCAGAAGGAGCCGATTGTTGCTCTAAATCAAGCGCCTCGGAGGTTTTCTCTGATGAAGAAGCCATATCCAATTTCAAGAAGTCCCTTGAAAATCTCTCACCTACTCATCCATTCCTTATACATCCATCCAATGATCAAAATGGGTCATCAATAGCCTACAATGGCAAGCCACTGGATGTAACTGAAGCTGACCGGGTGAACTGCATATTGGCGGATGGCGATGAGTCTTTTCCGCGTAGGGAAGAGAAGGTGATCGTGTACTTTACGAGCCTGCGTGGTGTGAGGAAGACCTATGAAGACTGTTGCGATGTGCGGATGATACTCAAAGCAGCTGGAGTCCGGGTCGATGAGCGAGACGTGTCACTGCATTCTGGGTTTAAGGAAGAACTGAAGGAGCTTTTGGGAGGTTGGTTTGGCGGAGCAGGATTGCCGAGGGTGTTTGTCGGTAACAAGTGCATTGGCGGGGCTGAGGAGATCCGGAGATTGCACGAGGAAGGACGGCTCGAGAAAGTGTTAGAGAACTGTGAAAAGGTCCATGATCGTCGACTCGCCGGAGGAGGTGGCGATGGAATTTGTGAGGCCTGTGGGGACATAAGGTTCGTGCCCTGCAAGACGTGCTTCGGGAGTCGTAAGGTACACTATGACCGCGATGAAGATGATTGCAGCACCGAAGAAGAAGAAGATGAGATCAATTACTTCGGGTTTCGGCAGTGCCCGGATTGTAATGAGAATGGCCTCATTCGGTGTCCAATTTGTTGTTATTGATCTTTAAGTGGCAAAGATCAGTCTTTTGCTTACATTGATTTCTGCATTTTGCTGAGTTATCCTTTGCGAGTTGCTTGTTTGTGTATTTGTGTACAGTCTGTTGTTATGTGGCTTGAATGACATGAGGACAACCTTTTTTCATTTACAGAGCATGAGAACCTTAGTCAAGCGGAGGATTCAATCTTTTTTTACCAGTAATTTTATGAAATTACTGACTTTTTTTCGACGGTTTGTAAATTACCAACTTCTATTTGTCATTCTTACTAGCATATTAAATTTATCGATTTTTATATAAATTTACCAATCTTCATTTGAGTAACTCATCAACTTTTTTATCTTATTAAATTACTTGTAGGTTTTCTGTTGTCACCTATCATTTAAGTTACTTTCAAAGTCCATTTGTTTTCTTTCAACTTTTGTTTGTTTTTTACCAATACCTTAAATTTATCAACTCTAACATGAATTTACGAACCTTTTATTTATGCGGCTCACCAATTTTACCACAAGATCACTTCATTTTTTATGTAGAGGAAGAATCGCGTGGAAAGGAATTTGAAAAGATAGTGCTATTTGAATAGTGAAGTGCATAATACGATATTTTAGGCGCCTATTTATAGGTAGGTCGTCATTTGGAAATTAATCAAATAACTGAAGTCAAATAACAAAACCAAGGAAAAGATATTGACAAAGATGAAAGTTTTCAAAATGAAAATATGCAAAATACATCTGAATTCTCTGACGTCTCGGAAATCAAGTAAAACGCATGATTATAAGATCAAACATCGCTTCAAAGATCCCACAACCCTTTTTGATTTGTGGAACCGCTAGCTCTTGTGATAATCTAACGTTTCCATATAAGCATTTGTGATAATCTAACGTTTCCATATAAGCATTTGCCCGTTGTTCTACATCAATCTTCTTTCATTGAATAACTAGGGAAAAATTGCTTGATGGGTACATGTAAAATGTTCCCATGATCCAAGCTAAATTCGGAGAAAACATTATTGAAGATACAAATTAACCTCGGGAGAGATGCGACAAACTATGCAGTCTCCTAGCAGATTGTAATGCTATCTTTCCTCCATCTCACATAAGAGAAGCTTCCGTTGATCACTGGCTTCCCTAATTTCCAGCAGAGGGTACATTCTAGGTTGTTTTTTGGACTAAAGTCCTTTTTACACTTCACCGGAAGATCCTTTTACCTCAGTAAGAAAATGAAAGTGGAAGCATTTTTATTGGTTAATTAAATTAAGACTTTCTTGGTGCATAGCACATCTGCAGCATCGAGCTTGGACCCGGCAAAATACTTTATGAGTTCAACATGCCTGGGAAGGAAAGAAAAAATGCAGAATTAGGAAGAATGAAATCAAGGATATGTTATTAAAGTCATGTTAGATACGACATTGGTGAGAGGAATAGACTGTTCCTTATACGAAACTGAAAGCTGCGGACCAACTCCAATCCGAATCGATGTAGTTGACTCTTCAAAAAACAAGAAACAGGACGGCCAACTGATTACCATGGAGGTCCCGGACCTTGGGTCTCAGGTTTGGTCTCTGAGACGCCGGAGTTCGAGCAACTTGGATGATGAGGACTCGGGTTAGTGATTTTAAGAAGCATAAATCATTTTTAGATATTTCCATGTGAATTTCTGCTGTCTATGAATGTATTGTATGTTCAGTCATTTATCTAAAGCTATGCCAAATAGCGGAAAATAGAAAAAGTAATTTTCGATAACTTGTCATACAATCAAGCCCTAGATATAGAAGTTAAATGTGAAGGATTTTCTATCCATCAATTTGAAGCTTTTGTTTCAGAACTCAATTGGGGGGGAAGAAGAAGAGATAGGAGAAAGCTCAATGCAGTGAATACATTACCAAGCAGCAATGAGTGAAAGAAACAGATTAATGATAAACGAGAACTTTTAACATCAAAACTATGTTGATTACGATGTATATCATTGCAATATGATTGATCAGTTACTCCACGTAAGCCATACAGCATCATAAGTCATTAACCAACACCTACGAAACATCACAACTATGAGCTTCACCAAAATACGAAACACTTCTCCTCCGCTTGCTTGCCGAACCGTCAAAGACCATGTCCACCTTGGAATTAGAGGAAAAACAAGGGGGACAAATCACGAGCGGTTAAACGATACATGCCCTCATAATTGGACATGGAATCGTATGAAATCTTCATTAGGGTTTGGTTGCAGGCAGGAAAGAAACTTAGGAGAGAGATGTATGAGATTCTGCAGCTGAACTGTTTTTTCTATCATCGACTCCCGGAACCAACCTGTCGATCATCGCTGCCTCAAATGAATTTTGAATTCTATTAGGTCGTGGTTCGTTGCCCATCTTGTTTGTTGATTCTTTCCAAGCCAAGGAAAGAGTCAAAGAATACGAAACTTTTCTTAAGTGACAGGTTATGTGCATTTTCATATGATTTGGTGAACATTTGGTATCTATGACTCTTCTATAAAGCTTTTTTAAATTTCATTTTTTAGAAGGATGACTCTTTCCAAAATCCAGATATTGTGTCTTTTGCATCACTTCCGCAGCATATTTAGACTAGATCGATCCACACCGAAGATGGATGTCATAGTTTGAGATTTGTTCAGGAGATTTTTCTTTTTAATACTCTCTCCCGATTATTCATTGTACTAGTCAAACTTAAACACGACATTTGTAAGGTGTAATCCGTAAACCATTCCATTAGCCTGGATATAAGTAACAACGGTTTAATAATTTGGCATGGATTTATGCAATTAGATTTCGAAATCATCGTAAGGTAGGCAGTTTACCAATTGTGAGATTTAACATTTTATCACAAGTGTCATTCGGCGATCCAAATTTTTCTTCTTTTCCTTTTGCCATTCTTTTCTTTCTTTTTCCCCCTTTTTCTTCCCATCCATCCGCGTTACTATGCCATTGTCACCGTCTTGTCTCCGACACGTCGCTATTTCCCGCCCCCTCTCCCCCGCGTTACCATGCCATTGTCGCCATGTTATCTCCAGTACGTCGCTATTACCCTCTCCTCCACAGGGTCTCTCTTTTTCTGTGCGTGTCCTAGCCTCAGAATCCTCACCGACGGCCTTAGCTTCGAGGTGACGGGGCTTCCATTTCGTGCAATGGTCATCGCTATCGCAGCTGAGCTCCCCGGCCTCCACAGAGACAGAAAGAAAGAGAGGCCCGACGGTCACTATTGATGTGTGATCGGATGCGACGGCGGCGGCACGGCGCAGAGTCGAGGCCCACACAACACAGCGGAGGGGGAGAGAGAGAGAAAGGCTAATTCTTCCTCAGTCGAAAAATGGGAGTAATTGGACCACGTCCAGCAGTCTCCTAAAGACGAGGAGACCAATTCAGTGGAAAGAAGTCCCCCATATTTGGCAATGAAACACGCCAATCAACATTAGGAACCGAAAGTGACTCGAGCTCTGGAGAACGGAAGCCCATAGAAGCACGAAAACAAAGAAGGGCCTACCTAGCTTCTAGCCATAATTTCACCCTTAAATCCGTGGTGAGAGGGAAAGATGCGATCTTTGCTTTTAGCCGGTTGGATTCCGATCCTAGATTTCCATGAGATTCATCATGGCTTCCATTTTCCGACCCCCTTTGACAGCAACCGGCCCTTGATTGCGCAACTTGTTTCAATAATACATGAGAAAAGCAAAGATCGGACCATCCAAAAAGCCCATAAGTCAACTTCACTAGGTCCATTATTAGTCCATTTTGATCGCAAACGCGTAACGGTACAGTCGACATGACCCCGACAAAAACGAAGAAAGCTCGGGTCGGTTTTCGGCACCGTTAGGGCGGGCGCACACTGTATGTCCAGTCTTTCGTGAAGGAAAATTTCCCCATGTTCCTATTGCCACGACACGTGAGGTCAAACAGCTGATCGATCGGTACTCGGCGTGCAATGCTGGATACAGAGGTCGATTTACAGACTCGATATAGAACAAAGCACTCGGGGAACTAAAGTTAACGTGGAAATAGAAAAGGAGGTTGGTCACATTTAGGTATCCAATGTGACTATCACTTTGTAAACCTATTGTACATTCTTATATGGACATAGATTCAGATGCTGCTCATCAGGGTGCCGAGGGATGGCACGGCATACATTGGCTTAAATCTCTTATTGATTATTATGGAGATCTCACCACCTAACCTTATATAAGGTTGTAAATCCATGATTTCCATTGCGCATCAAATCAAGTCGCCAATGATTACAAAACCATGGGGGTCATTGGCTGACGCTATAGCACCCACCTGACCCCTTGTCACCGACAGAACCTCAGTATTTTAAATACAGGGACATTGACAGATTGGCCATTGCTTTGTGCAACGCCAAATTTTACCAAACGTTTAGGTAAGAAAAAGATGGTAAGTCACTTGTCAATTGTCATCCTATTAGGATTCTTCCTTATTGGGAGTGTTAGAGTGATTTTTACCTTTTCTTTAACTTTGGTTCTTACCTTATTTGAGTAATCGATGTTTGACTTGGATCTCAAATTTAAACATTTCAAGTCCTTTCTTTAAATGAGACAATGACAATTTCTACAACAGCCTGGATATTCTAGTTAAAATTGCTATGTTTTCACCTCATTCTTAGATTTTTTAAATGTCGTCATATGAGGTCAATTTGAATTTATGTAAGTACTCTGCTTAATTCTTTAAAGATATGAAGTAGTGATCTTTAGGAAAAATGAATAACTACATTGTTGCTAGATAAAAGTTTCTCCAAACTGACCTTCGAATCTTCAAATTTAACGTGCATCGTCATATATATCACTTTGTCAGTTCGTAAAGAATTCTTTAATCAAAACAATCGAGCATCCCTCTTGCAAATTTTAATCTTGGTTTATGCACAGGCACCGGATTCAGACCCGCGTGATTTCTCAGTTCTCTAGAAGATAAGAATGATTCATCTGTCCAAAATGACTAGTTTCTCGCATTGATTCAAATTTTCCATTTTTCCGCGGTCCACGACAAATGAAGAAATGAATTCTTTTCTCATTGTCTTCCATTTCAAAATCGGAACAGTCCCGAGGAAAATCCATGCATCATGTTGCTCACTGATTCGGGAATTTTCAAAGTCTCAAATGTCCATGAAAGGCAACATTTCAACGGACGATCCCACCAGCAGTTTGGCTTATGCATCCACAATCCACATCGAGCGTATTATATAATAAAAGGGTCTCGAGCAGGTGCATGCAAGTGCTTTTTTTTATTATATACTCAACGCCTAATTACACTGCACTGTACGTCCGTACAGGAGAGACGATATCTAGTTACATGCTAGCCCTTGTTTTTGATTCTAGTGATATGATAAAATCACCCAAAGGAAGGGAAGAAGAAGAAAAAGAAAATTGAAGGAAAAACAGAAGCTAGATGGAAGCAGAACACAAGCTGGTTCTTTAGTACACGAAGGGCTCTATAGGATAACATCAATCGCGAGTGTTTCATATTAAGCTCCTAATGATGGCGGCCTCAGGACTATCGGGATCGATGGTGGACAAGAGCTCAGAGAGCCGCTCGCTGAGGTCATCCACCTCCTTGTGCAAGTTCTTTATGTAGTTGCAGGTCTCTTGCAACACCTTTGACGCCGGCACCTGCGGAGAAAGAAACGATCGGTGCATATAGACATCAGCGCATGTGCTCCTGTCGAATCAAACTATCACATGGATCGACATCATTTTCTGCATAATATATTTGACCTGGTACGAGGTGACCCGTTCGAATCTTTAGACTGACTCTTTAGCCTCCTGATGAGATTGAATTCACACTAATTATCTTGACCAAATGCCCAAGGGGATTACTGGCAAGATTGAATGATCATTTAGTTCTGTGTCTGACCTTTAGAGAAGTGGGGAAGCAGGAGTATGTCTTATGTTGGCAAATATCTTCGTTCAGATACTAACGTAGATATGTGTTTATCTCATTGTAGACCTCCCATATCTTGGCTATGGGATTGAAAAGGTGTTGATCTTGTGTCCCTTCTAAATGCCCCTAGAGTTCTGATAATTAGTAGTTCCAACCCTTGGTTTGATGTCTATACGCACCAAGGAGCTAGTCCTTCATGAATTAGCTAACACGTTATGTGCATAAAAGGATATTATCATACAATAGATTAACGTAGTTGTTTACTAATATCCAGACAGACGACATCTCACACGCATTTATATGGACCGACGAGTGCACATGCATGCTACACAAGTATATGTACAAGCTCAAATGGGACGGTGCTGACAGTGTCGGAAAAGCTCTTGTAAGTAGGATATACAATCGAAGTCACCCATCCAAAGTGCAAGTTCAAATGCCAACGCCAAATAAGCTCAGCACATACAAGCGACGAAATACTGACAACAACACGTGGTTAGAAAAATGATATATAGAGAGAGAGAGAGAAAGACCTCAGCTTTTATGTTGTTTCCGGGTTATAGAATGATATGCTACATGATCGCAATAGATAGAATATATATGACCACTTACCTACTGAGCTCAACTATGGGGCAGAGTTCTAAATCTAAGCTGAGTAATTAGCTTAATGTAACCCATTCTAGTGTTCTGGGTCTTTTAAGGACCGGGTTCTGTAACTATATGCATCAACCAAGCTAGCCAGCTAGGAAGTTACACGCCCCTTTTCCATTCACCGGCTAGAGTTGGAGAGAGCGTTTTATGTACCTTATCAGAGCGTCGACGATCGCGGATCTCAGGAAGAAGTTGGCGCAACTTGGACACCAGATCGATGATCTGATCATCGCTGATCCTCGAAGACCCGGACTGCCTCGACCTTCTGCTGGACATTGTGGCTAAGTCGTTTAGATGTATTTATGACAATGTGGACGACCTATTATATATCCCCAGGCAGACTGGAGTCTCTTGCGGAAGCGAGGGAGATATGCTATAGGAGATGGAGGGAGGAAGGAGAAGTGAATGCTACTGCTGGCTACTGCAAACTACAAAGGTACCATGACAGAAATTTGTAGAAAGTGACTAAAGAGTTATAAAGAACGAGAGGACCATGCCGCACACGCAGAGAGAGAGAGAGAGAGAGAGAGAGAGAGAGAGAGAGAGAGAGAGAGAGAGAGAGAGAGAGAGAGAGAGGGAGGGAGGGAGGGAGGGAGACAGAGAGAGAGAGAGGGGGGAGAGAGAGGAAGAGTACAATAGACAGAGACAGCGATGTTTGCTATGAAGAAGACAACTGCATTGAAGAAAGGAGCAGAGTAGACTTCCCCTGACACGAGAGAGAGAGAGAGAGAGAGAGAGAGGAAATGAAGCTTCTCCTTTTTAAGGGGTGTTCCCGAGTTGGGGATGGAGCACAGGTGGGAATAGAGAAAAATGTTTGTTCTTGAGCGAACACTGTGGGCCTGCATGTGTTTGCCTCATAATGCACAATGCCATGTGATCATTTTTGATCATTTTTGGCGGGGGGACTCTGATCTTCTATACAATTCCTTTGGTGAGCTTGCATATCTCCTCAGCAGAACAGCTTGTGCCACTCCACCAAGTCCTTTAAAAAAATAAACCAATTTATTGTGGCAGCAATTCATAAGATTTGGACCTTATTGTCTATTATTTAAGATGAGATTGGGACATGTGCTAATTTTATTTTATTTTCACGGTGATTGGTTTTGTCTATTATGTCTATATATAGTTGAATTCAATTTAATTATATGTATAAATTGCAACATGTCGATATAAAAGTATGTTCATGTAGACTAATTGCTTTAGGTTTCTTCTAGAGTCGTGAGTTTTTGCATGGTGAGCTCATGAACAACTACTTGATAGTTTCTCCATGAGTATCCCATTACATCACTGGGTAATTCAACAATGCTAAGGGAAAAAAATTTACATCTGATGTGAAGAAATAGATTCTATCACTTTTCAACAAGATACTATTATATATAATTTACTTATAAAAAGAGTGGAAATGAGCGACTGAGACAACTATTCCCTTTAAACATTACTATTATGATCTCACACTCATTATAAAATGTTTCATTTGAGTCATGACTTCTTAATCTACTCGTTAGGCATATCCCATCAATGTAATCTTACCAATGCTTCAAAAGTTAGAAATTCTCTCCGCATGATATATCAAATATCCAAGACACGAGTTAATTAAAGATCCGTTTCCAACATGACTCAAACTTGAAATTTCATGAGACGATGCGGTTCATTTATCTTTTAGCTGCTACACTCAATGTGTGATGACTCTAAATCTTATTTAATTTGAAGATATCACCTACATGGATTAAATAATTTCTCCATCTGAAGATTCCATCTACAAGGGACCTAGTTTAACTTTTGCAGAAGGAGCAAGTATCAAGGAAAACTATTTATTAACCATCTCTCTTCCTCCCTCACATTTTTTTAATTTTTTTGTTGTAGGGAAGTCTCCCTCATCATATAGTTCTTTTCCTTTCAATGTTTGGGACATGACTGCGTGAGTGTTGCACAATGTCAAAGCCCAAGTCACATGCCATTTCCCTGGTACACACGACACGACACGTGTCATGTCATCAAGTATAGTACACTAATTTATGGAAGAGGTTTTTAATTCGAGAGTGCATAATATAGATATTGAAATTTATTTTCCAGGCCCGTTTGTTTTTTTGGGTTCAAGCAGAGTCACGTGTTGGTGGAGAGAAAAACTGAAGGACCTTCTAGGACCCCCCCCCACAACACTCCCCCTCGTTGTGTGACTAGCTTTTAGTACAACCACCTTAAGTTTGTGCAACAACCAACAAATGCCATCACCACATGGTCATTCCGGGCATCTAATGTGATGTTTTGTGTTCTCTCCTCAATTATTCAGATGCTTCTAGGACTGGAAAAAGGAAAAAAGGAAATTATGGAGGTAGAAGCATTCTCTCGATTTAGCGGGTTGTTGAATCGATCCAATTCTCCCAGCAATAAGTCCCTAACGATGATGGCTAATGATGGTTAGCCACAACAGTCTTTCAGTGTGGTCCAAATGAGCCATTAACACCACAATTATCGTCCCGACAATAATTGTGTATAGTGAGCCATTGACGAAAGTGTTATTAGCCAAATGAATCGATCCAATCCTCCCAGCGATAAGTCCCTAACGGTGATGGCTAATGACGGTTAGCCACAACGGTCTTTCAGTGTGGTCCAAATGAGACATTGAGCCACAGTTATCATCCCGACTATGATTGTACACAGTGGGCCATTGACAAAAGTGCTATTAGCCAAATGAATCGATCCGATCCTCCCAGCAGTAATTCCCTAACAGTAATGGCTAATGATGGTTAGCCACAACGGTCTTTCAGTGTGGTCCAAATGAGCCATTGACGCCACAGTTATCGTCCCAACAACGATTGTGTACAGTGGGCCATTGACGAAAGTGCTATTAGCCAAATCGGTCACGGACACTAGAATTCAAATATAAGTCATGATAAGAAAAGATTTGCAATATCCTAACTCTTGGGGCTTTAAAAATTCATGTGAATGTTTCATCCCCTAACTCAAATAGTTTTTCAAGGTATTGAAACTAAAGATTTAATCAAGCTTATCGTTTGATGGGATTTGATGACTCGCTGATGATCCAATTTTGTCTTGAGAAATCCATTCTCTTGATCCAACTTTCAGGGTGCCGAGTAGATCTTCTTCTTATCGAACGATGGGTAGGCGTTCATATGTGAAAGCAACACCGGACAAGGCCTGCGAATGGATCTACACGCCCCATGTCCATATGCGAAAGTGGAATTGACATTACATGATGTGCTGTTACGTATTGGCAACATTATTGATGGGTAGAATCTCCTGTCTTTGAATTGAGGCATTGTGCCTTCACTTTCCCTGATTTTCTTGCCAAGACAAAGGTGAACAATGATGTTAAAACATCGGCTGGAGAGTTTAAGGCACGAGATATTGCGTTTTCCCCGGTAGGACAGAAGTTGATTTAGTGTGGCCCATGCATTTATATTTTCCTGGTTCTGTCGTCGGAATTTAAGTGATTGGTGTTGTTGCTGCTGCTGCTTCCCGTTTGAAAAGGCTCACCCATCTTCGTTTGAAAAGGCTCACCCATCTTCCTTTAAGAGCCAGTCTTTTCGCTTTCCTTTCCTTCGCTTTCTTGCTTCGGGTGGAGGAAGCATCGGCCAGACCAAATTAATCAACACTGCATATGAAATAACTACGTCGACAGTAGAGCAACCCTTTTAATTGATTTTTTTTTGTGCGGTGGGCTGCTAATTTTTAGGTTGCTTCTATTTCATAGAAAATGAATGATTTGCTTATATCACTTCTAAAAAAAAAAGTGTGGACGAAAAATATATTTATCGTCTATAAAAATATTTAGACATAATTAGTTTAAACGATAAGTAGCGAACATTTTTTGGAAATTATTATCTAAATCATTCATTTTCAGCAAAACGAATGGAACATGATTTGTATTTAAAGCTGATCTCCCATGATCATCCATTTGCTATTCATTCATGCCGTACTAGATAACTCAAGGGACGTTTCTTCATCTTTGTAACTAAGGGGTGAAGTTGTTGAGGCTAACAAAGAATTTGGAGGGAGTGAATAGGTTGATTGAAAACTTTGGAAAACTTTCATGGAATATAACTAGCTATACTTTGACAATTGCAGAAGTTGATTGATTATACCTTACAGGTGAATGATTCTATCAAATAGATATAGATAATAATTAGTAGATAGAAGGGAGCACACATATAATTATAGTGGTTCGACAAAATAAGGATATCACAAGTGTCATCACTTTTGTACGACATTCACTTGAGTGCCATAACTTCTAAAAAACATTTACTTGAGTGTTGTAACTTTTATTTGATTATTTGAGTGTCATAATTTTTTAAAATGTTCACTCAAGTGTGGGAATCCACTATGGCATAACACTTGTGGTGAACATTATAAAAAAAAATTACGGCATTTAAATAATTGATTGAAAAGTTATGTAACACTTAAGTAAGTGTTGTGTATAAATTATGGCACTTGCATTATTTTTTTCCCATGATCCATCTTATGATCAAGCTTACGTACACTCTTCAAACTAACAGTCTCAACACAGACTAGGAGGAAATTGTCTAGTCAATGTTAAACCTATTATACAAATGTCAATATGTTAATATAGTCTTTCTAGTAAATTTCACTAAAAAATCACTTATATAATGGTATGCCACGTAGGACATCCGACAATGACTAGACCGACACATTAGTGATCTCCAGTAAAAATGACTAAAATAGCTAAATTGAAATTTCACGCAAAGGTTTAAAATTAAGTTGACAAGTTGAAAAGTTAAAGATTGAATTCATCGGTACAATAGATCTAAGACTTATTCATAATTTTCCCTACTTGATTGAGTCCACTAATATTCCCAAGAGATGTTACAAACCATCAAGTACCACTTGTATCACACAATAAAATACATTATCAGAATGCAAGTATTGCCATTAGACTTGTATACTTCTCTTATCACTGGATTGCGAAGCAACAAAAACTCTACAGCAAAGAGAATATCAAACAGACGATAGATGAAGAAGATGATAATAACAAAGTAGGCTTTCTCAATTTTTCAGCCAACCCCTTCTAGCTGCTTTGATCCTCTTTATCTCGATGTTCCTTCTACAATCTATCCGTTGGAGATCCTTTTGAAGAGTTAAGAGCCGTTGGAAATTAATAGGAGCTATTGCAGGTTTAGGCCGCCCATATAGTCTATTCCTATAGCAAAAGCAGGGTTTCCCAAATGAAGTCTACTGTTATTGTTACATCAATTGATCCTCTAACTGTTTGACCAAAACTAGTAAAATTGTTCTAACTCATCTCGAGTCTTGTTCCCACGGACTCCATACCTTGTCAATAGTTAATTTCTTCCCATTTAATGGTCATCCTGAGATGAATGATTGACCGACACATTACAGGACTTGATAGTGGCACGATATATTACTCCTCATCACTTGATGATAGTGCGTGCCTTTATCAATAATCCATTAGTATTGTCCAAGGTATTCTTTACGAAACGACTTGTCATAAATCCATTGGTATACCTGAGTATATTAATACCACAAGACTTAACTTAGATGTTCACCTGATTATGGTAGCTTCAGGTCCTTGTTGAACACTTTGTTCTATCAAACTTGTTCTTCTCTTGACAAGGTCCTCATCCTTGTAAACATCTTTCCATTGTAGCTAAGGATTCCAATTGATATCATCACAGTCTTCTTGATGTGATCATCACTTGATCATGAAGAATGTCAACATTTATCAAGTAAGTATAAAAATAAATATAAATTCGAAATCAGCAAAATATCATAGATAGGTTTTCTCGACATAATCAAAGTCAAGTTACTCATGAATAGCTCGGGCTCAACTAAATAATTGCTCGAGATTGCCTCGCCTAATCTCAAACAGTACTCAACAAGCTCAATCTACTTAGATATCTTGTCGATGAAATCAGAGTCAAGTTACTCAATAGAATCAGTTTTCTCAACAGAATCGGAGTCAAGTTACTCATGAATAGCTCGAGCTTAGCCAAATAATTGTTAGAGATTGCCTTGCCTAATCTCGAATAGTACTCGACAAGCTCGATCTACTTAGATATCTTGTCGATTTCAAGGTCAAGTTCATCCATACCCAACTCAACAAGCTCGCTAGTCTAAGCGATGTTAATCAAGTTTCTATCCTCTTCCCAATAATATTGAACAATCGTAAAACAAACACAAAATTTTCCTAAAAAATTACGATAAAATTCAAGCTACTTTAACTCAAGCTCGAGCTCAAGTGCATTTACAAATCGATTGTGATCCAATTGAGTTGAGTTCAAGTATCTCGACTTTTCTAGTCATGTCAAACTCAAGCAGAAAAGTCAATTATTGATCGAAATCGTGTGGACCAACTCGATTACATCTCTAATGGTAACTAGTCTCAGGTAACTTAAATTTCAAACGAGCCGGTATGTGAAAAAAAAAAAAATCACGTCCGTATTCATGACACCCTGTCAAGTGCGCTAAGGACAAAGCAAATGTGATAAGCTCGATTAAGAGCCGTCCACGAGTAAGTCTCTCGATTCCCTCTTCCTTAATTAAACGCCTTAATCCAGAAATTCTGTGTGTTTCTTGCTCGAGACACAGACCTGAAAGCTTTCAATTGAACCTCCGACAACCCAACCGTCTCTGATTTGTTGGCATCATTGTCTAAACACGAAAACAAAGCTAGCCCTGCCTCCGCATAAGTCAAAATGATGCTTGCTTTGTTCGTAAGTGGCGAGGCTAAGAGCGTGGTTAATTAGGCTTTGCCGACATGTACTTTATGGTGTCTAATCACATGCAATTAAGTATAAATATTATGCTCTTGCAGGGCCACATGTGTTCTCCACCAGCACGCATTTGCCCCCCCACCCCGACCCTTTATTTTTCTAGTTAATTTGATCGTGCATTTAATTGCATGGATAATCATGATTCCGAACACGGGCAAATTAATATTTATTGTTTTCCTCGAGTGAGGTTTGCTTTTTGACTGTCGTTTTCCTAAGTTCAACACATGTGGGTGACAACATTCATGTCTTTTGATAGTCCTTTTATGGGAAAAAGCCCCGCTTGATACTTAATTTATCTCTAAGGACGATTAATTAAAGTTTTAAACACCCAATGGTCCGAAACTTCCATTTGCTTGGATTCAACTCTTCCTTATTCCGGAAAATACCGGGAAAGATCGTAGTCAGATTAATTAAGATCACTAAAGGGGAGCCCAAATCCGAATCCATTAACATATCATATTACACTCGTCTTCACTTAAAAATTCAAGCTAATGAATTATTAGCTAGTTAGGATATATTAACTTATACATGTATTTTAATAATCTCCCCTTATTAGGTTTGCTCTTTAAATCCCCAAGGCCCACTTTCATCCATGATCTCTCTCCAAACCAAACCACGAAGGTTGTCGCTGGAACACTGCACCATAATGTCAACCTTCACTTGTGTTTTTTCCACTAGACCAAAAGTTGCTCGAAAATTGTGTCGATCACAATATATCTTCTTCTTTTTTTAACCATGAGTTATAGGTTAGCTATAATATATACTGACAACACATGTATCTTAACAATTTTCTCCTATTACATCTACTCCTTAAGTCTCCAAGGTTCACTTCCATCCATGGTCTCTCTCCAAACTAAACCATGAACACTATCACTAGGACAATGTTGCTAACACCACGACAACAGCCATCCTTGGTCTCCCTCCAAACCGAACCATAAAGGCTGTCACCGGGACTACATTGTTATGTCACAATAGCACCCACCTTCACTCCAAGTCTTTTTCCGCTAGACCGAATCACGAAGGCTACCTAGAAACCACGTTGGTCACAAGATTACTTCTTTGAGTTATTCACCAAACTCCAATACATCAATCAACCATCAATTGTAATACCATTTGTTTAAAACATGTAGCAAAAACCCAACACCTTCATCCGAGTAGATTGTCACGAGAGAGAGTCCAAGTTCGAGCTCGTTAATATATATCTAGTTAAACTCATTTTCACTCAAAAGTTTAAACGCAATGAGTTATCAGCCACCCGAAATATATTAATTACTCAATACCATATCAATACTTTCATGTAAAACTTTTTCTAACGAGAATCACATGTGTATCAGAACACATTTTGAAGGGTGACATGGTGTTGACAAGATGTCCCTTTGATACTTTTATCTTCCAGTAACAAATTACGTCAAGAATTAACATAGGATGCGACTGCAAGGAGGCATTTCCACATGCGCTTGACTTTCTGGCATTTGCTTTGACAAATCATTATCGCGTTAGTTCCTTTTATTTTCCTTCTTTCTTGTAAAGTTGAGGCATGAGGGGCAGTTGGGAACTGATTGCCTCTTCATCATGGTGGCAGCCCCTTGCGCATGCGACACTAGATATTTGCAGAATTAAACCAAGTCTGTACTTCTGAGGGTGATTCCAGCGGAAGGCGTCGATATGCGGAGTTCATTTATATTTGTATCTGGAAAATTTAATCTTCTCCCATTAGGGAAAAGATGTAATAAATATAGAAAAAATCAATTCGCTTTTTGATATAAAAGAGATTGAAAAATCGGCTTTTTAAAAGTCAAATTTGGAAGTCACTTCTACCCTAACTTTTTGACTTATGCTTAAATCGACTTTTTAAAAGTCAAATTTGGAAGCCCTTTCTACCCTAACTTTTTGGCTTATGCTTTTGATTTTTAGGTGAAGAGATATATGAGACCCTAACTTTTCGGCTTATGCTTTTGATTTTTAGGTGAAGAGATATATGAGAAATGTCCATTTTGCATTAATTTCATGAACACTTTTACTTTTCTTCGATTAAAAACAGCAGCGGCAAAATTTCTTTCTTACCCAAACACAAAAGTGAAAAAAATTGAAAGGGACAAACTTTTAAAGCACCCGAATATGATTACCACATGCCAATCAAAGCCATAAGCCAACACTTGAAAGTAGGCTCGAAATCGAGCCCGACTTATCAGGAGCAAAGAGGATCCTTCATGCTTCCAAGACTAAGGGTAACTCCATAGAGAAAACATTATGGAACTTGTGTTCTACTCCTTAATCAATTGAAAACGGACAAAAGGTCAAAGGTTTCGAGCTTCAACACAAAATGGGATGGTCAAAAGGGAAGGGCTTGATGTTCTGTTCGGATTGCCTTTAAGGGGCTCGCTTCAAGTGCATGCGGGGCCTTGTCCTAATCATGAATATCATCAAGCTTCGAATGTCAAAACTCTTGAAGTTTATTTCGCTACCGACTCTCTCTCAATACCGAATTACGAGGCACGAAATCGGTTCAAGTCCGACTCGTCATGATGCCCAGTCTGAAATTTTTTACGTATTTTCACGCATGTTTCTCGTGCTCTGCGATGACAAAGGTTCCTGCCGGTGCTCTTGAATCGATGCCGACCAAGCCTTGCACCTCACGTGAGTGCCTAATTTGACTGAAGATGCGAGACCCTCTCCTCATGTTTCTCGAATTTGTCGCCTGAAGTTCAAAAGTACCACGATGATGATGGAATTTCGAATGAGTGAAGTGGTATGATGATTATCGTTGCAAACATTAATGGCGATTTGCGTGCTGGTCTGTTCGCACGGGCCGTAACTTTCGATGAACTTTTTCTCGAGTTAGGTTGATAAGGGCGAAAGTCAGGCAGAAGCAACCATGATTTTTAACTACTTAATTCATTTCCTCGATGGAAGATAGATTCTCTCATGGTACAAGTCGAGATCCACGCGCACTTCAAATTTGAAGAACTCTACCTAGGATTATTCTTCGATTGTTCAATTTCAACACATTGAATGAGTTTGTTTTCTCATCTTTGGTAGAGAATCAATGATGAATCTTTGAAGATGTCACCTCCACTTTTTGCTAAGAGCCATGGTCCATTTTAGCAACTCAAACAGGCCTTTTCTTCCGAACCTAATAAGCAATCGTAAGCGATGCGTCCATGCTCACCTCATGTTGCTCGTGTAGTTAAGATGAATGGTAAGAGACTTAATTTTTATTTGAACCCACAAATATGGGGACCATAGAGGGACTTGTCTCTTGCGGTATATTACAATGTCGGAATCTATTTAAACTAAGGCCCAAAAAGAAAATTTCTTACATCATAATAATAGCAATTTCTGGTACCGACTTCTACCGGATATGTTTACACCAATGTCATGACATCATATATTTAAATGATATCCTTGCATAAACAACTTGAAATACTTGCGACGCCAAGAGAAAAAAGAAAAAAGGACCGATAAGTTGTTCGCCTATAATCACACGGCGCATCGATTAGTAAAAGAGGATCCGGTTAAAATCAAGCGTGTCTTCGACAGTATCGTGAGATTGAGATGAGCATCGGCTCTTTGCTCGGCAAAGGAGGACGGTAACTAATGGAGACAAACCCCGGGGCCTTGTTCATCTTTTCAAGATCGAAAAAGGGTATGGAGATAACATCCCGATTGGTACGACGGACTGGGCCCGGTGTTCAATCACGATGGTAACAGCCCAGTTGGTAGGAATGTCGTGGCGGAAATCCCAACTGAGACCCGATCATGGACCACGGAACCCCCTTAGCCGGTCCGTAGATCGGCACGGCTTTGGGTCGAAATTTTTGGGCCCGTCCGGGCGGTATTGGGCTCGGCTCAAGGAAGAGAGGCCCGATCGATTTTCTTGCGGGCCTCGCTTCTGGGCTTGTACTCCGTTTTGACGACGTAATGGTAGATTCTCTGTTTTACCAAATCCCTTTAATTCGATTCGGTTCGTTTATCTCGATTTGCTGCCTCTTTTTCTTCCTTTCTTTTTCCTTTTTTTTTGGGGGGGCCTTTAATTTCTCAGCTAAAATAGCTTCCCTCTCTCTAAACTCAAACAGATCCTAATCGCGATTCCCGATGCACAGAACGAGCCCAAGGAGGAAACGGGGAGATCAGCTGGATGGATCCCGAAAGTTCATCATGCATGTACACAAAATTCTCATAAGCCTTCTTCACTGTACATCGCCCTCATCATCATCATCATCTCTCTTCTCCCTTTTTACCTTCTTGATCTTCTCGTCTCTGGCACCCCTCAAGCCTATACACTCGGGCTACCAGAAGACGATCCGCTCGGCGGTCTTCACGCTCCTACTTCAGCGAACAAGGATTGACGCTCCACAGCTCTACAGCTCTCCTTCTTGTTGTAGCTCTCGTCGCCATCTTCTCTCGTCACGTAACTGCACCGGCTCCTGGAAATCAGGAAGCGGAAATACCGGACAATATCAGAAACGGCAAGAATTCTAGCTTTCCACGATTTCTCGGGAGATTTCAAAAGTTGAAGCAAGAATTAAAACGATTGACGAAACGGACCTTGTTTTCTTCAGCTTAAGGACTGGATCGGGTTGACCTTGCCGCTCAGAGGCGAGCACGGCAAGATCGGCCGAGAGAATAGCACGATGTCTGCGCGCGACGCCGCCACGGCCGCGCTGCTGCTGATGACCTTGTCCTTGGCGCTGAGGCCTTCGCCGATGTCTTCGCCTAGGTGCAGATCCTCCTCTCTGACCCTCAGGACCTGGCTGTGCAAGCACGCCAGCTCCTTCTCCGCCCTGCGCATCAACTTCCCCGCCAAAGACCGCGGCGACTCCATCTCCTCCGAAGATCCTCCGCTCTCCGCGTCCATCGCGGTATCCTCCGCCGCAGACACCTTCAGCCTCGCCGCCACGAACGACCTCTGGGGACCGATCGGCTGACCGCAGTCCTTCGCCCCCGCTCCGGCGAAGGCGAGCTCCTCCGGCGGTCCCTGCTGCGAAGGCAGCATCTTATTCTTCTTCTCGGCGTCGGAGCTCGGGATCCGACCGTCTCTCACCGTCATCTCGCGGCGTTTCGGGGCACGGAAGCGAAACGATCTGGAGAGGTATTCAAAATTTTGCCGAAACGCTGCGAGCTGAAATTTTGCTAAGTCATGATGAAATGATGACTGGAGCGGTATTTATACTCGCGGAAGTGGGAGAGAAAGAGAGAGAGAAACGGTGCGGTTTGGGGGGTTGCGTTTCGGAGTAGTAATTGCGGGGGGGCTTGAGTTACGTGGTGGGAAGGAACGGCTCGGGCGCTGCACACGTGGCGGGGGGAAGAGAGAGAAAGGAGGGCTCGGCACGTGTTGACCGAGATTTGATATAGAGAGAGAGAGAGAGAGAGAGAGAAGGCTGGCATCATGTGGTGAAAATTATGATGCGAAGTAAGGATGGTGTGGGGAAGAAGCTGTTTCCGCTCCGCGGGGCAACGACGAGCCGTTAAATCAATCCGGATCCCGCCACGTCACCGAATCCGCGGCCGCCACGTCACCGCGGTTTGGATTTGGATTCCATCTTTCTCGTACATTGTGGATGTGGAAGAGGGGCCCGACCGAGATTTTTTCCTGCGTTTGTGACCGACGATAATCGTTTTGTTTAATCAAAGAGCACTAATTAAGACGGGCTCGCTTCTCGATTTGAAAATTCAAAAATACACACGCGGGAGCCGGCCACTGGTTCGGTTTCGCGAGTTCCGTTCCGGGGGCCACGTGGCCCCGGGATCCGCACGTAAAAAACGAGTGGGGTTGGGGTCGGGTTGGGGTTCCGCCAGCCAGTGCATCGGGAGGGGGGAACGTGTCGCGGTGAAAGCGAAGGTCCGTGCGCTGTCGAACGGGAGTGATCGAAAACGAAATCCCGTTAACCTTTTCCTTTTTGCGTTTGGGGTTTGGTTTTTTGCGCGAGTGAGGAATGACGGGGATCGGGAGACGTGTGTATTGTCGCGAGGGGGGGGGGCGGCCCGGCTCGTGAACCAGGTGGAGGAGCGTCGGCCGAGAGGGGGGAGCCTTTTTCTTTGGGGTTCGGGACCGATGACTGGTCACCTGATAACGGTGAGTGATCTCGTGGGGGGGGGGATGTTGAGGTTGCTGGTGGCGGCACGAGCGACTTAGGGCACGAACGACTTAGCTAATCTGTCTGGACAGACCATCTCGCTGCATCCCCAACCCCCAAAAAAACCAACGGACGTCCATGCTTCTTCAGACACTTGGACCGAGTCTTAACGTTACCATAGTTCCCTTCCCATTTGGTGCGAAGCCATATAGTCGAGGGGAACCAGTGTGTGAATTAAAAAAAGACTGAAATTTGGTTTTGTCAGAGTTGTTTTATAGTTTGCTGGTGGCGGGATGTTGAGCTTGCTGGTGGCAGCATGAGCGACTCGGCTAATCTATCTGGACGGACCATCTCGCTGCATCCCCAACCCCAAAAAAAACCAACGGACATCCACGCTTCTTCAGACACTTGGACCAAGTCTTAACGTTACCATAGTCCCCCTCTCGTTTGGTGCGAAGCCATATAGTCACGGATGCGATGTTTCGAAATGGGCAGTGTGTGAATTAAAAAAAAGCTGAAATTTGGTTTTGTCAGAATTGTTTTACGATTTTTCGGATTTGGAAAATCAAATTTCAAAAAGCGTGTCTAAATAATATATCATCTTAGCAATCCAAGGCATAGTGGTTAAAGATATTGATGGATTGAAATTTGAAAATTTGATCAAAACGAGTTCTACTTTTTTTTACTTTTTTTTTTGGGTCAAAAAACGAGTTCTACTTGACAAGACCGGTTTTTGGACCGCGTTCAAGGTATAAAACCAAGAATTGAAAAGGTCAAAGCAGATTTCCCAAGTTTTACCCACCTCAAGTGAAGGCAAATATATTTCAATGGGAATCTCCTGGATTTCTGCTTCGACCGCATTAATAGCTCAAATACAATGGAACAACAATAATAACCAGGACCCTAAGGTCCTTGGGGGCCACCTTCTAAACTCCACACTTAAGACCCACTGATATTATAAACTTTAGGAAACCCGACCAACTTAGATCCAGTAGAAGCCGTGGTTGAGTAGAGCATCTTATTACAAGGATTGCGATTAGGTTCTAGGGGCAGTTAATTTGTCTAGCCGGTGGTCCATGCATAGCCTTTTCGTTACTGTTTGGCACCGGCATTTGATGCCGTACAAACCAAAGGCATCAAGTGACGAGGAGACGAACATGGGGCTTGGCCTTCCGCCCAAATGAAAAGGCGTCGGTGCCTAAAGTCACAGATTTTCAAGCTCAAGGCATGTGACGTTACTCAGGTGTTTTTGCAGGCGAAAGTATCCAAAGATCACGAGGTCTGTGTCCCGCTGGCTTGATAGGGCCTCACCCATCTCCGTGAATCCATCCACGTTTCGCACCTTTCATCGGCGACGATGCAAGGGGCGCTTTCAAACTCCGTATAATCGAATGGTTAAAAAGCACTAAAAGCACAGCAGTTGGTTGAAGCTGAGCAAGACTTGCGAGTCAAAAATACAGGAACCTCCACCGAATATTTGGTGCAAGATGGATACGATTGCATACGATCCGTTTGGAACAAGACATTACCAGAATATTTTAAGAGTCAGTGCAGTGCCAACGAAAGTCATACAAAAGGCCCTTATCTTCCCCACTACTTCTAAAACGATCGTGCCTAGGAATATAATATTGGGTCAATCAGCCGATTCATCACCACTCCTTTGAAACAAGATGGTGTCGATAACACTGCACGAGGACCAGAACACCTGGAACGGTTCGGCGATCCCCTATCCACACACCACATGATAGTTTCTGAGCCACTTAATTGTTAGGTTTTTCAACCTAACAAATACACAAGCAGAGGCAACATGACTAATGAAGTAGAGCCTAAACCCACCGGATTGGAGGCGACTGCCAACCCTATCTTCCCCACCAAATGTTGGAGCAGCGAAAAACCAGATTCACTTAGCAATAAACACTTCCCCAGATGGGTTGAAGACCCCCAGAGAGAAAAAAGAATTCTAATTCTTTGCCAAATCAGAATATGAAAAGTTGTGAACATCACCAAAGAGACCCTAATCCGAATTGATCAAGAAAAACAAAACTGCAGAACATGTAGGAAGATCTACCGGAACAAAGTATAAAAGACCAATGTCTCATGGCAAAAGCTGGATTCCTGATGGACGCAAATAAGGTGGGGGTAAGAAAAGAGATGCTCATAGTTGCGGTTACAGATACGGGAACTAGCCTAAGGTTCAATCTTCATCCTCTTCATCTCCATCTCCACCGGATGCCTTCTTCGCAGCTGCCTTCGTGTTCTTTCTCTTCACTCTTCCTGGGCGACCACCTCCGAATGGGCTCGTCAAGGAGAAATCAATATGCTTCTGGGAATCGACCCTCACCATGAAAGATGGAATGTTGACCACCTGCCTCCCAACCCTTGCAAATGAAACAAGGCAATATTGATTGGAACCTCTAAGTTACTAACATTTAATATAAACTGCACAAGCCACCGATATAAGCCAGGTCCATAATGCAAACAGTATGCCAAGTCTGATCCATATAAGCTACCAATATAACCCAATAAAAGTTGCATCTCCAGTATGCATTGAGAAATCAAATTCAATATCAATTAAAATAGGGAATTTCAGCTGTCGAGGCAAGTGAAAATTATGGCATCATTGAATACATCGTGCTGATGAAACATGATAAGAATAAAAAAATGACACTTTGAAGTTGATTCAGGATTTACGTATTCTCCTCAACAACTTAAAGGTTTTCTGTTGTGTAGTTGGGCAGCACTCACAGAAGCATCTAGTGTAAAGCCCAGAGCCAATGGTAACAAGAATCATGATGCACCTTGCTAGATATAAATGTACTATGTGATTCACAGGCAAAACAAATGTCCCAGATACAGATAGAACATCTCATCAAATAGCCATTACTCAGCTATCCAAATGGGAATTTTCACAAGGAAATAGGCTCAAAGCATATGTTAATGATGTACTCACAGACCAACTAACAATTGCAAAAATGCCCAAACAAGTGAAAAGGGAATGCAAGGAAAAAACTGAGCTATTCATAGACTGAAATGAGCAAGAGGTAACAAATACCTTATATGCCTCTGTCTTATAAGCACACGGGCATGATGAATTGACTTAGCCATTCCAGACTTGAACACAAGTGTCTGAAGCCGGCGCTCGAGGAAATTCTCCACTGTTAGAGCCAGAACATAATCGAGCTTGTTCTGGTTCTCCTCCAGAAGCCCATACCGGTTCATCCTGCGCAAAAGCGCCTCGCCCTCGAAAATCCTGCGCGGGTTTTTCTCATCGAGAGTGAGAAGCATTCTCGCATTGTTCCGGATACGGCTCAACGCATACTGCACCCTCCACAACTCCCTCTTACATCGGAGACCATACTCTCCCACGAGCTTCAGCTCTGCATCGAGCCGCTCCTTCTCATAGGGGCGTCGCGGCTTCTTGAAGGTCTTGCCATCTAAAACAGACCCAAACCAGATGCCATATTTGAATACAGAAAATCCATGGAGGAAGCAAACGGTTCCAAAATGATGACTACCCAAGATCAGCACACGCAAAACAAACAAAACCCCCAGAGACATAATGCAATCAAGAACTTACTATTGCAATATCATGGCCATAAGCTTAGGTGATTATAACAAAAAAGACCACAGGAAATGCCAGGACTCCGAAATCAAAAACTCGATTTGTTTCGTCGGATTAGCTACTCGTAAGCAGGGCTGTTCATAGATAGCAAGCAAATACCGCCATTGCACTGGTACAGTATCTACATGCAAGATCATTAATGGGCGAAAAAAGGCGTTCAGAAGCCGCTCGATCGACCGGCGAGACACGAGAACCGCCGGAAATTTGCAGCGACGATACGTTCGGAAACGGAGGCAAGCGAAAGGGGGAAGCGGAGAGAACTTACAGTTCCGGTAGAAGCTGACGTGAACCATGGCTCTGCGTCGGCTGCCGCTCGGTTGCTAACCCCCGCAGAGAGAAGGACGACAAGGTGGAAGATGCCGTCGTTTCGATTTATACTGTAAGGATGCGGAAACCCTAAAAGCCCTAGTGGGCCAGGGATACGTGGGCTTTTACATGCTCGGTCTCGTTGTTGGGTTCGGTCCAGGCCCAAAACTTTCGTCCAACAGCTTGATAATAAACTCTCAACTTTGGTGCGCAGAATACTTCGTTTTCGTTTGTTTCGCCGGAAAAATATTTTCTGAATAATGATATCTTATACCGCTTACGAAAGTGAACTAATGAATAATATTTTCATCGTCCATAAAAATATTTAAATATAAGTTATTATCGACCATAAAAATAATTTTTATTGACTGATTATTTGAAATAATATAAATAATCATTTTTATAAATGTGTTATTTTAAATTATTCATTTTCACAGAGTAAATGGATTCGTACAATTTTTCCTCTTACAAATACATGAACATGATTTGATATTCAAAAATGGGAAAGTGACATTAATAGTTCATAAACTTTAATACAATGTACAATGCCATCATTCGATTTTTTATTCATCCAATGTGGCCATTGAATTATTTGTAAATTTTCAATATGTCCCTAAAATTTCAATTTGTTCAGTTTAATCTCTCAACTTGTAAAATTAGTCAATCAGTATTATTCACGTGTTTACATGATTACACTATTGCTCGAATTTTAAATTACCTTTTCATTCCAATCCATTTCTTGAATTTAAAAGATAACGGTCTTTTTGTTACCTTTTTGTCTTTATAGATATTCTGAAAGTTTCACTACATTTATTTTAAATTATGATCTCTATAATGGTGACAAATGAAACTCATTTAGAGGTATATTGAGTTAATATTTCTTTTCTTTTACAAAAAAAAGGTGTTTTTCACAAGAATGTTATTAAACAATATTATTTCATCTATAGATACTCATCCTTACACTAATTTAAATCGTGTTCCTTATATTCTAGATGGATAAATTTTTCAACTTTTGTGTTTTGTGTTTTCATCGCTAAAAACTTCATTCATTTCACAAAAAAAAAAAAATTTTTAAGAAAATGATTTCCAGATTTTTAACGTTCGTTTCATGAAAAATGAATTAATTGAGGAAATTTTTTTCTATCGATGGAAAAAAAAATTCTAAGATATGGGAAAATGTTATGTGCTTTTCGGAAAAAAAGAAAAAAAATTTATATCTTCTTTTACCTCATTTTCTTTCATAAGCACATTTTCCTTTCTATTTTTTTTTAAAATTGATTTTAATTATATTTTTTTTTTTTTTTTTTTTTTTTCTTCCCACCGCTGGCCCATTTCTTTTATTTCCCTTTCTTTCTTCGTGCATGGAGAAAAAGATTTGCCTCACCAAACAGCAAAAAATATTATCGTTTTTCTAAAAAATGAAAATGGCTCATTAAAAAATATTTTTCAAAAACGCAATATTTTCCGTGAAAACAAAAATAAGCCTAAATTCAATTAAATCTGTATATAAGGAAATTAAAATAGGAGGAATATCAATCGGATACAACTCTAAATAAGATTTTTATTTATACATATCATAAGCTAAAATATATTTAAATGAAACTATCGTAATATTTATAAAGACTGAGAAAGTAAAATTGTAATAAAAATATGGTATGTTTTCGTTGGTTTATGAAAATGATTGAAATGAAAAAAGAAATTTCAAATCCTGGTAATTATATAATCTCTCGTGAAGAGTATCAAAGGGTTTATTTCGTTTTTTTTCTATGAAAAGTTAGAGAATTAGATTTAGATAAATTGGAATTTTAAGAAGTAAATTGGACATTATTATTAAATTTTGCAAAAGTTTTGCCAAAGAAAAGAAAAAAATCGAGCACTTCCTCGTCGACTAGTTTTCGCAAGTAGTTTCCAGTCCACTAGAAGAAGCCACGACCTTCCTCGTCGTCTCGTCATCATATCCAATCCCAACTCCCGCTGCAAAATCTCCGGCGTCGTCTTCCTCGGTCTCTCTGAGCGAAGAGGGAGAGGGGAAGAGAAAATGCAGAATGCGATGGTCTCGGCAGCTCCGAACTCATGGCCGCCTCTCTTGCAGCCCGCCGCAGCCAAGGCCTTCTTGGGTCGCCGTCAGCTCTTCTTCGACGGCGTCTCCTCCGCCTGCTCGCCGCCTTCTCGAGCCCGGAGCGACGGCCCCGCCGACGACGACGCGCCGCCGGGCCCTTCGGCTCCTCAGAGGTAAAGACTTCCTTCCTCTATCTTTTCGACTCCTCAAGTGGAGCGGAAAAAGGGAAATGCATTCGTGGGTTGAGCTGCGGAGGCTGTGCGGTTCCGTGCTGAATGGATGAACGAGCAAATTGGCTTTGGGGGATCAAATTGAAGCCGCCGATTCCACTATCGCCTTTCCCATTCCTCGTCCTATTCTCTGTGAAGTAAAAAAATTTAACCTTTTTGTTGTTTTGAATGCTCGGCAGAACGGTAGATCCTGTGGAGGATTTGGGTGAACTGGTGCACAAGAATTTTCCCTTCACTACGAGGCGAATGCTGTTCGCGAGCGTGTTCATGTACTCGTGGTATCATCCTTCAAGGTATTTATCAGGTTGGAGCTGTTCTGCTTTTTCCCCCCATTCTCAATCGACCCTTTGACTGCATTCCTTTCGTAGCCATATTGTCAATGATATTACGTTCTAATTTAACTTGAATTTCAAGAATATGGTTACTTGCAATGTGGCTCTGGAAGAGTGCTGATGTATTCACTGTCCAGAGCTTGTGGCACTGTTGAAGACCTTTCTTGGCCCTCATGCCAGTTCATCGTAACAGACAAGCCATCGGTTGAAAATTGCTTGTCTGACACAAATCTGTGCCGAGGTCGCTTAAAGGAGTGAAAACGAAGTTGGTTTAAAGAACCTAACTGTTACCCCTGTCAAGGCATGTATTGAAGTTGGCATCTTTACTGATATTTGCAAGAACTGGGAGAAAAGTTGCATGGGAGTGCGACTTACTTTTGTGAATATGAGAGAGAGAGAGAGAGAGTTGCCAATGTTTAGTTACCGCAATAAATGTTTGGCCAGCTACCTGTGGAAAAAAAAAAAAAAAATTGGCCAGCGACCATCCTGCTAGATCTATCCATAAACTTTGCCTCAAATTGATTTGCTTGATTAATAGTGGCGCTATTGGATAAAGAAATGCCGTAGTAATTGTAAGTTGAAATCCCTTGATTATGATTCTGAGTTTTGACCATAAAATATGCAATGCATGTGTAGCAAATGCTTTAGGGGATCCATCAGTGACACTTGAAGAAGTCACCCCTCCTGTTTTTCCTTCTGGGTCACTCTTCCCAGCTGAGGTGACCACCTTTCTCCCCCTACTTATAGCTTTTACCAGTCATTCATGATAGTTGCTCTTTTCTTGTGATGTTTGTGAGGGGTAATTGATAGTCATCAAATTGACAGGAAAGAATTGCCAATCTTTTCGAGATAAACACTTTTTCTGTCGTCAACATTTTTGACGTAACATTGCGCCCACAGCTTAACATAACTGGTGCTGTTGAGGTATTGCAGCTGCTTTCTTGGGTCTTCTATTATTTACTTTCCTATGTTCTGCTTTATTTATAGGTTTCTGTTGGCTTATTTATTGCCAGATTCCTGAAGGAAATGGTTCAGGAGTCGTCTGGGATGAACAGGGACATATTGTTACTAACTATCATGGTATGGGCTTAAGGTCACTTGCTTGATGCCATCCAGTGGACCATGTTGGAAATTTTATTGTTATGAAGCTATTGTTTTACCTAAGTTGAGTGGCCACATTTAGCACCGATATTCAATGACCATGCATTCGATTACAAAATCATCACTGCAATCTATCTATTAGAGTGCTTCCTGTTCAAAAAATCTCTTTTATGTCTTTGCTTTCAACCCCAGAATGCCATAAGCACCACTAAAGTTAATTGGAAGGAAGCTGTTTGACATGACTCTCTCTCTCTCTCTCTCTCTCTTCAAATTTTGCCAGTTATCGGCAGTGCACTTTCAAGAAATGCAAAACTTGGCCAAGTCGTAGCACGTGTTAATATTCTAGCATCGGAAGGGTGAGCTTTTGGTCCTTGCTCAAACTAGCAAGTGAAATCATTTCCACCATTTGAATGCCTCTCCAAACGGGGGACATTTCTTGAATGTAATTATCTTTTGTCAACTCATCCTCTGAAAGGGTCCAGAAGAACTTTGAGGGCCAGCTGGTTGGTGCCGATCGTGCTAAAGATCTTGCTGTCTTGAAGGTGAGTTGATGAATAGATGACAAAAATCAGGAGGTTGATGTTAACTTATTGTTTGTTGGATAGGCATGTCTTGTAGAATTCAGAGTGTGGTATTCCTGGATTGAATAGTGACCCAACAGAACTGACATGGTTTCTAGCCTTGTAGAATGTCGCATTGATAGGGCATCAGAAGAATTCACCATGTAAGAATGCTATTCAGGAGACAACATATCACACTTGATAATTGTTCTTCCAATCTATATACAGATGCAGTTGAGTTATTAAAGTTGATTTATTAAGGGTCATGAGATCAATAGATGGGGTTCTGTAGTATGTCAACCCACTCAGCTTCACTGACTTCTTACTGCTTTTATGTTTTACACGGGGACGATGCACAAACACAGAAACTGACCATATCATTGGAATTGGTCCAAACAAACTCTTTTTGGTCTTACAGAGTGTAGTTTCATTTCCTTTAATCAGACACCACCAATTCTATCTCATAGACAACCACATATGCAACTACAATGACAATGTCAAGTTGAGTTTCCATTTTATACACTAAAGCAAGCTGGTCTTTCACATGTGTTTACTTTGTTAGGTTAATTTTCATTACTTGTTGGACTGGGATACGAGTCATCCATATATTATATGTTATTTCACAGGTAGAAGCCTCTAAAGATCTATTGAAGCCTGTCAAAATTGGGCAATCAAATTTTTTGAAAGTGGGGCAACAATGTTTAGCAATAGGAAATCCATTTGGGTTTGATCACACACTTACAGTTGGTGTTATAAGTGGACTTAACCGAGACATATTTAGTCAAACTGGAGTAACAATAGGTGGGGGAATTCAGACAGATGCAGCCATTAATCCCGGGAACAGGTGAGTTTGATCCTACTCTCTAGGCCCTTACTCATAGCAGTTTTGTTGTCCAAGGTTTACGAGCTTATTTCTAATGTTAAGTTCCCTTCTTTCCTTGGAACTGTATAAGCTAATGAAAGCAATTCTCTAATCTTATGTTAAAATGAGATAGATAATTATAGATCATATTGTGTCTGCTCTCATTCCTTATTCTAATATTTCCGTTTTTCACAGTGGAGGTCCTCTTCTGGATGCAAAAGGAAATTTAATAGGGATTAATACTGCTATATTTACTCAGACAGGTAATTATCCGTCAGTCAGAAGTATTAGTATGTTGAAAGGCTTCGTCATTCTTCATTGGCTTACCCATTGCTACACATTTCTTCAGTCTTAATCTCTTCACTGTCTTAATCATGTATCTATTCCAATTATCATGTTGATCTTAGGTCTCCTTTTGGTATCACAGGGACATCGGCAGGTGTAGGTTTTGCCATTCCGTCATCTACGGTCCTCAAGATTGTGCCGCAGTTGATTAAATTTGGTAAAGTAAGGTTTGTCGATTATAAAGCAAGCAAATTTACTTTTTGGTCTATGAAGCTCAATTATTATTGACATCTTGCTATTGCTTGTATATTTTAATCTAAACCAACAGCCTTAAGCAATTCAAGTTGTGGCCCAAAACCACAGACTTAAAAGCATGAAAAGTTCTCATCGACCTTCTCCCAGTAGTGTCAGAGCTAATAACTAGTTTGGTGCGTTTGTTTCCTTAATTTCAGGCTGTCCGAGCTGGACTAAATGTAGATATTGCTCCCGAACCAGTTGCTAATCAACTGAATGTTCGAACTGGAGCTCTCATACTACAGGTGATTCTGGGATACTATCTGGAAAGTTCCAAATTCATATTATCTCTAATTTCCTGATGTTTTCCCGGTAATTCATTTGGTTATGTTACTTGATGAATGGTTCTGTAGGTTCCTGTGAATAGCGTCGCTGCTAAAGCTGGGTTACTACCCACAACTAGGGGCTTTGCTGGTAATATAGTACTCGGCGACATCATTGTGGCAGTTGACAGCAAACCTGTGAGTCTCTTCTCCTCCCTATGTAGATCCATGAGCATTAATTGTCCAGGAGTTCTCACTATATTATGTGATGAAATTAAGATGACGTATGGCCTCTTTTGTTGCTCTTCATCGGAGAAACCCTCCTGATAAGTGATTAGATTTAATTTAATAATTTGGTAATTAGAGGAGAACTTCTTTCTCAGGTTAAAAGCAAAGCAGAATTGGAGAAAGTGTTGGATGACTACAGTGTAGGGGATAAAGTAACGCTAAAGATTCAGAGAGCCAGCGAGTATCTGGAGCTGCCTATACCTTTGGAGGAAAAGAGTTCATGACAAAATTACCGTTTGTCATGTTAATTTTGGAGGAAAGATTTCCCCCAAATGTATGGGCAGCGGGGATAAAGTAACCCTAAAGCTTTGTTAGTTATATGCCTTTTTGTCCTGACAGAGGAGAGGTTTTGTCCTGGCACGTGATAAGAATCGCGTGCTGATAAATGCATATCTGGAATGAAAGGTCATTGCGAGAAAATTTCTGTTGTGCCCATGTCATAGTTTATATGCAAAGGAAAGGTGATTTCATGGGTATAGTCTAGTGCTCGTTTGTTCTTTCGTTCTCTCTCCTGCACCATTTCACTTTCTTGTGAGACCTCTACTCCATTTGATTTCGATTTTCATAAATTGGGTCTATACCTACTTTAGTGGCAAAGCACTTCATTTGTTTTAGTAAGATCGTGAGAAGACATTGAGATGATTGCAGAAAGGCAATCCCAACTACAGAAACTAGCATCTATAAGAGTTCATCCTTTTGATGAAGCTCGACCCATGGTTTGATAATACAGCGTAACTTGAGACTCGAAGCGAGGCCAGAAACCCGTGGTGACATTAGCAAAGGAAAACTAGTGAGTGCAAGTTGAACCACTTTTTGAGAACGAAATGAACCACAGACTAGAAGCAGCTACTTTCCGATTCGTTAAGAGGACTAACATTTTACAGAGAGGATCGGCAGTGGCAAGAGAGACAAACGAGAAGGAACGGAGACGTTTCATTTACGGACGTCATGCAAATGAAGATCAGACAAATATGGAAGACTTCACCTTCGTGGAGAAAGTCTGGGTCATCAAAATTCTATGCGTGTTTTCGCTTTCACATGATTTGCATCATTCCACGTCCTGCATTGCTCTAAACCGTTCTCAAGAAAGCCCCACTAGACAAATTTAAATGCATTCCATCCTATTCCTGGGTCAGAAACCTGAATGATTGAATTAACAAAACCTGAGTCCAAAAGGGTAGACGCGCCATTGTAGATCAAGGGTGGTTGAAATTGCATGTACTCGGACTAAAAGTTGACCTAAGTCTAGGTGAAGACGCGGTGGTTTACTATTGATTAATAGGCGGCTGGCGACTGTTTCCCGTATGAACATAATCTTCTGGAAGTGGAAACTTCGTGTCAACATCGGATTCAGCTTGTCTGTGTCAAAGGAAACCACGTTCCGAGCGTTTCAGTGCCCCTCATTTTAATGAAAATGAGTTCATAAGACTCATCACATTCAAAGCATGCACCCGCGCTCTCTGTATGGAAATCCGACGATCGTCCTATCAAGAGAATGTGTGAACGGGTGGAAACGTATGAACGTTCGGCTTGAGATGCTTGTGTTTGTCCGTCTCGATGCAGTTTCGTTGCTCTTTAGCTGACGACTGTTTCGATTTTGTTTGCACGTAGGAATTGTTCCATATGACCGCATGTTCTGCGCAATAACCACCGAATTGCTGTAATACATGTTAGACACGCAAGAAGAGAGCCAAAAGCTGTATGTATGTGCCCCTGTTTTCTCTCCTCTCTTTTTAAATAATCAGGTCTGTGGTCATACCACGATACTCATGCAATCTTTTTCGACAGCCTTAGCTATCAATCCAATGGAAAAACTCATCATCAATGTAATGGTTTAGACATATCGAATCATCTTTTAACCCGGTTTAGGAATACCCATACAATATGATTAGGCTTACTAGTACAAGTTCATTTCTTCTTGTAGTCGAGTTCAAATGACTTCACAACTTGAGTTTCGACTTATGCCCTGAGCATCAATGAGGTATACCATACAATGATATCAGTTTTATCCATTTAAAGGAGTTACTATTCTCAAAATGTCTAATAGGATTTAGTCCAATTACGTATTCGCTTTGACAGGATCTCTCGACGGCATTTTCTTATTTTCTTCCTTTGGGGTCCCAGTTAATTACGTGTGGAAAGTATAATTTGAAGGAGGTGATGTAGTAGTAATCCCATCACGAATGCCTCCAAGGTCCCATCGATATGGTTGCATTTTCATTGGTTAGATTATAATATGTTGATGGCGCGTCCAATCAAGCGATTAGTGAAATTCCACTTAAGCAAGAGGGCCCTCATTTTAAGCAATCCAGGCCAACAAAGGAAGACTCTCCATCTAATATCAAATGAGTTAATTTCTTTGGAGGGGTTTAAATTTTTTTAAACAGACGATAGAAATCTCAAAGCGTTCACAATCATATCCCGTCACTCCTTTGTCTCTGTACTGGGACCAGGAATCATAAATTTCTCGTTCAATTTGACAGGTACTTGGTCTTGCAACCACTTTCTGTTTGTACACATCCCATTTGTCATATATCTAGCTGTTCATATGATATACGTGTGTGTTTTGTACGTGAATGACACGTATACGTAGCATACGATGTTGTACTACTTTGTGTTCCAATTCTGAAGCAGGATAAGGTCTTGCGTCGATCTAGCAAAACTCTATTATAAACTAGTTGATATAGCTCGATATCATAATCGCATCCAGGGCAAAAGGGAAAGCATCACGCGGAATCTGTTCTTGTCCAATGTTCTTTAGAATGAAAAGAACAAAAATCCCAACGCATGATCGGGTGAGGACGTACGGACCCCATAAGTACCATAATTTGGCACAAAGGGACACTTAAGTGCCATAACTTACAAACGGTACATTTAAGTGCTAAAATCGGAGCAAAAATGATCACTTAAATGCCAACGGCGAGAAAATCCGGCCAAATTGCCACGTGTCCATTTTCCGGCGACTTCGTTTTTGCCGACGGAAGCATTTTTTCAAAATAAAAAATCCACGTGGCAATTTAAAAAAAAAAAAAAATTGTCCATGTCAGATTTTAAAAAATTTAAAATCGATTTTATTAAAAAAAAAAAAACAGAAGAAGGAGGGGATAGCCATAGGCAAAAAAATTTTAAATTATTATTTAAATTATTTTATTAATAAATTTTTATAAATCGCCCAAAACGACGTCGTTTTGACTGATTTTCACCGATTTAGTATTTCCGGCGAGCCACGTAGGCAAAAAAAAATTAATAAAAAAATGCTACGTAGGATTTCCGGCAAGATTCCGACCACTTAGCACTTAAGTGATCCATTTTTTTTGAAAAGTGGCACTTAAGTGTACCGTTTGTAAGTTATGGCATTTAAGTGTCCCTCCGTGCCAAGTTGTGGCACTCCCGTTGTACTTATGCCATCGGGTGAGTGCAACCTCTTTGCTTTAGTACGAGCATCTTTAATAATTTGGATAATCATATTAGAAAAGGGTCACGATTAGATAAGAATTTCGCCCTCTAGTTTTCGATAATCCAAACCGGGGTATGGCGTGGAGCACGCATCGTCGATCCATTTCATCCATCGCGGGGAAGCAGTTCGGCCTAAGACCAGTGCCTTTTCGCTAACCATCTGTTGTTGTTATGTGGTAAAGTTTAACAAGGAAAGGCAACTGCCATTGACTCATTAACACTATATATTCACTCAAAGATGGATACACGGAACTCTCTTTCGTTGGCTTAAAACGGTTCTTCTCATTACTGAGTAAGATATCAATTTGAAATCAGTGACTTATTGCAGAAGCAATCGCGTTTTAATAATAAGGACAATTAAAGCCCTAACAAGTCCAAACATGCGGTTGCTTTCGAAGAGATTAACCTCAGGTCTCGCAGTGTGTGCGCGTGTTCCATGAAGTGATTGAGTAAATTGAAAGCATGATGTAGACATCCATGAGGTAATCAATGGTTTTGCCACAATATTACTGTTGAACATCGACATTAAGTCTACCCCGCAACTAGTTTAGCAAACAGGTCGGCATTATTTTACCCCCTAACTCGTGATCTTGGCTCGATGGTTTAAAACTGATATTAAGAAAAGACCAGGCATTAATTGAAGTCGTTGTGCTTATATTAACTAGGAGCATTTGGAGAAAGTACATACAGTCAGGAGCCAACTTAGGTTTTGTGAATAGTAATTTTCTGCTCCGAGATTATTATTATCTCTCGAATCAATATTTAAGTATTTAACGAGGCGGATAGCTTATCTTCATGAGTCGCCAATTGTGGCAGTTTAGCACTCCCAAGAGCAGAGATACTTTTAACTTTGTTCTTGGGGTTCTAGTTCAGACAATGTACACAGAATTTCAAGCTCCATTAAATTAATTAGGAGGGGAAAATCGAAAGTCCTTTTTTTAAAATTATTTTTCAAACCCACGATCGATTTTTTTTTCTCAGCGAGTGCGTAAGAAGGTTTGGCATTAAGCCCTGTGGATTTGCAAATTCTTGGGGGACATGACTCTGTGGAAGAGGTCAACCTTACACTCATAAAGAGGACACAAAGCTTCAATTCGAAGCTATTGACTCATTTCCCAACTTGGGTTGCACGCATGGATGGTGGTTACTGCAGAGTCCGATGTGGGGCGAAAACAGACAGAAAATTTGTGTTAAACAAGGTTGCCCTAACATCAATTTATTTTAGGGGGGGAATTTCACTGAATTTGGTGTTCCCAGTCGGCCACTTTGACTCGAGAACTGTTTTATATGGCCTATCATCAGATTATCCCTATGATAGACATGGTTTGGCAAGCTTAGAAAGAAATACATTGGCATCTTATGGTTCGACTAGATCCGACTAATTGAGTATCGAGTTACTGTGCAACTCTTATTAAGCCTCTCAAAGTATGTACTATCATATTTATCATGCGACGAGTATTTTTCATCACCTCATTCATTGAATGAGTTTAAGTAATATCTTTTCAAAAATGTTATCTAGTTAGTTTAACTTACAAAGGGAGAGTGATGTATCGGGTCATTTATAATTAGTCAATTAGACAGTGAGGATACTTTGGTGGTATGGGGAACATGGATCTTATGCTAGGTTAAGAATACGAGGGAGGGCACAAATACAAAAAAGAAAGACTGCATGAGCCAAAAAGATCGAAACTTCTTGTAGTTGATAGGATTTGTAATGGAAGAACAATCTAATCAAAAGGTTGTTCTGTCTAATAGTTTTACATAATGCAATTCTGATAACCTAAACATCTGAACAAAGCTATCTCAGCATGAGCTTTATTCATTAAATATCGATGACGTCAGCATTTGTGAGAGCATGTAGTCTCATTTGGTGGAAGGATGAAATTGCAAAACTAAACTTAGTTTTAAAGATGTTACTGCACACAAAAAGATAAGCCAACACGATGGTCGCCCAAGCTAGCCGTTAACCATAGCTGATCAGGAAATACTTTGAATTTCAATGCACAGATTACACATGTCACGAGAAGATCAATGCATTGAAAACAACAAATTTCTCTTGTTTGAGTATTTAACAAGCGTCTTTAAAGCACTCATCAATGAAATCAACCAAAAAATACTAGCTATGTTATCAAAAGTCAGCAATCACCCACAATATTGCCAAATTTAAACTCGAAATTCACTAACTATAAATGGCATGCCCCTATGGTATCCTTTAGGTGATAATAAGTGGAATTGCTCAGATGTATCTTATGAAGTCTTGTATAGCCAAAAAAGAAAAATATACACTAAGCTTCTTGGACTAGGTTTGTTGCCTCTGAAGCACTTATCTACTCATGTTTGTCATAATCCTTTTGTCCCTAGCTGCGACCAACTCCCACCACAAGAGCTTTACAAAGTTGTCTACGAGTTCCTTACCTAAACTGAAACATTGTAAACTTGTTCCCTAACCTCTTGAATCCACTTGTTTTAATGTCACTCTCTTAAGGATGGACCATCCGCCAAAAAAGAGTATGCATTCTAGGAATTGCAAAGGGAATAGTCATCTTCAAAAGATAACCAATGTCGTTGGCCAAACAAGAACAAAAATTAATACTGATGTTGTTGGTGTGAACATAGGCAATTTCACTCGATTGTCCAAGCAGGCCCCGACAGAATTTTGTTTCTTAATTGCAGTCAATGTGGCAGTATATATCCTTCTCCCGTAGTTCACGTTTATGAGGAAAAATGAAAATAAAAAGTTCAGGCAATTTTATTCAGGCGAAGATTGTAACTTTTAGGTGTTATTAACAAGTATATGATACATAAAAGTATATATATTTAGAGTTTGCAGGTGAAGTAATAATTGCGCAAGTAGTTCAACCAAATTAAGCTCTCCTTTTTTCCTTCTAGCTAGGGTTTGGTGAACAGCCTACAATTTTTACCCATTGAGCAGCTTTAACCTAAATTGTTTGCCTAACCCTGTTTCTGTCTTGGTCATTCGAGAAACAAGAACGCTCTAGCTATTTGATCTGAGAATTATACTTACAAAATGATTAAACCTCCTAGTATATAAAGATAAACGATATGAAAAGGCGATAGAAGACGTGCAATACAAAACATCTTGATCTCAATATTTCTCAGAAACATCAAACTCTTCAAAAATAGTGAGTACATGTAATAAGGAAATCATGAAGGAATCATGCTATGGTAAACCTCAACGCCTCTATTAAAGCTATTGCTTCACACGGGGGTGAATGAAATTAATGGAAGTGATTAAGAGGTTAAATTAGTCGAGGCTCAAGAACGCAACTTGATTAGCGGGAGGTGGTCCACGTTAAAAATTTGGCCAATTAGCTACGTACTAAAAAAGAGGTCGTAGGGGGTGCGTCCCTTCCAAGGGTCAAAAACTTTGGTTTCGATTACATGAGGTGTGGCCCCACTAGGGATAATCAAGCTGAATCAATTATTAACTTTCTTCTTCTTTTTTGTTAGATGGGAAACGATGAATTGTTTAAGAAATCCAAAAATATCCACTGTCAAGCAACGGGTCACGTGTTCATATCTGGCATTTTGCAGAATATGACGAGGAATGGAAGGTTTAAGAAGAATGGAATAGAAATTTGGGATCAGGCGGACACCCAATAATCAAATCTTTTGCTCAGAATAATCTAATGGAAATCTCGTCTTTGATTATTTTATTTATCCTTCGGCTCTCTGTAGTCTGGAGTGCGTGTGTTGGGAGCTGATCCTGCCAACGTATAGCTAAACAAGAAACTGTTCAAGAACGAATAGTTTAATGCGGCATGGAAAGCCATTCCCTTGGCATTATGCATTGTCATCTAGTTCCCTGATTTGAAGATAAAGTTGGCATGAGTCCCTCCCCCATATGAGAGAGAGAAGCTTGGCAATACAACAGTATGAGCAGAATTCTGAGTTTTTTTTTTTTTTTACTTTTTTCCGACATTTCCCATTTTTGTAGTCGCTCAAGATCCTTAATTTGGATTTAAACACCACGAGAGATGGTGGGGGTTGGTTCAAGGGAGTCTTATTTCTTGACTCGTGTTGAGAGCTTAAAGCTTGAGCTTCTGCTGCTCCAACCGAGTCATCGTTCTCCTCGCTCCTACACGGTCTCCCACTGAAAATCTCCCCCTCAAGAATCGCCTCAACCTCCGGGAGCAAAGACCCTTTTGGAATAAGAGGGCATATAATATGTCTTGAGCGCTCTGAAGGGTGTTGTTTTGAGTTCTTTACACGCGAGTGATAGAGACAGAGACTTTGTCAGTAGTTACCAGCGGGGAGTACAGCTAGTTTCAGCTCAAAGCAGCTTCTGGGTTTCTGGTTTCTTGGAGGCTGCAAGATCAGTTTTTCTTTTAGTGTTCGAGGGAGAGAGAAATGGAGGACAAGAGTGATGTTGAGAAGGTTGATGATGTGATGTTGCCTGGGTTCAGGTTTCATCCCACTGATGAAGAGCTCGTCGGGTTCTATCTCAAGAGGAAGATTCAGCAGAGGTCGCTCCCCATTGAGCTCATCAAGCAAGTTGACATCTACAAATATGATCCCTGGGATCTTCCAAGTAAGAACAGAAAAAAAGTTAATTGTCCGATACTTTATCATATTGCTACATGGTGCCTGAAAGTAACCTCTCTTTTTGGTGCTTCTTCGGCGTGTATAGTTTTCACTATGGTAGTGAGTGTGCATGCATGGGATGAAGAAAAGGACCATTTTTTTGTGATCTTTGGTTTTAATTTGATGTTTTTTTTTAATTGTCAGACATCATTTGAAGCTGACCCTATCTATTTCTTGAAGTGACTACGTTTATTATATTGCCCTTATCACATCACATATGTCAGGCAATATGGAAGTGTTCGCACACCAGAAGCGATATTGCTATTTTTGGCAGCTTCTTTTGGCATGTTTTTGAACTAAAACAGAGTTTCGACATCAAGATTGCCACTGTTCGCACTACCAAACCATACTTATCCTTTAATCGCTTGTCATACTTCATATTCTACCAGATATCTTTTTCCACGTCTCGGGATTATCTTTATTGGTGAACCACCTGTTAGTACCAAATAATTTGAAGCATTTTAACACTTTTTTCAGGTTGGCTCTCCTCTAGTAGTTAAGCTTAAGCAGTGTTTTTTTTTTCCCTTGTCTTGTCAATTTTCTTGAAGCAGAATTGGCAACTACTGGTGAGAAAGAGTGGTACTTCTACTGCCCCAGAGACCGCAAGTACAGGAACAGCGCACGCCCGAACAGAGTTACAGGATCTGGGTTCTGGAAGGCGACTGGGACCGACCGGCCTATCTACTCCTCAGACGGTACCAAATGCATTGGCCTCAAGAAGTCCCTCGTGTTCTACAGAGGCCGAGCAGCCAAAGGCATGAAAACCGATTGGATGATGCACGAGTTCCGCCTCCCTTCCATCACCGACTCTGCTCCTCCCAAGAAGTTCTTGGACAAGAACATCCCTCCAAATGTATTATACTCCAAAAAAGCTATCGCAGTTTCACTGTCCTTATTTTTAAATCAAAACTAAAATATTAACAAGTAATTTGATCAAATGTTGGAACTGCAGGACTCTTGGGCTATCTGTAGGATATTCAAGAAAACCAATTCCATGGCACAGAGAGCTCTATCACACTCCTGGGTCACTCAAATGCCCGAACCTATTGGGTCTGATCTGCTTGGCCATGGTGCACAGTACTCTCAGTTCAGCTCAGAGAATATTTCCTGCACCACAGAGATTGGATCAGCCATCCACCATCCAACTTCAGCTAGCTTCAATTCCATGGACGTTCAAGCCTACAGGTCCATGCTATACCCCCCGGTCTCTAAAGCCTCAACTCTCACCATCTCAAACAGCGACCTCCCAAGTGCCTTTGTCTTCTCGCCCCTTGATATGCAACCAGGACCCGCCAAGAGCACGGCCGACACATCCTCTATGCTCATGTGCCCTGCCTTGGGGGGCGGGGAGGTCAACAAGGCCTCTGAGAGCATAAGCTTCGAAGGGTCGCATCAATTCAGTGGCTTCTCAATTGGTCTGCCCCAGGAGATGCAAGGAAACATCGGTGGTGAAGAGGAGGCGGCTGGACTGAAGAAGAATCCTGGTATAGTCCATGTGAATAACCAGTGGCCAGCGACGACGCGATCCATGGGCTTTCCCTTCAGCTTGCCTTCTAACATGCCCTGGGACTCGCCTCCATGTCCTAGTGAGATGTCCACCGCTTTCTCGACAAACAAATGCTACAATTGACTGATCAGGGGAGCATCATACGTAGAGGCAGCTGCTTTTTTCGTTTTTGGGGCAAATGCTTTGGAGCTTATCTCAGTTAAAATTGTCATCCATCTATGCTGTTATATGTACAGTGTATTAGGCTCCTATTACACCTACTAGTATCATTATTTTCCAAGTAATTTGTTTTGAGTCTTCTGCTCTTTGTTATCTTCTCCTGTTACACTTTGCTCAGTTTCAGATGACAAGCAACTTTAGAACAGAAGTAAACCGTGAAGAACCAGAAACAGAGTATCGAGGCAAGTAAACTATCAGAAAAATCGCGCATTTGAACTCCTTTGAGCATTCAGAGCGGACGTTATGACATCGACTTTTCTTGGTCCCTATATAAAAATTAATAAATAGATATATTATTTTATACATGTGTTGTGGAGAGGACGGATCGAATAAAAGATGAAATTAAGAGAACCTTAGCGCACTGACGTTAGCTTGGTCCTTCATCAGTATTACCCAACTTACTGGGAAAAGAGAGGCAGTGAAATATGAGGCAGAGGGTATGACATTTGAGTTTCATACCTGCAAATTCATTTAATAAAAAGGCACTAAAGAAGTTCCAGCAATAGCCATGCCGAGAGTATTTATTTGAACGAACAGCATACGTCATTGAAGTTTATCAGAAAAAGTTCATCACTCATCAGGGGACTGCTTCGCTGGGCAACGGACACAAGGGGCAAGAGCATGACTAGAACTAGATAAATTCGTTGTGGAGAAGAAGAGCATGGTTAGATCAAACCGCTGAGGAAATCAAAATGCGATGTGTCCTGGCTATGCAGCATCAACCTGGACTTTGTGCTGCTATGTGTTGATATTGTCTTGAATTCCACAAATTCGATCGATTGGAAATTCGAATTAAAAGTCGATCGGGAAATCTAGGAAGGCTTGAAGATTGCAGACTATTTGTTTCCTAATATATTTCCTAGATTTGAACCTATCTATAAGAGGTATTCATGGGAAATAGTCACGATTCAATGTAACTGAGATATATCATGATATCTCTAATATATAGGGGATAATTACTGAAGATATTATTAGTAAGTTTCAAATTAAGTAATATCTTTAGGGTGGAATTCTTTCCTATTTGGATTAGGAAAGTGGGGAACTAATTATTTCCTATTTGGATTAGGAAGGTGGGGATTTGAAGATCTATATATATCAGCATTGTACCTTGTATTTGGTGTGAGAATACGCTCAATAAGAAATCGTCTCTCTCTCCCGTGGACGTAGGCGGATTTTTCGCCGAACCACGTAAATCTCCGTTTTCTTGATTATTCTTGTTTCTTTTCTCATCTAGTTAGGGTGTTCTTCCGCACAACACTATGGACTGACAATACAATTATCTAGCTGAGGTTACAATGCTACATGCTGCTGGATACAAACTGAGAGTCTAAACCTCAACACCAGGTTAGATGAGACTAAAGCTGTTCATATTACTTGAGCTACTTGTACTTGAATTCGAGCGCAAAGGTTTCCTGGTTGAGCTGCAATACGCGCCAGGTGACTTCGGCCATGTATGATAGGACAACCTTCGGCCATGTATGATTGTTGTCCTAGATACGACAGCCAAAAGCCTTGGCATAATTAATCATGATCAAACCGTTCCGTCTAACAACTCTTAAGAGCAGAGTCATTTTTCACTCGACCTAATCCAGATACCAGATAATTCACCTTTCCATTAGAAAAAGGCTGACTTTGAACGACATACTTTTGACAGAAGAAGATTATAGCTTTGTTGTTTTCTTTTGGGGTGAAACTCGATTTGAAAAGACAGGGTCCAAATAGCATGCTGCTTTTGCCCAAATATTTTCCTCCCAATAGAAAGAATTTCCTCTCTAACTGCCATTTACAGAAGCTGTACATGGGGTAAAAAATCTCTCAAGAAGACTCTTCTAACTTATGCCCAACTAATCAGAGATCTAGCTACAAAAGTGTTGCAAATTGCTATGCTGCTATGTATATCAACATGGGAAAAGTGAAAATGAGGGCTCTATGTGTAGTTTCCGGTGAACAAACACGATCTTGCTCAACTTGCTGCTACACCAAGATAGTTGGTCAGTCGTTAATCTCGACATGTTTAACACTCTCCTCACTAGCTTCATGTCCACTTGAGAAAAAAAGCACAGGACTTGATCCGAGGTCTCTTCTTGATGCTTTTGAAACTTTCGCAACACGCAGTTTCCACCCCTCAAGAGCTCTTTCAGTTTCTTCTCTTTCTGAGTTCAGTAAATTCCAAATTAGAAAACAGTTGTTGGATGAAAATGGATTGAGAAAAACAATAATCTACAAGACTGCAAAAATGTGTTAATGCCTAACCTTTTGAAGCATCACTTGGATCTGTGTTAACAATTCCAAATCTGCAGGATTCTGAAGTTCTGGTTGGCTTCTCTTTTGATTCTTTTGAGCAGCAGTGCTCGAGTCTTTGTCTGCTCGGATGAATTGCCAAAATATTCTTATAGACTCTTCTAAGATCTCTAACAGCTCGTCACTATTGATGGCGTAGTCACCTTTCCCTTTTAATCTCGCCATCCTTTTGTTTTTCAAACTGTCCTCTGCATTTCAAAATTAGCTTCTAGTAAGTATTATTCCCCTGTATCAAGAGACCAATTATTTCAAACAAAACTATCTTCAAAATGGATCGATAATAACAAAAGTAGATATTGCTGACCTCTAATTACAGGGACCTGCAGGAGATTGCGCAGAAGGCATCGAGTCTTGATGTAATATTGCACCCTCGGGCCTTCAAATTGTTCGTTCTCCAGAAATCTCTGCATGAGCACTTGTAACTGTTGAAATTCTCCGGCGACTTCGTTGTATCGGCGCACATTATAATGGTCTGAGTCCCATAGCTCTAGAGCCCTCACATATTGCCAGTGTAGAAATTCCCAAGAGAGGCACAATTGCCCAACGTACACTATCTCCAAATCGCTATGCAGCTCTCTAATGAACTTCATCGTCGGGTCATTTTCGGATTTCTTCTCCTTGCACAACTTAAAGCTCTGCAACAGAAGGGAAGCGATCGCTGGGCCCGTAGATTTGTGGCTCGAGAGCGACTTAAGCGGGTCCTTTGACCGGAGAAAACCTGCAGGATGCCAAACAAGTAGGTTCTAAGTCTGACCATTGGTCGAATAAGAGTGCGTCAAACAACAAAGAAGACCAAACAGTTGCATAGGCTAATGACTAAGAAATCATCCTACGAAAAGAAAAGTCGGACTTTTGAACGGTTCTGGCTGTAAAAGTCATTCATTCAACATGGCAACTTTCTAGGAACCTTTGAATTGTGCAAGTTAATTTAAGGAGCAGAGGAGAAAGCAGTTTCCCATGAGATGGACTAAAGCAGAAAACTTTCAGGTAGGTTTGATTGCAATGGAGCAGACTGATGTGTACCTTTAACTAACCTCAATTCTTTTATACAAAAAAAAAAAAAGCCAGAAAAGTTCAAGCGTACATGAAATGGTGCTTGTTACTCATGGTCTCTAAAGTAACGCTATTGCATCAAGCGCATACGAAAAATCATTAGCTTTTGAGCAAGGAAGATCCACTGGTATCGACAGAAAAGACCATCCGATCTGATGGGCCAATGAGTGCTCTCATACTGATGTAGGCATGTGCAGGGGTTTCTAACAATTGCTAAAAAATTATCGATTCCTCCTCATCGTACCTACATAACATGACTACATAGCGTGACTACATAATGTGACTATCATCATAATGTCTGTGATCCGAAAGGTGTCATGCTTTTCCCAGTGTCCACAGCTAATCAGATCGGGTGGGTCCTTTCAATAATTTAACTTCTGTTAGACTTCTGAACGTTGGTTGGGAGGGTAATTCATGCCAATCGATTGAGAATGGGCTGAATCGGTGGCATGGTTTTGCCCCCATTATTATGACCACATACACTTTCTCAGAATCAACCCAGCTATGATAATTTGTGAAACTACTGAACTTTTTATCCAGAGAAAAGAAATGAAATTTCAAGATGGTTACTATTGAAGGACTTGCTGACTGACCTAGTGCATACATCTTCTGGTAATTCAAGATGTCAAACTTGCGCATACGCTCGCGGTAGCTCCGGTAAATCTTGTGGAGCTCACCCATCTTCTCTTCACGCTGGAACTTGTCGTCAATCTTCCACGGCTTCAAGTCCTCCATGATTTTGGGGGACTCGCAGTCTTCGAGAATCGTGGGCAGGCCGGTGGCTCTCACCTTCTTCAGCTCCATCCTGAGCTGCTCTATCAAGTCTTGATGCTCCCACAAGAGGTCGCAATTCGAGCCCTCACCGTCCAATTCAGAGTGGTCCTCTGCACCGGGTTTGTCGTAGCTCTTACCCTCTGCGCCCTCCTTGCCTTCGAATTCTTCAAGCTTGGGACTTCCACGGTCCTTGTCATGAGATTGTTTCTCGGACTGCTCGACTTCATCGAGCTCATTCATTGTGCTCTCATCGTCTTCATCATCGGCATCGGAGCTGGCAACGTTCACATCTTGATGCTCATGAACCTCGTCGAGATCTCTCTCTGAAAAGAAATCATCGCTGGTGGAATCCAACAAGCGGCTCATAATCGAGAAATCGTGGCTCGAGCTCATAGAGTCGGAGTCCGTGTCCGAAAAGAGCAAGTCTTTCTCTAAAAGGAACTGGAATTTCTCAGAAGCATCTTTATCATCAATCAAATTGCGCTTGAGCTCCTTTAGTACCTCTTCCTGCGAAAAAAAGCCCTCCTTGATCCATCCTCTGTTTTCCGTGTCGAAATTCTCTTGTGCAAGATCGGACTTTTCTTCATGAACAAATTCTGATTCCTCTAACTCTTTGATAGCGCCCTTTCTGGACGAGAACTCGAACGTCCAGTCGAATTTATCAGAAAAAGAATCTATTCCGGAATCAATACTCGAGTCCTCCACACGTGGACTCAAATCCCCTGTTTCCTCCCTGAGGTTCTTCTCGGAAAGCGATTCGGATAGGAAATTCTTTCCCCGGAAAGTGGAATCATCGCCACATGAGCTGTCCTTAGCGAATTCTTCAAAAGTCGGAAACTTGAACGACAAGAACTTCGGTGGGCTTTCTTCAGTGATTTTATTAAACGACGAACGCTCGCATGCGGCAACATCACCCGCTGCTTTCTCTGGCCCTGAACAAATTGAGCTGTCATCTTCCTGAACATGAGCGGCGTCATTAGCAATTGATCCTCTGGAATCTGGATTTTCATTCAATTTCTCGTGAGGGATCCCATGTTCTTTGTGTCTAACAAGTAACAACGAATAAACAAAAGCAGAGTTAAACCGACTAAACCCAGAATTGAAAATTAAAGGGAAACTATAAAACTCGCAACTTCGTTACCTCAGGATCCTGTTAGCAACCCAGAACAGAGTCCTGAACAGGGACGTGAAGTAGACCCAGAAACACCCAGCAAACAGAACCAGATTCCGGTACACAGCCCCGTTTCGACGACCCATCCTCACCAGATTAAATGGGTAGTTGAGAAGAACCCTCCTTGGTGAGCCCATCAATTTAACCCCATCACCCCGATCTCTTTATTCAGCCCGAAGCAAAAGCAGAGCACGATTGAGAGCAACACCAGTGTTCAACGAAACTCTCGATGACAGGCGCTGAAAAAAGATCCCCCAATCCTCCACAGGCGGAATGGGACCTCCCACCGGTGACAAAGGAGAGAAACTGTAACTCGCTGGAAAGAGTTCAACGCCTCGCATTCAGAGTATCCGATTCACAGAGGTTGAGAGTTCACCTAATCAAGATGGGAGAGAGAGGCCTGAAGGAGGGCGAAGGATTCAAAAGTGGAGAAAGGAACGTGCCAGCGGCTTCTGAGGTTTGCGCAAGGTTCTGGGTCGGGGTTGCTTAGAGAGGTCCATGGGATCCTCGACACCGTCCCGCGTCAGCGCCCGGAGAGGAGAGATAACTATCAGTTGAGAGGTCTGCTTTCGCCCCTAGAGAGAGAGAGAGAGAGAGAGAGAGGGATGTCGTTAAAATGGAAAGTTTACGTCTTTGATTTTTTGTATCGGCGTTGGACAGCAGGGGAGAGGAGGGAGAGATTGTAGGTCGACCGGACCGCCATTATTAGGACCAAGAAAATTTCGAGGACGACGAGGGAAAGGAAAGGAAAAACCCAACAAACCGTGAGGCAGGGGTTAATAGCCCCCCTTAGTCGGTCAAGTCAACAGTAACACGCGCAAAGGAATAACTGTTTTATATTTCCTTTTTTTTTATTCAATTTTTTTGGTAGGACGTCTAGAACTTCTCAATTGGGGTCAAGAGATTTATAATGGCATATTAACAATTTATTTATGAAAGTTACTTATATGGCTAGAACATTGAATGTGATTAATCCACCTGTAGCCCACGACTTTATATGCATACCAATTTAATATATCAATCTTAGCGTACATAGCATTACCTAAATTAGTAAAATTATGAATCTCATTGGCAGATCAAAAAAAAAAAAAAAAAAAAAAAAAAACGCAACATGATGAGTATATGTTTTCTCTTTTTTTTTTTCTTTTTTTCTTTTTGGGCTTGAACACAATTGATTAAGGGTGAGAATGGAATATTAATTTATTATTTGAGGATATAATTTGTATTTGAATTATTATGTGCAAGATATTCATGTGATTTCGATGCATCAAGTGAAATGATCTCGAATCAAAAGCATTACTCAAGTTCCAACCTGCATGGTAATTCTAGAAGGCTAAATTGCATGTAAAATTAATTGCATATGAAGGTGAATGATATCCATGATTGTAACTCAAGATACCTAAATGAAGTTTCCACCCGGCCCCGGTCGGACCGTTGGAGAGAGAAACACAGCCGTGTATTCTATCTTTTTTTATGTATTTTGCCTATTTAAGGTGAATATTTTCCGATGATATAGAAAAGGAAATGAGAGAAGGGAATTGGTGCGAATTCCATGAAAGAACAAAGACTTTGCTTTCAGACCGATGCCGGCCAGGTTGGAGCAGACAATAACATGGTTTTCAGACCAGCGAAGGAAGGCAAGGAGAAAACGAAACTTCCATGCGAAGTAGACTCATGCAAAGTGACGACCTTCGTCGTCACGCCCTCCTCCTTTTATTTTATTTTTTCCAAACGCGTTGCGGATGGATGAGTCACGAGAACATTGATTTCACCTACAGAAAAATAGAAAAAGATGGACAGATGCAGAAAAGCAAACCCTAGATTAAGTAACGCGACAAGAATTCCTACACGTATCCACGTCCCTCATTAGTGAAAGGAAAGCTTTGACTTTTTGGAAGAATTGGATCGCCCGTGAGAAAATATATGTATGAATTCCGCTTTGCAATTCCCCCACTTCATTTGCGTCTTCTTGTCTGATTTTCCATATGAAAAGAAGTTTTTTTTCACTTTCACCCCTTCCTCCCGGGATGGCAGGTTCTCAAATCGCGAGCATCGAGCTTTTTCTTACCATGAAATCGTCCGACGGCCCATTCTCTCGTCCCATGTCGTTTTCTCCATCTCTTTCGATGTCCGATGGAAGCAATTCACTCATTCCGCACGCACGTTATCTGTCGAGTATTTCTCATCCGTCCTAGTCTCGAGTGATTGGACGGGACAAGTACGATACAATTCTTTTGTCGAAAGGAACCATTCTTCCTCGCAATAATCGAGTGGCGCCTTGACCACCTATCGTTCAAAGGGCATTCAAAATGCAGGCACCGGCGTTAGATATAGACGAGAGAGAGAATGGAGACAAACATCTTTCGAGCATTCACCTAATTTCCAATCTTTTTCTTAGGGGCAATTCCTTAATGATCACTCCATGCTTGCATAATCTTCTCCCCAACCTCCATTTTCCCTGCAAAGACTTTGTACCATCTGCAAATTGAGCATTTATAATAAATAGGAATGGCCAAAAAAGATGGACAAGTTATCAACCGCAACAATATAAGTTTCCATTCTAAGGAAAACATGCGAGACAGCTAGCTAGAATGGAGGATAGAGACCATGAGTTATAATGCACTTGTAAGCTAATTAGATCTTCCTAAGACCGACAATGTGCTGGAAGGAATACTCACGCGGCTGTTTATTCTATATCTATCGATGCAGCACCATACATCGTTGTCGTATGCTGGTCAGGATCTTTTGACTCTTTGGTGGGACTTTGGGGACGCACTCGTTTGACTCGAGTCCTGATGATTTTGATATTGATGAGTATTCTATGATGATGATGATGATCCTGGGTATAGCCCAATATGTCTTGTAGATTGAAGTACCTAATGATGTGCATATCCAGCTTTCGTTCACTTGATCATTCTTCCTTTACGAGTCAATAGCAAGAAACTTACCCAATACGGTTTTGAACCTAGTGTGCCGATAACTTGTTCAGTAATAAACGTCTCAATTTTGGCCAATGTAGTCCTAAAACTTGACCAAAAAGATGTGACGATCCACAAGTCATCCACATTAACATGTCGCATAGAATGGCCAGTGTCATGTAAGCAATTCTCAGTAGCAATTGGCCATAAAAATTGCATTGGTTTTGCACAAAGGTTTAGGATTATATTAGCAAAATTGAGAAGCTTAAAACTGAATTGGTATTCATATGATAAATTTAAAATTATTTTAGATAATTTTTTCCGGTTACCAACATCATCATGAAGAGTACTGTGGGTGCATTTTCGTGTTACGAAGAAAACTAGGTTTGCACATTCGTCCAAGTTTTATTTTCTTGGGGAATAATGATTAGGATAGAGGCGATGTTGATGGGTGTTCATATACTTGGGTTCGTTCTTCCTTGCGGAGATGCACCCGTTCCAGGGGCTGTCTAAGATCATTGGTTGAAGTGAAGAAAATGGCGAATTGCCAAAAGCATGTCGACCCAAATCGCACTTCATTGACGGATTCGATTTTCTAGTTTGACAAGTTCCCTTTCTCTCCTGTGGAGATTTAGTTATCTTTCTGTTTAACGAGTCATTATAACATCCGTGGTCTGTCATTTTCATCATGCCATCCGTGGTCTGCTCATTTTGGACTTTTAATAACGAGAAAAAAAAACGATTTTTGGCTTTCTTGCCGATAAAATTGCTTAGATTTTAAAAAATAGTGAAAATTTAAAATGGTGAATATACATATTTGCATGTTTATCCTTTGGTCATCTAGATTTTAACTAGGATAAAATTGAATATGATAAAATATGAAATTAATAAATTTTGTTATACTCTAGTGAATCGCAATAATAAAATTGGATATATTTACATTGTATTATGTATATTTTGGTATAAATTTAAATGAACATAAAAGTTCACAAACGGCAAATAGTAAAAATATCTCACAACATTATTGGCTAATTTATTTTATTTGCTTTTTTATTTCTTTTTTCCCCTTCCATCATTCTATAATAAAATTTTATTAAATATTACATTGTACTAACATACTTAAAATACCTAAAATATGTAATATATAAATATTTATACATTAAATTTATATTATAAGATAGAATTAAAGTAGAATATATAAATAAAAATTCAATTCAATTCAATTCAAACTAAATTTTTATTTTTTGTTATTTTGAATTTCTTATATATGAGTTTGTTATTTGAGAAAAATAACTTTTCTATGATGAATGTTAGAAATTCTATGCACTTTTGTCTCAGCTCCCCCATCGAATAATTTTATCCAACCTATATCCTTGTCATATTCAATTTTATCTTGTCTTGAGTAGACACCAAACGCTAAATAATTTTTTTATCATATCCCGAATTTTATCCACACTATCAAACACAACCTTAAATATTTAGTTGCTTAATATTAAAAAGAAACTAAAATGCTGGTGCTGCAAGATAACAAGCAAAAATCATTTCAAACGATCCCTTATGCTACTTGCATTTTGAGTGAGATGGGTTAAAATAAGGATAGGGTTGGTTTCTAGTAGAATAATCATTAGATTAACCACTAGTGTAACAAGAATTTCTTCAAATTCGCAATTAGATAATTGACATGTGAACTTGAAGATAATAGTGTAGCCGAACTCTTTTCACATGCCAATCATACAACTGTGAATATGGGTACATAAATACACTGGACTTGGACCAAATAAAAACCTTTTCTAATATCCTATTACATTTTTTGGTAAAGAACCATAATAATAGACATAACACATACCCTTACTTCTATGTAATCCGAATGACATATTTTTGAGGGAGATTTTTAGACGAAGGCAAGATAACTATTTGGCATACAACCCATGTATCATAAGAAAAGTTCACATTAGCCTAGAAATTGATAATACCCATCATCTTAAAATACGATTCAAATTGAAAATGATACATGTCATGCATCCAACAAAGAAAGTTTGCATAGACAACATTTTACATGGTTCATATATCATATAAAGGTAATTTCATGCTGATAATATCGTTGAAAAGTGTCATTCAATCACTTGTAAAATTGCTAAACGTAGAAAGTTCCCTAACAAAGATGATTGGAGTATTTTTTGAAATTATCCCCTTTCTAGAATGCCTCGAGAAATTTAATCACTAGACTAGTCAACGGCCATTTCGTGCAAAAAAACCTACCCAAAAAATGAATTTAATAAGAGTGTGGGCGCGTTCAGCATGCGTGTGAATTTGTGTAGGAGGAAAGGAAAACATTGAAAAGACAGGCGACGTCGGCTTTTCTGAATCCGAGGAAAGTCGTGTATTACGTGCGAATGTTGATAAATAAAACTATTTTTTTCATAAAAGAAAAGAACAGAAAAAGGGAAAAAACATGTTAATTAATCAGTAAATAAATGTAGATTAAGGTCGGAATTCTACGGGTGGAAATTGGAAGATGCGGCTGCTGTAGCACCAGAGAGAGGGGCCATCACTTTCGGGTGATTTGACCGTGCGATTGTCAGACATCTCCATCGTCTGCGTGTCACACGACGGTCGATCACGATAGAGGTTGAGAAGATGATCTTGTTTTCTTTCCAAATTATTAAGTTTGATCAGGCCCACCAATTTCACACATAGTAAAAATTCAATATATTTACCTAAAAAAATTAAGAGAGTCAAAATTCGAATCAATCAACGTATTTAAATAGACATCATGAGTCAAATCAAATAATATTAAAATTACTCCACGTTGCACTAATTTTTGATACGAAACCTTTTTTAACATAATTCACATGTACATGTCAACAAATGTTTTGATCAATATATGAAAAGTGGATACCGAATAAAAGAGTGATGATTATTATTATTATTATGACCACTGACCAGACATACCTTTAGGATTTGCACTCGTTGGGGGAGCCTTTGGTGACAAAGACTACTGTGCCAAAAGCTTCACTCCACGAGTGCTTTGGCGCGTCAATCCGAAACATCAATGAAGGTCCCAACCTTTTAAGACGTCTGTACTTCCTCTAACAGCCCCATGTTGAGGCACAGTGTAAGGGGCATGATAACCCATTACTTTACTCCAATGGAAGAGCAGAATGTTTGGACTGGTGAGGACCGCGGAATTCTCCACCATTATCTCTTCAAAAAAGCTTGATTGGTAATCGGGTCGGTCTTAAAACTTTTCGCACATTCGCTACCGGATAAATAACTTGCGGATGAATTTGAATAGCCCATTCAATGGTGAATGCATAAAAAAAGATATTTACACCAGCAATAGATCCAATAAACATTCATAAGAAAGCTGGCTTTGTATACAGCCTAGGTTAGCAAAAGAAAAAAAACAGAAATGGTAGTGTTTACACACAAAAAAACAATTAAGTTGTTGATATAGGCAAGCACATGATTTATTATTGACGACCTTATTGACATTGGCAATCAATGTTGGCACACATCGGCCATACATGTTGATGGCTAAATACCACTCGGTTATCAATACACAGTGACGAATGACTGGTGACCATCAACAAGTGTGCCTAGGAGTGGAAGACTATCTACAATTCGTTAAAGACATAGGGAGATTTGAGATACAATTCCAAGTTCGCAGCACTGGAGGAAAAAGTGATTAAAACGATGAGGTTACAACAAGCATTAGGATGGGAATATGAGAGAAAAGTGTCAAGAAAGTCCTAAATCTTTTATACTTGTGCCAATTTAGTTATAAACATTTTATTGATGCAAATATAGTCCTAAACCTTTTGACTTTATGCTAATCAAGTCATAAAGCATTTATTTATGTCAATTTAGTCTTAAAACATTTGATTTTGTGCCAATTTAGTTTTAAAACTTTTGATCTTGTGCCAATTTAGTCATTCCAGTTAATTTTGACCAAATATTACTAGTATGGACATCGATCAGCTGATGCGGAATGGGTGATACAGATGTGTACAACTTTTAATAATATGTTGATATTTTTTCGAAATTATATATTTTTTTATTTATTTATCTTTTTTATCTTTTTTCTTTTTTTCCCCTCCTTACCTTCCTCCAGCCAATCACCAACTAGACAACTGGCCAAAGGTGAGGGCCGGCAAGGCTCAAGCCCTCACCCTCACTAATGGCTATGAGGGCAACCTTGCAATAGGCGGGTGAGGCTTGCCCTCGCCAAATTTGAATCACAATGATGGATCACAACAAAGGTTGAGAAGATGATCTTGCTTTTTCTTTTCAAATTCTTAATTTCGGTTTGAGACCCACCAATCTAACACTTAATAAAAGTTTAGTATTTTTTACATGAAAAGATCATCAAAAGGAAGTCCAAATTTAAACTGGTCAATGCATCCAATTAGACTCACATTCACTGAAAACTTAAGTCAATGAGTCATAGACCAGCTTCAACATAATCCACACGTACATATCAATAAATGTTTTGATCAATATACAAAAAGTGGATACCAAATAAAAAAAGTGATCATCATTATCAAGACCACTAACCGGACAAACCCTTAGAATTTGCGCTTGTTGGGGATCCAATTGGTGACAAGAGCTACTGTATGAAAAGCTTCACTCCGTGAGTGCTTTGGCGCTTCACTCCATAACATCAATGAAAGTCCAAACTTTTTAATATGTCCGCACTTCCTTTTAGAAGCCCCATGTTGAGGCACAGTGTAAGGATATGAGAATCATTGCTTTACTACAATAGAAGAAACTTGATCGGCAATCTAAAGTGTCAGGTCGATATTAAAACTTTTTACATATTCACTGCTGGATAAATAACATGCGGATGAATTCGGTTATGCAATTATCTTGAAGTACGCAGGAAATTCGTTCGATGGTCAATGCGTGAAAAGGAAGAAGATATTTACACTGGCAATAGATCCAACAAAAATCCATAAGAAAGCTAGCTTTGTATGTAGCATAGATTAGCGCCCCCCCCAAAAAAAAAAAAAACAAAGAGAGAAAGAAATGGTAGCGTTTACACAAAAAATAATCAAGTTGTCAACTTATGCAAGCACGTGACTAGTGTGTGAACGTGAGTAATCATTATACTGTCATACATGTGACTTATTGTTCTTGACCTTATTAATATTAGAGGTCAACCTTGGCACACATTGATGACACATGTTGATGGGTGAAATACCAATCAATGATCGAATAGTTAGCGACCATCAACAAGTGTGCCGATGACTCGGAAGATAGTGTACAATTCGTAAAACACGTGATGAGCGTTGAGATACGATTCAAGGTCTGGGGCCGCTAGAGGAAAAAGTGGATAAAACGACGAGGCGGCTAACGAGCATTGGGATGAGGAGTATAATGCTTATGAATGCAAGCTTAAGATCACAGTACGGGAGATTGTGGAACAATTGACGCGAACGTTTCGAGAGAACGACCGTTCGAAAACCGGATTACGAGATCGTGAGAATGCGGGCACAAGATTTTCGGAATGAAAGAACAAAATAACAAACACTCAGAGGTACGTACGATCATGGGGCAATTTACACGCTTCTGCTCAGAAAAAGGTCAGGAGATCGTGAAGGTATAGATGCAAGACTTTCCGATGTCATACTTTTATTTTCTCAAACTCACATCGTTGATAAAATTTCAACATACATCTTTATCTTAGTGTACTCGGATTTTGTCATCAACTTAATTCTGACGGGTTTTGTTTACATTTGGTTCACTTGTAATAGTTGTACTTTCTTTCTCGTCGATTAAATTCTTGCTCAATTTGTGTTTGTATAGTTCGGTCCGAAGTAAAGTTGTTGGTTTCTTCGTTTGGTTGGATATCCTCTGTCCCAGTCAATGCAAAACCCACTTCTTCTAATTTTTGGTGAAAAGCATTTTGTCACGGGAGAAATTCCAACAAAACAGGTAGGTAAGGTCTTTAAATTTATTACATTAACTTGTTCTTCTAATGAAATACAATGAAGGCAACCCATTTAGCAGCTTACCCATTAGGACTATAATAGGTGTCACTGCACCTCCACGAGGCAAAAGATTTCGTTGATTTCTTCCCTTGATTTTTCATATTAAGAACACCCCGACAACGAAACGAAAACCATGTACACCCAATTAAATACTGCCTTCCCCAAGTCAGTTCTTGTCTGTGGAAAGATCTCGTGAAACTCCATCGAGAGGGTGCGAATTCCATATCTTATTCACATGCCCAGTTATCATATTAATCTCGGAAACTACCTAGGAAATGTTCACGTTGTACGACGAAAGTTGACTTTGGAATATAACAATTGTCCATATCGGTACACAGGGAATTTAGAGGATTTGGATCGACACGGCCGTCCACTCAGAACCGTGTGGGCTAGTCTAAAGTATTGCGCCGATGGGTGCTTGAATTATCTTTTTGGAGTTAAATATTTGTCTCGAGCTTGATCCGATCAACGCGTCCATCGGTCGCATATCAATCCTGGCGTGCCTGCCCTTTCATTTATTCATCGTGCTATTCTTTTATAGTTGGGGCTGTGGAAATTACGGACGACAAGGAAGTCAAGCTACAGTGCTTGGAATGTCCGATCATTTTAGTATTGGAAGGACAGAATCATGATCGGCACTTCCTTCTCCTTTATTATAACTCGGGGATAGTACATACGGATCTGACTACTTCAAAACTCATGAAACATCCTACAAACTCTATGAACCAATCAGATAACTCGTGCCGGTAGCCATAATTTAGAGAAATTTGATTTTTAAGATTGAAATAGACTAAATCGATACAATATGCATATGGATCAAACTTGTCGTTATACTTGGCACATCGTGATTTATTATAAAAATTTTGCTTGAAGCAGTGGTGGTGACATGACTGACCGATTACATCCTTCGTTACCCAAAAATTCAAAGAAAAGCGCGCATGTGTAACGAAATCAACATTGGTCACATCACAGCACATCAATCTTCTAGAAATCTTTGAAGAAAGAAATGGGGAATGGCCGCATCGCTAGCGCTCAATTTTGACGAAAGAAGAAGGAGAAGAAGCTTGCTCGTACTCGGGGGCATTGATGACTGGTCTCGGCTCAATGCAAACGCTTGCTTTGATATTTGCTACAGCCAAGATGAACGAGAATATACACGCGACATTGCTTCGCAAGAATATTTTATTGTTGCAGCAGATGTTTATATCGCTGATACAAAGAGCAATTAAGTTATTATTGTGTGCACGTTCTTGGTAGAGGTGAACAATTTCAAGTTCCGTCCAAACTCCACAGGGAATCTAGAACCTACCATACTCATCGAAATAGGTCCTTAATTTTTAGAATTTGTAACGTACTATGTATACCTAAAACCTACTCCGTCACAAGTTATAGAGCCGATAACAAGGTCTATCTAGGTTCCACATGCACTGCTAATTGAATGATTGCAATAAATCAACACATTTAATGACCACTGTTTACTACAATTAACTTATCACGACTCATATTTAAGTACACGAAAATTATGAAATATTAACAATGTAAAATTTTTAGTCATGGATATTGTCGAAAATGGATGCTCAAACTAATGGTTTCGAATTAACCATCAAAATAAGTTCCTTAATTTTTTGAAACTAAAATCTACCCTACATATTCTAGAACCTAGCCAGAACCGGATGGATTCTCATATTCCCGGCTATAACTTAAAACCATGCTATCCATAGTTCTTGGCAGCTATCATGAACCCTCGCATGCAGATTTCAAGCAAGATTTTCCCAGGAATGCGCGTTCATCAGGTTCCGGGCTTGGAGTTTGGACGATGCGAATGATGAATTTTCTCACTTCCGATGGGCTCGAGAGGCTTAGAAACTAGACGTTGGCTTTTGGGCTGGCCTTGTAGTTGGTGATATGACCCTCTCTTTCTACTTTCTTTCGTGGGACGGTCGCTGAATGATGGTCGAGTCTAGTCGAGTCTGGACCAGCTTGCATGCAAATTCCAAGAATAGGATGATGGAACAGATCATAAAAGCGGTTTTCACGTCAGGCAAGGTTAAGCGAAAACAACCGCTAATGACATCGTTTCAATGAACCCGACAAAGCTCTCTCTTTCCGTAGGAGTTCAGGGGCCACCCGAATCGAAAATTTAACACCGCCCCCCCCTTCCTCCTCCTTAATTAATGAGCTGGTCCATTAAGCTGAAAGGAAAAGGAAAAGCTATGTGTATATATATATACACAACGCGTCTAATTAGATATCGACACATCTTTTCTGCGCAAGCTGTTGGAATGGCAAAGCAGATTGTTACCTACTAATCAATCATTAATTTGCTTGAAGAGGGTTTCTCTTTACATGGGGAACAATAATTCTGTCTTCTATGACAGGGAAGACATCACCAGGCAGTCGAACTTTGGATGACCCAAAGTACCTCCCCAACGACCTTCACTCTTCTAGGGTTTACCCACTAAAGGGAAAACATCAACTCTACAAACATCTGTGGTCATTGATCTCCTCCACACATGGTGTGTGCTATAAAAACCCCCTGGTACCACTCTCTTTTAGGTCCAAGCTAGGGCTATCTCTCGATCTCTCTCTCTCCTTACGCGCGCGGTAGGTAAGGAGATGAAGAGGGTCCGAGTTGTGGTCGTCAAAGGGTCGTCGGCGAGCTCGAGAAGGAGAGGGGAGACAATAAGGTACGGGGAGTGCGAGAAGAATCAGGCGGAATCGATCGGAGGGCACGCGGTGGACGGTTGCCGTGAGTTCATGGCTCGCGGCGAGGAGGGCACCGCTGCCGCCCTCATTTGCGCAGCCTGTGGCTGCCACCGGAGCTTCCACAAAAGGCTAGTGATCACCGAGAATCAATAGAGACCGATGACAACGATCGAGATCTCGAGTCATCTCATTTGTTCAAATTTGGTGATCGCAAAAAAAGAAGAAAAAGACACGGATGAATTGAGATTAGGTTTTGGTGCATCCTCACTTGATGGAGGTTTGATTCGTTTCTTGTGATCAAAACTCTCGGGGATCGATCATCTTGGATTGGAGAGGATGTAGATGAACGAGGTTATGCTTTCTCTTTTCTTGGATTTTCATTTCGGGCTTGCTTTCATGCTTTGGGTATTGGCCTCTGATTGGAATTTAGTTTGTATGAGTGCAGAAATGGAATTGTTATTCCCAAAAAAAAACTGTTTAATGATCTTTTCGAACATAGAGAAATTGTAAGGCAGATATAGATGATGGATGTCGAAGTTAAAATTTCGTTTTACGCATGAATATGGTGTGTAGTGCATGATGGGTCATTTCTCAGCAACCAAATATGTCTCGGAAAGATGATGATGTTCTTGTTCTGCTGGTGGTGTATGGGTTCAATCAACTGAATATGACTCGTGTAAGAAGTTGTATGGTATAAACTATAGGCTCAAAATTCTTATCATTTAATTTATAGATCCTACATAAATCTTGTTATTTATAGGTGAGAGGGGGTGATAAAAGATATCATAATTGATGAATCTAAACTTAGGCGCTAAGATATCGATACGTGGAAGTGAACTATGAAATTGAAAAGGAAATCCATTTTCACACCTTAACATATACATTGATGAATCTCTACATTCATCATTTGATACCAACATTGCCATGTGCATAACAAGGCTCTACACTATGCAAAAGTTAGTAATGGTTGCGAATGTTACAAGGTCGGTCTAAGTATATAGGGTAAGTGTTAGGATGCGTATAAGGTCTTGTCAATCCTATAAGCACCATGTACTTGATAAAAATATGTTTATACGCATTTAACATAAACTATACTTATACCCTTAATACCTAATGCTTGCACAAATATATAACCTTGACGAGAATTGAGCTTTTATAAGGGTTGGATTCGAGGGAGGAGTTTTATGAATATGAATTTTATTTATAATTATGATAGAGCGATACATAATTACCATACACTTCATCCTTTGATTAATTTTTTTTTTATTTCAAAACTTTGATATTGGTTAAAGAAAATATTATAGTCCTAGGATAAATTTTCTAGAGTATTAGGTCCACTGCTGGAATAAGAAATAATTTACATACTTGTCATTAGATTGTTCACATAATGAAAAAAAAAATTAGATTGTAAGACTAACTTCAAACGTCCATGTCTACCATTATATGGTGAATGTATATGGCTCTTTTAACACTGGTGGCGAACCTTACAGTGATTCAAAGAATATGGAGTAAACAAACCAGTTAATGCACAAATTTTCAGGTTGTCCGCCACGAGGCCACACAGTATTTTGCGGGCAACACAGTTAACCTTACACGCCTTGAAACATACAATACTCCTAATTTATGTATCTTGATTCAACATGTGTTTTTTAGCAAATGCCTCACTTCAATTGCTACAAGTAAATTTGATCTATTAGACTCCATTTATTTTGCGAAAAATAAATGATTTGAAAAATATTTTTTTTAAAATAATCACTTATATCACGTATAAAAATGAATAAAAGAAGATATAAAATGTTGTTGATAATGAAAAAAGTCATCAACTAATTAGTTCAAATTATATAAGCAATTATTTTTCGGAATTTTTTTTTTAATAATTTACTTTCATAAAATAAATGGAGTCTTAATTCTCTATTAATATAAAAAACCGTGGACATCTTGAAAAGATTTACTTTTTTTCGAGCGTGTAGATTTCTGAAAGAGTTGCTAAATATAAAAGTTTATTTGTAAAATTATTGTTCACCTCGTCCACCAATAACATATTGGTATACTTACCGACACTTTTGTGAATTATCAATTCTTTTTGTGAGTTTGCAACTTTCCCATTTTTTATCTTGTACTAACTTTTCTTTGTCTTTGTTACCATTGTATTTATTATCTCTTATATTAACTTACAACATTTATTTGACTGATACATCACATTTTCTCTGGTTGAATCGCCAACTAGCTCTAAGTTGTCAGCTTTTTCTGTTTTCTTTACAATCATCTTGAATATATTTACCCTTACAAGACTTTACCAACCCTTTTTTACATGCCTAGCTAGTTTTGCTCCCACTAAATTACCAGCAAATTTTGGTTTATCAACTCTCATTTGAATCACCCATTAAAGTTTATTTGATTTTTATGAACAATTAACCGACTTTTCTATCAAATCACCAACTTTAATTTGCATCACTTACCAGCCAATGAAAATTACCAAATCTATTTTAGAAATACAACCCTAGCCTAGCAACAAGAATTTAAGGCAAATTTGAATACTTCAACTCGCATACAATATATCATGTAGACGCAGCTGGGGTTGCTAAGACCACTTTTCATCAAGAGAGAGGCTTCAGAAGTTCATCATAGATTTTGCTAAGAACCAATTTCTAAAAATGGCATGATTGTCTGTGGGCAATTTCAACCTCTTTGAAGGGGACTGCACTCAAAACTTTGCCGATTTCGAGGGCGAGCTAGAGGGTAGAGATTCAACGTCGATACCACCTCCGATGCGCAAAGTGTGTTTTAGCATGATTAAGCTCTAGTCACGTCGGCTGCTTTGGAGGCCCACTGGACCAGATGAATAATGCGCCCGGTGGTTAAAATGGGAAACCTCCTCATTAGCGCCCTTAAGAAAAGGTGATTAAAAAGCATAAGGGTATATACTTCCTTTGCTGGCTTGGGCGGTCAAAGTCCCAAAACAACTATGGAAAATGCTATAAATAGACTGACCTAGATAAGAAAGCATCATTTCACGAGGAGAGTGAGGTTTCCATTAAGGAGATGGCGTGAATTCTCAATGCATGCTTAATTAGGAATGAGCGATTTTAAGGTCGGTTTAGGTTTGATTTGGAATCCAAAACCTATGATGTCGGAACCGGTTCTCTAGTTTTTGGAACTTGGAACCTATCATGCATTTTTTAGATCCTAAAATTTACCCTGTCGATCGGTCATAGGGTTTACCCAAGAACCAATCAATTTTCTTCTCTTTTTTTTGTTTCATTTTTAGTTAAGCAAATTGAAAATGAATGCAACAACATAAATCATCATTTGCCAATAGCAATAATCCTTAAAAACACTAAGTTTCGTTAAAACTCACATGCAAGTGTGTGTGTGGTGATGGACTTTCTTGTCTACCTTGTATGGCTTGCACGGTCGGCTGATTATTTCCGATCACGATGGCTGCTCAAGTGATGCCACAATAGACACTAGGAATAATGCTGCTCTATAATCGCTCATGAGGCAATTTAGATTTAAGGGCTGATGGCTCCAAACAAAAAGCTGTCATATTTTGAGCTGATCTTGGAACGGAGGATGCCTCCTGTCATTTTGTATACTCAAATTATGTCCATAAAATTGTTTTTAAACATTAGCATAGGCTACCGGCTGACCCTAAATCGTTAATATAAGTCCAATGTCCAGTCTGGTTCTTACACAGACACAACCGAATCGCACGTTATCGGTCCCACTTTTTTCAAACGAGTGAATAGTTTCTATGACCGGGCTCGGTCCTCAATTTTACCCTGAATCCGTACGTGCTTAACTGAGGCTGATTTTATGAGGTACAATATGACTTTATGAGGTTAAGAATCATAAGTTTGACCAAATTAGATTCAAACCCTTAATTGCTTTTGGGTTTTGACAAGTTACTGACCCTTGTTATACCACTCATTTAGCCGCCCAACAATGGCTATGATGGCAGTTATTGGGATGTAATATAATATCAAAAGATGACAGGCAGAGAGAGAGAGAAAGAGAAGGTTCTATCATTTGACATCAATGGTATATCTATTGGATGTTGATTCTGGGAAGAAATTGGAAAAGCAGCATTGACGAGATGATCTAAAAATATAGGGCTTGAGAGAGCTACCTCTAGGTTCAAACATGTTGCCATTAATACTAGGTCATGGCTATCGAAGACCTTTTTCGGGGTACCACTCTCCTACTTACATCTTTTCTCATGCGAGGCGAAGGTTTGGTGACTTTTTGACTTTCGTTTTCCCGTAGAATGAAATCGGTCAAGATTCCTTGGTCATAATTTCATGATCGGATTCACCGAATTATCTAATTGTATTATTCTCGCCCGCCCTCGAGCTCGAGTTTACTTTTACCATTTTTAAATATGTACCCGCATCTATTGATCATCACATTATAAGCATCGACAAAATCTACAGTCGAAACGTCTTGACTTAGCTAGCTGCAACCACTGTCGTCAAATAGAGGTGCAAGTCATGTGTTGAAAACCCTAAATGAAGGAGTTGGTGAACAGTCAATCCACCCAAAGAAGATGGTGTTCGAAACATTGTGATTTTCATAAGGTTAATACAAAAGATCGAATACGATATCCATGAATGCGTAAATAGACCAAGGCCCATGTCATTTGTGGAGGTGGTCTTGGACCTGTCCATCATCGCTATGTTAAAAGATCCCCTAATTCCCATCCAGGCCAACGATGACAGAAGAAAATTAGCTTAGACTTCGATGATTGACGACATTATTGAGTTATGTTATTGACGCACGACTACTCGATTTCACAAAAACATACTAAAGAGTTCGATAGTTGTCAAACCCTTGGCCCCGCGACTCGCGACTTAATGTCCCGACCAGAGTACTCGAGCCATGCAACTCCAAAACCCTAAGGACTCGCATAGTACCCGACCCCTCCCTAGACTGAGGACTCACATCCCATAGGGGCCCAAAGAACCTCGATCCTTTCAAACACAACAGTCAGATGGCTATTTGAAGAGTGCAATAGTTTAATAGCCCAAATGAAATGAATCCTAATAGTCCACTGTTCATGTGATGCTAACTAAATTGCAAATTGGATCACGAAAGCCTGTTCTAGAAGAATTCTACCTCTTAATTGGCTATCTAAACCCCCCATCCTTGGGATTCATTATGTTTTGAATCAAGCTTTTTTTGTTTTTCTAAACTAAAACATTGAATGAAAGAAAATAAATTTCAACCAGAAAAAAAACAACAATCAAAAACAGGACATGAGCACTCCGACCCGGTCGATCTTTTTTTGTTATATTTTCTATTTTTTTCAGGTTCAAATTTTAACTTCTTTTTTTCCGAACAGTGACACATAAAAATTAACTCCAATTCATACAAAAACCGATAGAGTAAACTAACGAGCTTTTTACCAGTGCAAAACATGGATCATTAACTCGAAATGTCCAAGATAAAACTCGTCGCATCACTTAATCCCTCATCCCCGTCCCATCGCCGCGGGCAGATCATTAATTTTCCCCCAAAAAAGAAGTTAGAATCAATCAGCTTCAGAGTCCACTTTGATTTTTTCCAGAGCTGCTGCTTCATCAGACAACAGCTTTTCCAGTCTTGGAATATTGTCCTCAAGTTCTGGAATTGTCTTTGCTGAATCCTCACACGTCTTTTTTAATCCTTCAATTTTCATTGTATCTTAAAGGAAGGAACAGGTGAAATGCCAAATTATGATTAATGTATGTAAACTATTTGTTTCCTACCTTTTCAAATTTCTCCTCAACTTTCTTGATCTTTTGCTTCTTGTGCTTCAAATCCTCCCGATATTTGACATCTTGATTTTCAAACTCCTTGAACTCATCCTTACAGACTCGTAGAATATTATCCAACTCCTGATCATCCATAAACAAACCCAATTGCAAATTTTCAGAAGAAATGGCAAAAAATTCCAGCAGCAATCATCACATTGCAATGAATATGCACACTTCCTTTCGCATATAGACGGAAAAACAGCTGATATGTGGTGATTTCCTTTAGCAACTTCAACTTGTTAGTCAGACCCACACAGAGCATACCTCGTCTGTTCAAATACTTCTGGTGCACAGCCTCAAGCTCCTTCAAAGTCTTGTTACTTTCTCCAATTTTCTCCCTAGAATAAACATCCCAAGACCCATTACAAAAGTGTGAACCTTGGATACCGACACAGACATAATGAAGCAAACAGATATACCTTTGTCTATTCAAATTTTCTTCTAGGCTGGAGAGGTTTGCTTGCATTTCAATCATTTGGGCGTTACTATCTTCACAAGCAAACTTTGTGACTTTCTCTTGCCATTTCATCAGAGACAATTCCCTCAACATGTATGATTCTGCTTCGTTCTTCACATCCCATTGCAAAGACAATAATAAAATCCAGTACCATCTTAAGACTACAAAACATAATATTTTATATGTCCAAAATATATTGTAATACCTCCAGGCTATCTCTTTCTTTCTCAGCCAGCTTCACCATTTGCACTACGCCAGATCTCTTCTCATTCAGGGACTCCAGCCTGCAATTTTGATCATTGAATGTGTCATTGTCAGTCTGAACATTACTCATTATGCGATGCAATGGGAAACAGATGAGTGGCCCAACATATTCAGCAAACAAAGGATAGAGGCATAGGCCAGGTAATGGTGGCACGTCCAATGTATTCCAGTGTATCAAAAATGGAACACTGGATCATCCTGACTGTGCAACTTCAAAGTTTAGAGGAACTGACTTGCTATTCCTCAGCACAAAGCCACAAATTATAGCCTATATTCTATCATTCAAAATGATACTTTCCTATTAGACATAAGGAGGAGCACATTCACACTTGTGAACAAAGGTGCATCTAGAAAAATACACCATATGGAAACCTGTAATGTGTAAAATTATGAGAGTGCTCCTATGTTGTCATTCAACTTCGGAGATGAAGTACTAACTCTTTGGATGATTCATCTATTTTCTCAATGTATTTGTTGGTTCCAACAATGTCTTCAAGATACTCAAGAAAACCTTCATCATGGGGTCCTTGGGCCTTCGGCTTCATTAAGGAAATCTGCTCCACTTCACCCTGATGACAGCAATCATGGAGTTAGTTCCAGTTCGCATTAAGCTCAGCCGCACTATTTTGTGACAGGATTGACCTGAAGAATCAAGAAACGGTTGTTGTCCAAGTCCACCCCTTTCCCTCTCAATAATTTAGTGACCTCAGTGAAGTTGCTCAAGCGGTTATTAATGTAATACTTGGAGGAGTTGTCTCAAAATGCGACCCGGCTAATCTCAAAATCACTTCCTCGAAAAGCTTCATATCCACCATTGTCCTGGAGTTTTGGAAATTGACTATATCAGAAACATTTTAACACTGCGACTCTGCAACAAATCAAGGCTCTTATTACTTATCTCTAATCGTCAGTGATTGGTGTAAAAAGCATCCGCTTAGTATGTATCCCAATTGCTTGAGAGAAATAAAGGAAAATCAAGAAACAAATACTTGCCCGTATTGTAATTTAGCTTTTACTCATTGTTGCCCTATTCAGGAGGGAATAATTTCTAGTAACAGATCTGACTAACAATTTTATCCTGGCAATATTGGGATATTAAACATGGCGAGGGCAGACAACGGTACAAGTTGGAAGTCTTTGTTACCAAATCCACGATTTCCTGAAAGTGAACGGAAACGCCAGCGCTGTCTAGATTCTGGTGATTCGTTGAGTTGTGGATAAGCTCCGAAACCTTGTTGAGCCTCATCTGCAGAGACAAACCCAGGTTCCCGCAAATGCAACATCACTTTAGCAATAATGGTCGTCGAACAGCTCTGCAAAATTCAGCTTTGAAGAGCATGCATCTGCAAATATACCTGCTTTGCTCTCTTCCCGAACACAAAAAGCATAGCATCTATCACATTGCTCTTCCCGCTCCCGTTCGGTCCGACTACAGCCGAAAAGCTCTGAAAAAACCCACAACCAAGAACTCAACGGTCGTGTCCGCAAACCACAGAGCTCTTTCGCTCTTCGTCAAATGAACAACACGGGAAATTCCTCAAAAACTACAACTTTCACCAACACGCGCAAAGGCGGAATTCCCGTTTCTTCGCTGCAAAACCCAACAACGAATTCCACAGTGAAAAGAGCTCGGAACCCTAACCTTGTGAAAGGGGCCGACACGCTGCTCGCCGGCGTAAGACTTGAAGTTCCTCATCACCATCTCCTTGACAAACAGCCTCGGCGGGCCGCTCCCCCTCGACGGCTTCCGGCCCGCCGTCCCCGTTTTCCATCCCCATATCCTCGATTCGAGCTCCGCTTGCCCTGCGTCGCTCCGCGACAAAAGTGGAAGCGCTGTCGGAAGTTCGTCCGGCGGGGGTCGTGACCGGTCTCCGAGGAAGAGAGAAACCGGCGACGACGTATAAGGATTCGATCTGTCCGAATTTGATCGAATCACTTTACCCAACGCGAGCGGGATTTCGAGGGGGAAGAATCGGAAAATGGCGGGAAAGCGATCTGCTTTGAATTCAGGCCAGCGGACTCTCTTTATCTTTGTATGGGATCCGGCCCAGAGGCCCAAATATAATTGGGCCTTGCCCTGACAATTTGGGCCATTTCAGTAGAGATCGTCCGTTCGATCACGACTCTAAAGTCCAAACCCAGAACAGTAAGAGCTTTGTCTTTAATTCGAAATCAAGACAACTTTGATCAGAGTTTTGTCCTTTTTCGGGGTACCACTCTGTTACTTACATCTTTTCTCATGCGAGGCGAAGGTTTGGTGACTTTTTGACTTTCGTTTTCCCGTAGAATGAAATCGGTCAAGGTTCCTTGGTCATACTTTCATGATCGGATTGACCAAATTATCTAATTGTATTATTATTCTCGCCCATCCTCGGAGCTCGAGTTTACTTTTACCATTCTTAAATATATGCCCGCATCTATTGACCATCATATTATAAATATCGATAAAATCTACAGTCAACGTGTCTTGACTTAGCTAGCTGCGACCTTTGTCGTCAAATGGAGGTGCAAGTCGTGTGTCGAAAACCCTAAATGAAGGAATTGGTGAACAGTCGATCCACCCAAAGAATATGGCGTTCGAAACATTGTGATTTTCATGAGGTTAATACAAAGGATCGAATAGGAGATCCATAAATGTATAAATGGAACAAGGCCCACGTTGTTTGTGGAGGTGGTCTTGGACCTATCCGTCATCACTATGTTGTGACGAAAAGGTCCGCTAATTCCCATCCTGGCCAGCGATGAGGAAAGAAAATTGGCTTAGACTTTGATGATTGACGACATTATGGAGTTATGTTATTGATGACAATTGCTCAATTTCGTGAAAACATACTAAAGAGTTCGATAGTTGTTGAACCCTTGACCCCGCGACTTGCGACCCAATGTCCCGACCAGAGTACTCGGGCCATGCAACCCCAAAACCCTAAGGACTCGCATAGTACCCAACCCCTCCCTAGACTCAGGACTCAGCATCCCATAGGGGCCCAATGAACCTCGATCCTTTCAAACACAGTGCCTAGATGGCTATTTGAAGAGTACAATAGTTTAATAGCCCAAACGAAATGAGTCTTAATAGTCCAGTGCTAATGTGATGCTAACTAAATTGCAAATCAGCCCACTATAGAAGAATACTACCTCTTAATTGGCTATCTAAGCCCCCCAACCCTTGGGATTTGTTGTGTTTTGAATCTAGCTTTCTTTGTTTTTTTAAACTAAAACATTGAATGAATGAAATTAAATTTCAACCAGAAAAACAACAACACTCAAAAACAGGACATGAGCACTCCGACCCAGTCGATCTTTTTTGTTATATTTTCTTTGTTTTCTCGTGGGTGCAAGTTTTAACTTCTTATTTTTTAAACCCCGATTCATACAAAAACCGATAGAGTAAAGTGACGATCTTTTTACCGGTACAAAACATAGATCATCAACTCGAAATTTCCAAGATAAAACTCGTCGCATCACTTAATCCTTCATCCCCGTCCCGTTGCCGCGGGCAGATCATTAATTCCCCCCCAGCCCCCACAAACAATACCAAGTCAGAATCAATCAGCCACCAATCCACGACGAGACGATACGATCGCAACATGGCGGATTGGCTTCATGTGAATCCGGAACATCTCCCATGTGAGCTCTGAAAACAGGGCCAATAACAAAACAAAACAAACACGACCGAACGGAAAACCAGGTTCTAGGTAAGAAATCAATGTAACTTTCGAGGTTAGGTCCAGCAACATTACCTTGCGAAACAGGGACACGTCCTGCGACCAGGGCTCGTGCCAGGCCGCTACTTCTCACATGGCTCCTGTTGACTCTCTTACCCAATTTTCTAACGTCTCTCCCACCACACGATCGATGGATTTTCCCCTTCCCCAAAAAAAAAATTTTTTTTTTTTTTTTGATTTGTTGAATTGGGAAAACTTACATGGTGTGTATAATTCAATGAATTCACGCGGACTCTAACCCTTCCTTCCCCTCCTCGTCACGTTCAATTTAATGATCCCCGACAGTAGCGAAACATTAAATTTCGATCGAGGGTCGTCTCTTCCTTGACGCTGCAGCCCTCCCCTCCGTGACTAAAATCTCCGCATATTGGGGACCAATAATCCACGGCGGACTCCATTTTTGGGTATATTTCCCATGAATTATATCACACGCCTTTTCCCATTTTTGTTTTTACTTTAAGACTTTCGGGTCGAAAGCATCGACCCGGCCCCCCCCGGATCATCCAATCCCGATCGAGCACATCGCGAAAAGGGTCGAAAGAGGTTTACTAGGCGAAAATGTACATGCTTACTCGAATAATAAGAACAAAGATCAAGTGGGTCGTTGCCCCCAATTGCATTCCAATTCGCCCCGTACAATTTGCTAGGCGAAACGAGAGAGAGAAAAAGAAAAATTCATCTTCTTCTCTTTTCGTTTTTCGGAGAGGAGGGCACGCACGACGAGTCGATCAATCTGAGATCGGGAGATCTATGCAGGAAGATAGTGTTTGGACCACATTACCATATGCCCAAAAAAAACTTTATTCTCTTCCCTCCTTGAATAATTGCGTGGTCCTCCCCCTCGGCTTTAATCGATGAGGAATTTTTCCCCTCTGAACTTATTAGGCGTTTTTCGCTTTTCGTATTGAAGAGAATTTCGTTGCCATTTGCAAATTCGTTTTGCCAAAGGAGGGGAGGGACTTTGGTTTAAGGGCTCTTGCGTAGATATTCATTGGCCCTCTCCCACGTTCTTAACCATATGCTACGTTATAATTAATTTTGGTGACGTCGTTATTCACTCTTGATCCGGTGAGAATATGGTCCTCACGAGAGAATATATCGAGATATGGGGAGATATAATTCGCCCTCGATCAGTGATACGGTCCATTTATCCAATCAGGAAAGGAGAAGCTAAAAGCAATGGCGATGACGACCACAATGACGCTATCATCTGTACTATTCTTTGAAAAATACCCTCGATTTGAGGTGCAATCCCAATTTTTTCAAACTTCTTTTGTCTAAAAATAAAAATCCTAAACTTTCATCTTAATCTCAAATCTACTCGTTATTTTTTTCAAGATTGTCAATGTCGGAAGATTATTGTGGTTCCAAATGGAGATGACGATGTTGATGAAAATATGGGTTTTAATGACTAACTTCTAACTAGCCTCGATGTTGATAATTTTAAAGAAATTAGTAACGATAGCTAAAGTGAAAGTTCATGACTTCTTTTTAAGATACAAATAAATTCGGGGCAAAACTGTGATTACGCTTAAAGTTGGATATTTTTAAGGGAATCCGGGCCTAAAAAAAATAGCGTGGACCACGCGGAAGAAAAGCTAAAGGCAAAGCGAAGGAGCTACGCGAAATTAAACACCATGTTTATCATAATGTTATACGATCAGAGTCAGACCATCTGGTCAAACCTCATTAATAATACGCGTAATGCCCCCCCGGTCAACGTTCTAAAATATTCGACTTCAGAAAAAGGACAAAGTGTCAGGGAGCTGGTGTCGGCATTTCTTTTTCTTTTTTTCTTTTCTAAACAAGATAACAAATAAAAAGCGATTAGCGTATAATCTCTCTCTCTCTTTTTTTCTTTTTTTCTTTTCTAAATAAGATGACAAATAAAAAGCGATCAGCGCATAATCACTTTTTTTTTTCAAACGGATGCCTTCGAAATAATTTAATAATTTTCGGAAGCTGAAAAAGGAAACTACCGAAGGGCCCCAAAAAAAAAAAAAAAAAAAAAGTAGGGACGAGTCCGAGAAGGGTGGCCTGGCTTTTGTGCTTTTGCTCTTCACGTGTTGGAGATTTCCTAAATTGTGGTATAAGATTTGTAAATTACTCCACTTTGCCAATTAGGGTTCAATTTTAGGGCCACTTGGTTAGTGATGTTCTTTCTGCTGTCGTTGTTATTTTGAATTTCGGGCCAATGCCTATAAAATAAAAAAAAATCCCAAACCGAGGCACTGTTGTTGCTTCGCCCCAAAAATTAACCGTCTTCTTACGAAAAATTCCAAATTGGCGTCGTACGACACATTTACCGACAATCAATTCTCGTCCTTGAAAAATTGCAAATTGTCACTTGCCGTCGGATAGCATCCCGTTGAAATGGGCATGCGTAGACAACGAGCGATAGATTCAAGTCATGGATGTTGGTTTAAGGTTTTTAATGAGTCAAAACCTAGTTGTACCGGGTTCGAAACTTTCTACATTATCGACCCTTAATTATTATTGTAATTTTTATTTTTTGGGGGGGTTGTCGAATTTGGAGTTTATATGGACAAAGTGTACACATCAAAGAAGCTGGGGGGCTTTCAATAATGACAACATAGCTGGATTGCGAATTTGGTGAAAAAAGGAATCCTATGAGACAAAGGCAGTGTAGTGATGGGGGTGTGTGTGTGTATAGTAGTAGTAGGCTTTCACAGAAATCGCAATTCGAAATGGTGACTTTTCACATCCCGCACCATTATTTCCCTTCCTTAAATGACAAAAAATCAAAACAAATTTTAAAAAAATAAAATAAAAATTGGGGGAGGGGGGAGAGAAATCATTAGCACCACTCACGTTACGTGTCTGAAGAAATTGTTTGGTCTTGTCTGGCGACCTCCTTTCACATGGGCAAGCCCCGTCGTACCATGATGTTAAATAAACTCACGTACGTGCTGCGTTCCATCGCGATCTCAATTCGTAAAATTGTATCTTCCCTTTTTTTTCCATTTCTTTTCGTTTTGATTAGGTTAAAATTTCATATAATCCAATGGAAAATTTAGTATTTACCCAAAAAGGGAATTTCTATTTTTCAAGTCAAATGCCGCTAAATTTGATTTGAGGAAGATGGGGGCAGGCTAAATCATCCCGAACCGCAAAGACTTTTTTGGGACCCCCTTGATTGAGATCATTATCCGATTGCTTTCTGACCCCGGAAACCGACCAATCACGGCCCCAAATCCACGAAATAAGAGAGACCCGAGGTTTATATTTTCGCAAGATATAATGTTTTTTTGGTCAGATTCGCAAAATATAATTATATTCCGCCAAAAGAACCCAAAAATGGAAACAAATAAATTCTTCTCGAATTATTGAAAAAATTGGCCCATCCGGGCGTGTCGTGTCATAATGCTTCAAGAAGTGACACTGTTGTGCGGAGAATACGGATCCGGAGAGGGGATTGGTTGCACCCGTGCACGATTTGATTTTTTTTAAAGAAAAATTTAGGGTTTCGAGAAGACATATTATGAATTAATTTTTTTGGACAATGCGATGGTAATAATGCATGAAAGTTAGTTCCTAGCTTTAGCCCTTCTGAAAATAGGTTCAGTGTCCCTCTCTACGATAGCCAAAAACAGGTCTAGGGTCTAAGTCTCCGTAGTGTGTTCTCTCTGGCTCGCTTCTGGTGGGGATGAGTTTGGCGTGTGATGAGCCATATGGAGACTTGCCTAATCAAAAGCTTTGACCATACTTAGGAAAAAAAAGAAAAAGGGAAAATTGAAATTAGAAGGAAAAGAATCGCGAACATTAAACGACCGAATTGACAATGCTGGTACGTGCAAAGATCTGGATCGTGCGTTTACAGCAGTGCCGGTGGGGACACGAACCCTAGCGTTGAAAAGATGGCTTCTTGAAGATTAATTCGGATTAGGACAAGGAGATTTAACCACCCTCTATTACGAAGCAATAAGCCGCAACTGCTAATCGTGATTTCGATGGCGTGCCCTCCTTCGTCTTGATCTTGTCTTGTCTATTGCGCATGCGCGAGCATTAGCTAGATTATGAGCCGTACATATCGAGTGGCTTAGAACAGGGTGGTGGATTATGTGTTATGACGTGACGATCAAGTTGTTTTAGAGGGTTTCAAATCGCTAATGAAATCGATGGTGCTGCTCGTCGAGACACGTGTGCTTTCGGGATAACCCATTCGGTCATGGGTAGGGGCCATAGCCCGCCCTGCCAGCCCCTCGACCATTTATCGTTCATGCTCAATTTCGCCCCTCGAGGAAGAACAAAAGGGGAAAGTGTTGTATCTCTGTGCGCGTATTCGAAAATTCGATGCCTATTTCATGATGTAAAATCGAAACTACCAAAACCCATATTCAGAATCAAAAGTTTTCTGAGCGCCAAGGCACTCGTTTTGCTGTCAAAGATTTACAGTATCGCATTTGGCTCAGACAAAATATATTTTCCCCTGAAAACCTAGAGAGTTGTTGGCCAGTACTGGAGAGAGAGAGAGAGAGAGTGCTGTACACGTCCATGGGATGAGAGCTGATCCGCACCAGACCCTTTCTCTCTCTCTCTCTCTCTCTCTCTCTCTCTCTCTCTCTAAAAGTCTTTCATTACAGTAAACCTGCAACATTTAACATGCGTTGCAGGGTCGGGCCATTTTCTTATTTATTTCAGCACAACTACTCATTCTCCCCATTTAATCAATTCTTGTCTTCTCTTCCCCCACCGGATCAAATTCACAAAACTCGGCAAATCCCAAATTCTAAACCAGCAACTTCAATCACCAAATCTTTAAAGAAAACCTCCTGTCCTTCCCCCCTTGTGATCATCAAAAGATCAAGCGTTAGATGGCCTTTCTTCGCGCGATTTTCCTAGGCAAGATATCGAGATGCCTTGTCGTGAGGTTTCCCTGAAGTACGTACACGGATATTGTTGTTGTTGTTATTATTATTTTAACGCTGTGTACAGGGATTCCGACCAAACAACGAAAAAAGTTGGAAAAATCTTGCGACCCTCTGCACAGAATCCCTAGCTAGTGCTGTAATTATTAGGCCCCCTCCCCTCGCCGGTCATGTCATGTCCATATCTAACCTCACAGCTCCACAGTGTTTCGTGGGGCAAAGATAATCTCCTCCAAACTCCAATCCCATACCTCTCTCCCTCTCGCCCGTCATGGCTTGTGACATGGATTCAAAAATCCCCGTCCCCCACCAAACTTCAAGAAACGCTACTGCCCATGTGGGATGGGCAAAGAAGCAGGAAAACCAACCCGACTGAGGTACACTGAATCCCTAATTAAGAACCCTACTTTCGAATTCATCATCATCATGCAATTATTAATGATTAAGTTGAGGTGGTTCTCTCTCCCTCTCTCTCTCTCTCATCTTTGCTTCTTCGCTTAAAAGGTAAGTGAAAATCATGGAACCAAGACCAGAGAACAGAGGAGCCGTACCCCTCGAACCCCAACCACCCGAGAGCTTGAATGAGATAATATTGGTGTTGCTGCTTAGTTCTATAAGCTAGGGCTAAGCTAGGGTTTGCTTCTAAACCCGTTAAAAAAAATACTTAAGCTTTACGAGCAAATAACAATGATTAGGGTTTTGTTCCACATAGGTTTTCCTCTTTTATATTCAAATTCCTCCTTTTGGGTATTAAAAAATTAAAAGAACCACCCACTTCATTCAACCACCGAAGATCAAAGACCAGATTCTTTTCCCTAAATGGAGATCGAAGGACGAAAAGGAGCTCCGCCCTTTCTCTTTTCATCGCTTAATAATGAGAAGCAGCAGCATGGCGTATGGCTTAAACCCATTTCTTTAAGGAAAGAACTGAGAAAAGAAAACACGGCGAGGTGCTTAAAAAGCTGCTTCGTGTGGAATAGAATATGATTATGCGCCCGCCCCCCAAATCCCACCGCCGAACAACGCATACGCACCTACGCTTTTTGCTCCTATCTTTCGGACAAGATCAGACGAGAGGGAAAAATAATCTAATCTAATCTTAAAACTCTCATCTTTATCTCTCTCTCCTTCCTTATCTCGCCATTGAAAATCTTCCCCCCCCACTGTCTGAGAATCTAATAATATTATCCTCTTCACTCCGGAGTCTGTCTTCACTGGGATTTAGCTTCCCAGCATCAGCGTGTACTACTTCACGACACCCACGACGCAAACATTCCCTCCGCACAGAGGTTGAATTTCGCTCGAAAGAATCTCACGAGCGGACATGGTAAATGTGAAAAAAGAGAGATGAGCGCGAATATGAATCGAGAGAAAAGGGACTGAATTAGAAAGCAAAAAAATAAATTCCCTTTGGATCAAATTCCTTTTTTTCTCCAGGTTAACCTCAGCAAGGCGATTCCATTAATCAGAAGAAGATGAAAAAGAAAAAAAGAAAGCAAAAAGAAGAGAAAGAAACAAAAGAAACAACTGATTAATAACCCCAAAGTTCTTACTCTACCTCTCTAAGCATACTTATTATCTTGCTAAAAAAGAAGGGAGGATCAAGATCAGGATGAGATGTGATCAGCTTCAGGGGGGGTGGGGGAGGATCAAGATTCAAGAAGAAGAAGACGACCCATTAGTGCCCACATGAGCTCCACTGTCGTGGTGGTTGTAATGACCCGACGACGTCGGGTGGTTCTCGCTGCTGAATCCGCCGATCACGACGTTGTCGTCGTCGTCGTTGTTGCTGCTCATGCCGCGGTGTTGGCTGCTGTTGTTGTTGTCGTCGTTGCTCAAACCGTTGTGATTGTGATGAGCGCTGGCGGCGGCAGCGTTGTTACCGAGACTGAGGCTGTTGACGTTGCTATTGCCACCGCCACCGCTGCCATTGGCGTCCCTCTTGCCGAAGGTGTTCTTGTTGTTGTGCATCCATACCTTGAACACGGTGCGATCGACGCCGACCTCGGCGCAGAACCCCTGGACCAGCTCCTCGTCCCGTTTCTGCATCTTCCACCCGACTCGCTCGGCGAATTCTTGCATCCTCTCCTTCTGGTACTGGCTGAATTTCGTCCGGAACCGCTTCCGCGAGCTCGGGTGGTGGCTGCTCGGGCTCACCATCGCGGCCACGGAGGACGGCGGGCCGCCCTGGGGTGGCGCGGCGTTCTCAGGCGCGGCGGAGATGCCGGTGGAGAGCGCAAGGAGCATGTGCGGCGCGGACGGGTAGTAGGAGGACGAGATCGGCGGCGGGGAGGCGGAGTTGGGGCTGCGGGGCGGGTGGTGGTGGTGGTGATGGTGGTGCGGGGGCGGGGGCGGCGGGGGCGGGTGGTGGCGGTGGTGGGGCTGGTACTCGATGACGGCGGAGGCGGTGGGGGCGGGGTCGTCCGGCTCGCGGCGGTGGAAGTTGCGGTGGCAGCCGCAGGCCGCGCACTTGAGGGAGGTGGGGTCGGAGGGGTTAGCGGTCGGGGAGGGCATGAACTCACCGCAGCCGTCGAGGGCGTGGCCGCCCAGGCTGGCGGCGTGGTTCTTGAGGCATTGCTTGTAGACGACGGAGGAGGTGGCGGCGGCGGCGCTGAGGGGGCGGGGGGAATGGCGCTTGAGGACGCCGTTGGTGAAGGAGAGGGGCTTGGGGGGCTGGATCCGGGTCGGGGTCTCGGTCTCGGGCTCCGGCGACCTGGTGCTCCCGGTGTTGGTGGACGTGTTGGTCGGGGTCATGTCCATTGCTCTAACATCTAGGGTTTCCACAAAGCATTTAAATATTTGATGGCAAGAAAGAAGAGAAGGGAAGCAACTCAGGCTGCTCAGACAAAATGAAGGAGAAGAAGAAGGTGGTGATGATGAAGGAGAGTCAAAGCCAAGGATTGAAGAGTACCCATATCTCCATCCATCAAACAGCTCCAGGATTTAGCAGAGACAGAGATCAAGAAAGCATAATTTAACTTCTCTGGCTTCTTGGGTTGAAGCAGAAACAGAAGCAAAGAAGAAGAGAGAAGAAGATGCTGAAAGATGATGATGAAGATGAAGATGAAGATGAAGATGATGGAGGAGGAGGGAAGAGATGGAGCTGCTGTGAGAACTGTTGATAATAAAAAAAAATCTGAGGAGGTTTTTGTGGTTGTGGCTTCTTAACCCCGCTTCGGCCCCCTCTTTTAACCCGAGGTTTCTAATCCATGGTTAAGTTCCCGACCCCACCTGGGGTTAGATGTTGTGTAATAAATATGCTCCTCCTCTCCCTTTGGCCTTTTTCTCTCCCATGATCCATCCCTCCTCTGACTTCGACTACCGCCACTACCGCTATTGCTATCGCCACGCTCTCATCTCCCCCCTCCCCCAATCTAAAAAAGACCCGACAAGCGTCGCTCTCGGGTCATAAGGGTCTTTTCACCCGCTCCGACTGGGGTGAGTAGTCTTCTTATTGACTCTGGGGGGGCGATCATGATGAGGAGGTCCCGAGTTCTTCTTCTCTTTTATTTTCTTTTTAAAAAAACACGGGGAACGGAAGGGAAGGGAAGGGAATGAATGCCCTACTTGGGGGTTATGATAATATCTTTTACCTAGGCATATACGACTCGGTGTAGTCCCCCCGAGTTGACTCGGTGTGGAATATAAATGACAAATACCCACCGAGGGTAATGGGAAAAGAAAAAAATTTAAAGCGAAAGGGTAGGAAAGGGGGTGGGGCCCAGCGATTCTGTCCGAGGGTAAGGGTGGGGGGACTTAGTGCCAGCCATACCTTTTTCGATTTTGAGGGTGGTGGTCGTGGTGGTGTGCGAAAAAGTTTGCAGTTTATGGAATTGCCGTTGGGGATTGGGGGTGGGACGGGACCGCCTTGCACTGTACAACAACTTCCCCCAGACCCGAACCACCCCCCTCTTTTCATCGTCCTTTCGCTCCTTTGACCCGACCGTCCCTCTCCCCACACTGTCTTACATGATCGAGTCAAAAGTTACATCTTCCCATCGAGCATGGAATAGTGCATGGCAACTCAACAATGAATACCTCTTGTATCTTCCATGGACTTGTGGGATCAAGCAATGAACATGCATTAGATAACGAACCATGTGCATTTCTTACCTCGTTTAGGAAAAGAACTTTCTAATTCGCAGTGCGTTATCTGCTCACAGTGACGAGGCCACCACAACCTCCCCCATTTCCTCCTCCTCTCTTTTTCTTTTAACTAGTGCACATGACAACAACAACCGTAGTAAAGGAGCTTACGACAACCATATTGTCACGTAGGGCGAAAACGTGACATTATCTTCTTAAGAGTCGAAATTCAAAACCCCCCATCGAATTCGGGAGAGGTTAAGAAAGGGTCATTCACATTTTCGAAAAATATATATTATATATTAAGGGGAATTTTTGTCGGCTAGACAGGATCCTCCGGCACGCCCCTCCTCAAACGACGTCGCTCTTCGGCCGTGACGCGCTACCGAAACGCCCTCATTTAAAAGCCCTCTGACACGAAAGCCAGGCGACAGCTCACGAGGCCGCATTCCCCGAAATGCCCCTCACCTCACCGGCATATTACCGGGAACCGGCCGCTCCCGTCCCGTCCCGATAAGTGATGACAGCTCTCCTTCGTGCCGCACGTAATCGCGCGAATTAGGGCTGCGAAAACACATGTTGTTAACGCCGACACGTGTTAATCCCGTACTCCACGTGGCGCCTCCTGGCCGCCGCCAGCCTCCACGTGGGTGGGGGCCTCGCGATAAGCGCGGTTTTTCCTGTCGCTTAACTCGAAAGAAAAATAATTATTATTATTTCATTTTCTTTGTGGAAAATGGAAAGTATCTTCATTATTTTATTTTTATGTTATGAAAAGGGTGGGAGGAGTTTCGAGTGTTAATCCAGTTTTATTATAATTAATTAATTGATTATTAATCATAATCCTGTCGAGTGTCAAACCTTGGAGTCTGTCCAGGGGCTTGCACTGACTCCCTTGGCGCCCCTCCTGTCCGTGATGTATTTTCAAGGCGAGGACTGGGATTAATAATAAAAAAAGAGAGAGAACCAAAAATACGAGGAGTCGAAAATTATATAAAATGCAAAATTTTTCGGGGGTCCTATATCGATGCAAGTTGATGATTTTTTGAATTTTATGGGTTTTCGCGACGTGAGAAATACCCCAATCATTCAGCACAGCTTGCTGCTGCTGCTGCTGAGGTTTAATCATCGATGACCGTATTTCTTTGAGCCTAACGTTGCATCGAGGTTCGCAAATTCGGAGACTTTTAAATTGTTATTAAGAGGTTGTTTGTTTCGCAAAAAAATATATTTTTGGAAAATTAGTGAAATTAATCTCCGGTCCACAAAAGCCGAGTTGGAGACCCCGATATCCATGTTTAGATCCATCAAGGCCACACTTGGGACTTAGGTGCCCATGCCCTGACCCTCGACACTTGAGTCAAGGCCTATTGATACAAAACCCGAGACTTTAGTTTCCATGTCCAGCTATCGATGCGCAAATTAATAACCCCTCAATAGTGTATATTTATTTAGGAAAATTAAATCGGATCAATGGAAAATGTTTTTAATTTATTTCGATTTCAGTTAAATATCAGAAAAATTGACATTTTTTCTTGGAAAATGACATGTTTTATATCACATTTTCCACATGCAAGGGCGAGCATCAATTCCAGGTAGATCCTAGAAATCAAATTGAACTTGACTTACTTGGTCAATTCGAGTCTCACTCCCGATCCAGCAACCTTAATTCTCTCCTTTTACTCTTGCATCCTGAACTTTCTATTGTTTATTTCATTTTATGTATTCATTCTTTAAAGGGTCGTTGCTTTTGACGGAACGGGGATTTATATCGTTGGTTTCATTTTCATTTTTGCTTGACTAAGGGATGAGCAGGACACTCTAAATTACTTTATATTTTTCACTTCTCAACGTTTTGCCACTCCATTCTTTTTTCGTAATTGTTATTTTCCTCTATCGCAAAAAGGGTTATTTTACTTCTCGTGGTCTAGTAAACTAACAAAAGAAATTGTCATTGCAAGGAATAAAATTAACGGACCCCCTCGTCCCCTCAAAAATAAGGAAAAAGGCGGTTTCGCAATTTCAAAATTTTGAAAATTGGTTCTGAAATTGATCACTCCGATTTTTTTTTATTTTTTTAAGGGTGGTAAGAAAAGGGGGGAAGTAATGGATTGGACCGAGTGGTGCTCAGGCATGCACGGTCACTTTTCTCACGGCGTGCGGTTAAAAAAGGCATGCAAGGCGACCCCATCTTCTTCTTTTTTCCTTAAAAAGAAAATCTAAACAGAAGCAAAACAGGATGGATTAGTACTACTTTGTCCCCGATGTAAAAAACTACGTAAAACATTAACCCGTCAAAACCGTCGTTCGTTGTTTCCGGCATGAATTCTTTTTCTTTTTCTCTCTCTTTTTTTAGGGTCAGATTTTCCGGCATAAATTCAAAAGTCAATCTTTTCACACCTTTCTTGTGTCCATTGTACCAATTGCAGTGTGAACTTAGATAGTGACTTCTGAAATGACAATTTTTCCTTATTTAGGATTACTCGATTAATATAAACGTTAACCACACGATTTTGAATAAATAAGAAGTTCATCGCACACACGGGTCTCGAGATACTTAATGATTGTGATTGTACTTGGCTCATATTCTAAACACTATTTTCATGGTGGACTAAAGGGTCAATTCCAAAAAAAACCTCAAACTTTAGGTTTAGTCCCAAATATACCCCGAATTTTTTTTTTTGTCTCCGAAAAACCCCAAACTTTAGGTTCACCCCAAATCGCCCGAACTTTTTTTTCATGTTTCGGAAAAACCCCAAACTTTAGATTTAGTCCCAAATCTACCCCAAACTTTTCTTTTGTCTCAGAAAAACCCAAAACTTTTTAGTCTATTCCCAAATCTATCCCAATTTTTTTTTTTTGTCAAAAAGAAAATCATCAAATTTTACTCTAATCCTAAATTTTCCCTCGTTAGCCTTTGTCCAAAAACCGTATTAGTAATCCCTAATTTTTTATGTCCTAAAATGATTTTATTTTGAAAATAATTTTTTATGACATCTTGTTTATGTGTATTTATTATCTATGTGGAAATGCCATATTAAATTGAGATTAGATCATGGGGTATATTTGAGAACAAATCAAAAATTAGTGATTTTTTTAGTACAAACGGAGGGTAAAACCCCAAATTAGTATACCCGTTAATTATGACGTGTTATTTAATTTAGAAATTTGACAGTAAAATTTAACGGAAAATAATATATGGTAATTTGTTTTAGTGGTCAAAAAAATAATTTTGGCTAAATTTGTCATATGTGTACCAATTTGAGATTTTTTTAGACAAAATAAAATTCGGGGTAGATTTGGGACTAAAAAATTAAAGTTTAGGGTTTTTTTTTAGATAAAATAAAAGTTCGGGGTAAATTTGGGACTAAACCTAAAATTTGGGGTTTTTCTTGAGACAAAAAAAAGTTCGGGGTATATTTGGGACTTGAGTTAAAGTTTGGGGTTTTTTTTGGAATTGACCCGTGGACTAAATACAGGGAATTTGTTTTTGTCTTTTGCAAATATATACACATGTCCACTATAGATTCTCATATGAGATAGTTGATTTTCATTTAGGACAATGGATGCGAATCGATGAAAGAAGCACTTAGTTCCCGAGAAAAAGAAAACGACGGCTTCGGAGTGTAAAAGGTACATGTGTGGCGTCTGGTAATTGCTTAAGAATATTAGCTCTTTACACTTTAAGGAGATGGACCGATTCTTTTAACTTACCATGGCCCTTTCTTTTATATATTAACGAGAGCACTAATCTGGGTAATCGTGGTTTAGTCTAAAGGGGATAATTACCCAATCAATCATAAAATCTATTGTATGAATATTAATCGATGTCGGCCATCCTATTATTCACCAAAATGACTACATCAAAATTTTCCAAATACGAATATGACAATGTCTTGCTATTGAGACTTCTAGAAATCAATCACCCTTTTTGATTTGTAATGATCTAGATATTTTTCCAATCGTCCCTAAAAGTCAACTAAATATCTAGAAAAAAAACACGAAAGAATCGATGATGAAAAGCTGCAAATCATAATATCGACAGCTAGGGTTTTTTTTTTTTTTTTCCTTCTCTCGAGGATAGAAGGAAGGAAGAGAGATGAAATATTTGAGGGGGAGTGGGGTGGTGGTGGGGGCAAAAGGGAGCTGGTCCCAAATGGTGAGCTGTAGCATATAACCACTGTTCACGAGCAGATGCGAGTATAAGGACATGGCACCTCACGCCACCAACATCTTCCCTAATTTCTAGGGATTTGAATGTGGAAATGTCACATTTTGTATGGGTTGAGTTGACAACTCTTTGCATCCTCCCCTCCCTTCCCCCCTTTTTACCCCCTCCCCTTTTCTTCAATTTTAACATTGTCGTTTTTGAATCGAGGATCATGAGTCGGATGTGGATGACGTTCTTTTGATTTGGTCGGTCGAGACTTTTGAAATTTTTCTCTTTCTTTCTTTCTTGGGCAGCCTTAGCATGGCCATCGACGGCATAATCAAGAGGTCCCCTAGGAATAGCCATGCGCTAGAGTTCATAGATAGCTCGGTCGCGACGTGCGAGAAAGTCGAGACCCTTTCTTTTTTTTGTTTGTCCCCCCCCTCCAATCGAGTGATGAGAGCGGTTAAGTGCAATCGATGGTGATGGACTCGAGACGATTGCTAGAATGTTATTTCTTATCGTGAAACTGATATCATCATTGGTGATGAATAGGGAGAAGATAAGGATTGAGAAATTCTAACATATTTTGATGTGTCGTAATGAATGGTACATCCCCTTATTTTTATGTTTTATAAAAATGACTATGTAAGATAATATACATTGATTAAGATATATACGATTAAAGAGAGAGATATGTAAAATTTTGAGAGATGCATAGAATCAATAGAATTATCAAATGAAATTTCAAATTATCTCTAAGGTGATTGAGTCAATTTGAGTTTGAAATCGAGTGAAGCCTACGTCTCACTCACCATCCCATCGAAAGAGGAGTGGAGTAAGGGGTTATATGTAACTCGAACATGATGCTCATTGCCATGGGCAATAGTTCGCTTGTGAATCCAAAAATCATTCAATAAACTTGATTATTAAAATATTTAAATAATAAATCATACATTCATTTAACAGTTTAAGTTTTTAGAATAATTGGTAACAATTTCACGAAATCTCATACGATGTCATAGTTAGAAGGTCATTTTCAGGCCCCTCTTTGCCTTTCCAATCAAATATGTCCATGCCTTAGGCTAAGGCTAAAGTCTAGCCTATGCATGAAGGGAAATGCTGAAATATTTAAATAATAAATAACGCATTCGTTTAACAATTTAAATTTTTAGATTAGTTGATAGTAATCCCACAAAATCTCACATTAAAATTTATCGAGACAAGTTAAACACGTTGACCCTTCAATTAACAATCAAGTGAAACTCGAATATTTAGCATAATCGTATCTCAGTAGAGTTCCACGACCTTAATAGTAACAACCACCTCTTCCTTTAATCGAAATTCCTTCGACATTTGCAGAGTAGATTTTGGCATGGTGCATCCGTGTTGAATTCTAATTTACATTTTTATGTTGTTGAGATGTGGCATCGCCCACATGTTTTCTTACATGTCAGAAAGCTCACAATCATATGGACAAAACTAGGGGTGTGCAATGGGACTACCCAAACCGGACCTGGACCGGCCGATTTTGGACAGTTCTTGTAGTCGGTAGTTTAGTTCCCGGTTCCCATTATCGGAATCAGTGACCGGTTGGTCTAGTTCCTGGTTCTAAGGTAGAAACCCGATCGACCAGTAGTTTTTAATATATATATTTTAAAATTTCTTAAGAATTCGAAAGAAAAAAAGAAAATTCTTAAGAGTTTTAAGAAAATTCAATTATGTGCCAATTAAGAGAACAAATCGATAAAAAAATGTATAAATGAAGATGGTTATCTTTAAGAATGTGCTGTAACATTAATAATTTTTTACATAGAAAATCAAAGTTATTGGTTCCACTAGATCGGACTAGTTAGTTGGTTCGGTTTTAATTCCAAGATCAATCGGATCGGTTCACGGTCCCGAGATTTGGGAACCGGTTCTTCCTATTTGGTTCCTAGTTCCACCTTGGAACCAGATGGACTGGGAATCAATCACCCCTATACAAAATGGCTTTGGGCGACAGAAGTTTGGCCGAAGAATAATTCCTTTTTTTTTCCTTCAAGGAAAAACTCTGATCAAAGATGTCTTGATTTTGAATTCAAGACAAAGCTCATACTGTTCTGGGTTTGGACTTTAGAGTGGTGATCGAACGGACGACCTCTACTGAAATGGCCCAAATTGTCAGGGCAAGGCCCGATTTTATTTGGGCCTCTGGGCCGGATCCCCTTCAAAGATAGTCCGCTGGCCAGAATTCAAAGCAGATCGCTTTCCCGCCATTTTCCGATTCTTCCCCCTCGAAATCCCGCTCGCGTTGGGTAAAGTGATTCGATCAAATTCGGACAGATCGAATCCTTATACGTCGTCGCCGGTTTCTCTCTTCCTCGGAGACCGGTCGCGACGCCCGCCGGACGAACTTCCGACAGCGCTTCCAATTTGGTCGCGGAGCGGCGCAGGGCAAGCGGAGCTCGAATCGAGGATATGGGGATGGAAAACGGGGACGGCGCGGCGGTGACCCGCGAGCCGGGGTCGGCGGGCCGGAAGCCGTCGAGGGGTAGCGGCCCGCCGAGGCTGTTTATCAAGGAGATGGTGATGAGGAACTTCAAGTCTTACGCCGGCGAGCAGCGTGTCGGCCCCTTTCACAAGGTTAGGGTTCCGAGCTCTTTTCACTGTGGAATTCGTTGTTGGGTTTTGCAGCGAAGAAATGGGAATTCCGCCTTTGCACGTGTTGGTGAAAGTTCGAGTTTTTGAGGAATTTCCCGTGTTGTTCATTTGACGAAGAGCGAAAGAGCCTTGTGGTTTGCGGACACGACCGTTGAGTTCTTGGTTGTGGGTTTTTTCAGAGCTTTTCGGCTGTAGTCGGACCAAACGGGAGCGGGAAGAGCAATGTGATAGATGCTATGCTTTTTGTGTTCGGGAAGAGAGCAAAGCAGGTATATTTGCAGATGCATGCTCTTCAAAGCTGAATTTTGCAGAGCTGTTCGACAACCATTATTGCTAAAGTGATGTTGCATTTGCGGAAACCTGGGTTTGTCTCTGCAGATGAGGCTCAACAAGGTTTCGGAGCTTATCCACAACTCAACGAATCACCAGAATCTAGACAGCGCTGGCGTTTCCGTTCACTTTCAGGAAATCGTGGATTTGGTAACAAAGACTTCCAACTTGTACCGTTATCTGCCCTCGCCATGTTTAATATCCCAATATTGCCAGGATAAAATTGTTAGTCAGATCAGTTACTAGAAATTTTTCTCTCCTGAATAGGGCAACAATGAGTAAAAGGTAAATTACAATATGGGAAGTATTTGTTTCTTGATTTTTCTTTATTTCTCTCAAGCAATTGGGATAAATTCTAAGCGGAGGCTTTTTACATCAATCACTGACGATTAGAGATAAGTAATTAGATCCTTCATTTGTTGCAGAGTCGTAGTGTTAAAATGTTTCTGATATAGTCAGTTTTCAAAACTCCAGGACAATGGCGGATATGAAGCTCTTCCAGGAAGTGATTTTGAGATTAGCCGGGTTGCATTTCGAGACAACTCCTCCAAGTATTACATTAATAACCGCTTGAGCAACTTCACTGAGGTCACTAAATTATTGAGAGGGAAAGGGGTGGACTTGGACAACAACCGTTTCTTGATTCTTCAGGTCAATCCTGTCACAATATAGTGCGGCTGAGCTTAATGCGAACTGGAACTGACTCCATGATTGCTGTCATCAGGGTGAAGTCGAGCAGATTTCCTTAATGAAGCCGAAGGCCCAAGGACCCCATGATGAAGGTTTTCTTGAGTATCTTGAAGACATTATTGGAACTGACAAATACATCGAGAAAATAGACGAATCATCCAAAGAGTTAGTACTTCATCTCAGAAGTTGAATGACAACATAGGAGCACTCTCATAATTTTACACATTACAGGTTTCCATATGGTGTATTTTTCTAGATGCACCTTTGTTCACAAGTGTGAATGTGCTCCTCCTTATGTCTAATAGGAAAGTATCATTTTGAATGATCGAATATAGGCTATAATTTGTGGCTTTGTGCTGAGGAATAGCAAGTCAGTTCCTCTAAACTTTGAAGTTGCACAGTCAGGATGATCCAGTGTTCCATTTTGGATACACTGGAATACATTGGACGTGCCACCATTACCTGGCCTATGCCTCTATCCTTTGTTTGCTGAATATGTTGGGCCACTCATCTGTTTCCCATCGCATCGCATAATGAGTAATGTTCAGACTGACAATGACACATTCAATGATCAAAATTGCAGGCTGGAGTCCCTGAATGAGAAGAGATCTGGCGTAGTGCAAATGGTGAAGCTGGCTGAGAAAGAAAGAGATGGCCTGGAGGTATCACAATATATTTTGGACATATAAAATATTATGTTTTGTAGTCTTAAGATGGTACTGGATTTTATTATTGTTTTTGCAATAGGATGTGAAGAACGAAGCAGAATCATACATGTTGAGGGAATTGTCTCTGATGAAATGGCAAGAGAAAGCCACAAAATTGGCTTGTGAAGATAGTAATGCCCAAATGATCGAAATGCAAGCAAACCTCTCCAGCCTAGAAGAAAATTTGAATAGACAAAGGTATATCTGTTTGCTTCATTATGTCTGTGTCGGTATCCAAGGTTCACACTTTTGTATTGGGTCTTGGGATGTTTATTCTAGGGAGAAAATTGGAGAAAGTAACAAGACTTTGAAGGAGCTTGAGGCTGTGCACCAGAAGTATTTGAACAGACAAGAGGTATGCTCTGTGTGGGTCTGACTAACAAGTTGAAGTTGCTAAAGGAAATCACCACATATCAGTTGTTTTTCTGTCTATATGTGGAAGGAAGTGTGCATATTCATTGCAATGTAATGATTGCTGCTGAAATTTTTTTGCCATTTCTTCTGAAAATTTGCAATTGGGTTTGTCTATGGATGATCAGGAGTTGGATAATATTCTACGAGTCTGTAAGGATGAGTTCAAGGAGTTTGAAAATCAAGATGTCAAATATCGGGAGGATTTGAAGCACAAGAAGCAAAAGATCAAGAAAGTTGAGGAGAAATTTGAAAAGGTAGCAAACAAATAGTTTACATACATTAATCATAATTTGGCATTTCACCTGTTCCTTCCTCTAGGATACGATGAAAATTGAAGGATTAAAGAAGACGTGTGAGGATTCAGCAAAGACAATTCCGGAACTTGAGGACAATATTCCGAGACTGGAAAAGCTGTTGTCTGATGAAGCAGCAGCTCTGGAAAAAATCAAAGTGAACTCTGAAGGTAGCTTTTCACTTTTTGTTAGTTTGAACTTTGCATATGGCATAGTTTTCTGGTTCAATCTCCGATACTCTCCTGGGCTGTGAGCATATTCATAAATTATTTTTCCATGTCAAGTTTACTCAAGGACGATAATCAGTCTAAGAAATAATATACTTATTTGATATTGGGAAAGCTTGTAGCTTCTTTCTTATGAGCTTTCTGATTTAACGACAGATTAAGTATCAAATTTAATGACTTAGAATTTGTTGGTTCAAATTCACTGGAGAGAGGCACTCAGCAGTGTCTAGATTGGTTAAGAAGCAAAAGTCTCCGCCCTGACAATGCTTGGATGGATATGCTCCATTTCTTATTTTGTGATGGAATGGGTTAGATGGAGTACTTCTTTTATGAAGATACAACCGCTTCTTGCAATCATATATCTCTTGGAGTTTCATGCTCAAAGCTGATGAGCTTTCATAAACCTTTTTTTTTTCTTCTGATGATTTTGGCAAGCAGTGGAATCTGAGAAATTTCGTTCTGAGCTTGCAAAAGTTCGCGCTGATTTAAAACCCTGGGAAAGCCAACTGATTGAACATCAGGGAAAATTTGACGTCGCATGTTCTGATCGCAAGCTTCTTGATGACAAGGTGATGTGCTATCCAATTACAAGTTCAATAGATAGCATTGTTGCTGGAAATATCTATCTGAGTTAGTGCTTAAGCCCCTGCAACAGCTAATGACTCTAGGAGATACAAGTTTTGTTGTCAAAGAGATAAGGAATGATATCATTTTTCGTTGAGGAGAAATTTCATTTTAACTTACTGGAAGGGGATTAGTAATGAGTCAGGACGTGAGAAAAATTTCCGTGCTTGCCGTGATGTCTTGTTCTATGGAATATTCTGATTCAGGCAAATTTTTGTATGGTTATGTAAACTTTTGGCTCAGTTATATATTTACTTCTCACAGCATGAAGCTGGTCGTTCTGCTTTCGAGGCTGCTCAAAAGCAGATGGATGACATCAAGGGAAAGATCGAAAGAAGTACAGAAAACATTGCTAATATTAAAGAGGATATCCAGAAGAAAAGGATGGAAGTCTCAGAAGCTCGAAGATTGGAGCAAGTTCGTATTATGATTGCCATTGCATTTCTTTTGTTCTCTTTCATATACTGCTTAAACTTTTAAGTTTCCTGTAGGAATGCATCAGAGAACAAGAAACACTGATCCCTCTTGAACAAGCTGCAAGAGAAAAGGTTACTCAACTTAAGTCTGTTATGGATTCTGAGAAGAGTGAAGGATCAATTTTGAAGGCGATTTTGCATGCCAAGCGGTCAAATCAGATAGAGGGAATATATGGGCGAATGGGCGACTTAGGTGCTATTGATGGTTAGTGTTGTTTGTTGCTCTACTTATATTTGACTTCATTTATGTTTTACTGTTGAAATTTGACTAAAGTGCTTTATTGTAATTTATACAAAAGAAGTGCAGAAGCTGCACTCTTGTTTAATTTCCTCTTTATTTTGCTATTAATACTGTAGAATTTTTCAGTGTCTCAAGCATTCAGATTTTTGTTCCTTTTTTAGTGTCAAGGAAGCCCACCTTAGGTAAGTCAATCCCATGCTCATTAAATATCTTATGAATCTCAAGACCAGGTAAGACGCAAGCAAATATCCAAGTGGGTGGCCCAGACATTGTGAATATGCATCTAATGATTCTGAAGCTGTTTTTTGTTTGCTTCCCAAAAGCTAAATAATCTTGAACAGATCAGATGCTGAACTAACTTTACACCTTGCAGCAAAGTACGATATTGCTATATCAACGGCTTGTCCGGGACTTGACTATATAGTGGTGGAAACAACAAGCGCAGCACAAGCATGTGTTCAGTTACTACGGAAAGAGAAACTAGGTGTTGCAACTTTCATGATATTGGTACAAATCGCTATTAACCCTCCTCTCTCAAATGCTACTTCAGACAACTGTTGTTTTTATTATGTGCTGGTTGAACCAGCTGATGCTGGTTTGGCAATACATTAGTTCCATGACCCCATTGAGATTTGATTATTCACCCCCTGTTTCCTTTCTTCAATCTGTAATCATCACCTTGAATGTACACGCATCACTATTCTTTAGCTAGTTTTTCTTTGGCCCCAATTGTGCTAGGGGGACTGCAGAGTTGGGAAGGAAAGGGTTGATAGTTGGGTAATTTTCTATTATGCTTTACCAAATTGCTTATTTTGTTTAACTTTTGTGTTTCCGTAATGAAGGAGAAGCAAGTTGGTCTTCTTCACAAATTGAAGGAGAAGGTAAGCACTCCAGAAGGAGTTCCACGTCTATTTGACCTAATCAAAGTCCAAGATGAGAGAATGAAGCTTGCTTTTTATGCTGCACTTGGGAATACTATTGTAGCAGAGAATCTTGATCAGGTAATGATAAAGTTGTGGTATCTCTTGTATCTTAGATCTGTTTTTTTTTTTCTGCCCAACTGTGCACATCCGTACATGTGGATGTGTTAAATATTTTCTTTTTGGGCTGTCTCTTGGCTTTATCAGTACCTATGAAGGTCCTATAAGTTAGTGCCACAAGAATGGGAATAAGTTAACTTTCATATGGCAAGGCTTATGTTTTGTCAGAAGATACCTTAGTCCTTATGGCCTGTCATGTAATCACACTGATTTTCAACTTTCAGGCAACACGAATTGCCTACAGTGGAAATAGAGAATTTAGACGTGTTGTAACACTAGATGGAGCACTTTTTGAAAAATCTGGAACCATGAGTGGAGGGGGAAGTAAACCCCGTGGTGGTAAGATGGGTACATGCATTCGAAGCATCAGCGTGTCCGTGGAAGATGTTAGAACTGCAGAGAATGAGCTATCTACCTTGTCTGATAAATTAAGCAATCTGCAACAACAAATAGCTGATGCAGTGAGGTGTCACCAGTCCTCTGAGAAAGCACTTGCAAATCTGGAGATGGAGTTGGCTAAGTGCCAGACAGAGGTATGTATTAGTTTCAGCCTTGTTACTGTTGTCATATGTACTGGTACTGATGGACAAAGATCTTGCTTTACAGATAAATGGTTTGCATTCCCAGCTTAGTGGCCTTGAAAAACGACTTGGTTCTTTGGAGGCAGCATCAAAGCCAGGGAAGGATGAGCTTGAAAAGCTTGAGGAGCTCAAGAAAATCATTCATGACGAAGAAAAGGAGATTGGTAGGATCATGTCAGGATCTAAAAAACTGAAGGAGATGGTGGGTTTTCAAATCGTTCTTCTAATAAGCTTTGCTGCTTTTGTCATTGTGCAACTAAATGTTGCCTGTTGTTATAATGCAATAACAGGCAGCATGGAGAGTCTCGTCTGTGGTACTTTTAACTAGATTTGTCTTACTGCTTACTCTTCGTGATGATGACTTCTGTATTCAGGCATCGGAGCTGCAGAAGAAAATAGATGCTGAGGGGGAAAAGATAAAAGCACAGAACGCCAGGGTCTCTAAGATTCAATCTGTGAGAACCCACATCTTCTGAATATTGTAGTATGTTATCAAAAGTATATTAATTTATCTTTCCACTATCAGGATATTGATCAGCACAAGACAGAGATCAATCGCCACAAGAACCAGATAGAGTCTGGCCAGGCAAAGATTAAGGAATTAATGAAAGGGCTTGAGGAAGCAAAAAAGGAGAAAGAGAGACTCGTTGAGGAGAAGGAGAAATTACGGTCTGCTTTCCGAGAAATAGAACAGAAAGCATTTAAAGTTCAAGAAAATTTCAAAAACACGCAGCAGGTATTACTGTGCCTGCTCCCTCTTTGTGCATATGCCATAGGGTATTCCTTGTGGTCTCCAAACAAGATAGCATATGGCTGTCGATTGATGTTGATATGTCATAAATTTGGGTGCTTGCTTTTTTAGCTTATAGATCAGCATAGAGAAGTCTTGGAGAAAGCAAAATCTGAATATGAGAAAGTGAAAAGGTCTGTGGATGAATTGCGGGCATCAGAGGTACCGTTTGGCAAAACCTTTTCCCCTTCCTGCTCTGCCATCCGCAAGAGGGCCATATGATTGGGGTTTGTTAATACTGCAGGTTGATTCTGCCTATAACCTACAAGACATGAAAAAGACATACAAAGAATTGGAGTTGAAGGCAAAAAGTTACCAGAAAAGACTTGATGACCTGCAAGTTGCATTGTCAAAACATATGGAACAGTATGTTGGTTTACAGAAAAAGAAATTCAATGTTGGCAGAGCGGTGCATAGTTTCTCAAATCCTATTTTGTCTCTTGTAGGATTCACAAAGATTCAGTGGATCCTGCAAAGCTTCAAGCTACATTGACTGATAAGGCTCTGACCGACACTTGTGACTTGAGGAGGGCACTTGAGATGGTAGCACTACTAGAAGCACAACTCAAGGAAATGAGTCCTAATCTCGATTCAATCTCAGAGTAGGAATTTTTTCTCCTTGCCCTCAATATCCTCTGCACCTTGAGATCAATGAGATGCATTGGAAGAGTTTCTATATAAATTATCTTTGTATGTACAGGTACAGGAACAAAGTTGCATTATATAGTGAACGAGTTGATGATCTTAATCATATCACTCAACAACGAGATGATATAAAGAAACAGTATGATGAGTGGAGAAAGAAGAGGTAAGAATAATTGTCTTTTATCTTGCATTTTGATATGGGAATATTTCTAACTGGTATTTTCATATTAGGCTGGATGAGTTCATGGCAGGATTCAATACAATATCTCTGAAATTAAAAGAGATGTATCAGGTTCTTATTTCTCTCCCCTATTCGAGTAAATTGTATATTGACACAATTTGCACGCCTGCACATATCAGCATAGGTTATGACGGTATATCTGACTCTTAGTTTCTCTTTAATAGTTGATTCAATCTTTCATATTAATAAGCTCTTGATGCATGCTTAATGCCTACTGTTCTGGATGATGATAGCGCTCTTGCATCTCTTGCATTGCCTAGTTCAATTTCCTATTACCCTGACTTTTCAATTACTGTGCTTGGTGTTTGCACTTGTAAAAAACTATCTTCCAAACTATATCAGGTGCTGAGCACCTGCAGTACTTTTCCTTCTGATCCTTATTGTATAAAAAACAGATGATCACACTCGGAGGAGATGCGGAACTTGAATTGGTCGACTCTTTGGATCCCTTTTCTGAAGGTGTGGTCTTCAGTGTCAGGCCACCAAAGAAAAGCTGGAAGAATATTGCCAACTTATCTGGTGGGGAAAAGGTAACTTGAGGACATAGCTGTTCTGCCCCTTAGTTTGCGAAGCTCTATGTGTAGGTATGACAATTGCCCTTCTGAATCTGTAGACTCTCAGCTCATTAGCTCTTGTCTTTGCCCTTCATCACTACAAACCTACTCCGCTATATGTGATGGACGAGATTGATGCTGCTCTAGGTACTCAATGCCCATTCCATGGCTCATTTATTTTCTTGGCGTGCTGTTTATTTTGCTCTGTTCCAATCTTAGTTCTTTGTGTCATAATTTCTCAGACTTCAAAAATGTTTCTATTGTGGGACACTATGTGAAAGATCGGACAAAGGATGCCCAATTCATTATTATAAGGTACATTGTATAGGAGATAGTCCAAGAATATTTAGATGACAATGTTCTCCCAACTCTCTATATTCATGTTTTGTCTACGCTATGTGCAGCCTCAGAAACAACATGTTTGAGCTTGCGGATCGACTCGTAGGAATATACAAGACTGACAACTGCACTAAGAGCATTACAATCAATCCTGGGAGTTTTGCGGTGTGTGAAGAGGATGATGCTTGATTCATCAGTTAAGATATTTTGAGAAGGCATGATGTTCTCTTTCATGACTGCGTTTTTCATTTGAGTTCTTGCTAACTCGTGTAGCTCACCATCCTCAGTGGCCTATAATTTAATGAATTTGCTTGCTGCTTATGTATAGTACAAGAATGGTTGTCCATAATATAAGAACTGAGGTTCTGAATCTCTCTCTCTCTCTCTGTAATATACATTGCCGTTGACAAAGATTTTGTTTTCCTGCATCATAATTCCTATGAAATCTGCACATCAGCTCATTAATGATGGAGATGCCATTCTCTTTTTATCTGGTCACCAACCTCTCAAGAGATCTTTCCCCATTTAGGGCTCAGTGGGGAACCAGAAATTGAAATGCCATTTTTTGCGAAGTTAATATTCGGGATGAATTGAGAGGGATGGCCTACTTGTAGTGGATGAGTGGAGGGCCTATAAGATTTTAAACTAGAGTTTGGGTGAGGATATTAGCTCACTAATATGTTATCTTAGTTGGTGCGCGATCCCAAATTACTCACCAAAATATAGCTTAAATCACATGGATAGATGTGAACGCAATCCAAAGACCGAATCCATACGCTATTCTGCCTATTATCTAAATAAGAATATGCAAGTAGGATTACTTTGTTCATATCACAAAGATTTAAGCCGTCCGTCTGAGTGCTCCTAGGATTTAATACCACCCAATACAATTATGTCAGTTGAAGTTGAGAAGAAAACCTTAAACCTAATTAAACCAAATAATGCTCTAGGCGGTTTCTTTCTCTCTTTCGTTCTTATGTCTGTTATTCAAAGTCACCGATTGTATAAGCGTGGCAGTTCAATTCTGGACGCTCCCTTCAGAGAGAATACTCAACATCTGACCTGCACTCCTTCCCCGAAACTTCCTAAGTGGCATCGTCTTGGAAAACCAAGGAAAAAGACAACGACCGCTGTCTCTTAACAACTCTTGGGTCGTTGCTATTCTCTTTTCTTGTCGCGTCCCAGCACTGCATTGATTGCGGCCATTGTCCTTCGTGAAGAAAAACAAAGAAAAGTAAAGATGCTGATCGGTCTAACAACTTGCGGGTTGTGGCCACTCTCCTTCTTGCCTTTGTCGTGTCCCGGCCATTTAAAAGTTAAACCTAGAGGGATTGACCTTGACTTCCCTAATCTCTCCTCTTTCGGTCGACGCGGCCGATTGTAATTCGACGACCGTTTCATCTGTTTACGTATTCCTTATAATAATATTCTATTCTCTTTTCACTGAACTTGTTTGATAAGTTATCTAGAGTGCTGGACTTTGCTAGGGCATGCTTTGAATTTTATGCTTTTTCTTCCTCGCTTCCTCCAAAAAGGGACGTCACTTCATTTGCGCGTGCACGGCGGGCGAGAGAGTGAGAGATAGAGATAGAAAGAGAGAGATGGGAATACCGTTGAATTTACCAACATGCGAGGGTTAACGACAAAGACCGGTGTCTCCCGATGTATAGGGATGTGCAAAAAAGTCAGAAACTATTCGAACCGCTCGGAACTAGATCGGAGCTAGCGATTCTCATGGGGGTTAGTTCGGTTCCCGGTTCTAATTTACTAGAATCGGTGAGTATCGATCCGATTCCTGATTCTAGATGTGGAACCGCCTACCCATCCATTCACCTGAATTGGACTATATATATATATACATTTAAAAAAATCATCTTAATTATTTAATTATTTTGCAATTTTTTGACCAAATATATATGTACATATATGTATATATGTAATTATTGGACATTATTGACTAATTTTGTCTCTTTGGTGTGTAATATGATTAGCCCCATGTTTTTTTTTCATTCTAATAATCCATTTACTTGCTTTCTCAACTAAAATGAAATAAACAAATGAAGAGGAAGAAGAGAATCGGTTGGAGATGTCCATAAATATTATGGCATTTTCTTATCATGATACGAAATTAAGAGCTAATGGCTCTTTTAAAAGTATAATTAAGTCTCTCCTTAGCCATTCCCATGATGAAGTTAGGTTGACGTTGAAAAAAGATGAGTCAAGTGATTAATATTTTAATTTCTATGGAGGTTAGGATTTTTATGTGGAGCCTAATTCTCCACATGTTTCTAGTGTCGGGAAACTTTAAAGGGACCACATCATGACCTTTGAAAAAATTAAGTTTTTAACTAATGAGTACTGTTTATTCATTCCACTCTATAGTTTTCAATCTTCAATCAAAATGAATGGTTCACAATTCAAACTAAATAGAAGAGCGCACAAGGCTCTACATATAAATTAGGCTCATCGTGATATTAATTGATGAATGCAATTTTGTGGAGATTAGAGACGGGTTTCTTGGATCCACTCAAGAACCGGATTGCACTGTCGGTTTGGTTCCCGGGTGTATGGAACCAACGGGTGAGTTTCGATTCCAATTGTTCATAATTGATCCTCAGTGGGCGATTCCCCATTACAAGGTGAGAATTGCCCACCTGGACTATGCTCACTCATGACGACATGTAACCCCTCCATGTCCCTTGCATGCATAATCTGCAGTTCCTTTCCCTCTTCTACAAGAAAATTCTAGCGTTAATACGAAGAAGGAACGGTGAAATAACACTAGTTGACCAGTTCGCGATCATCCGAGCTCCTTTAAGCAGGAGGGGTTGCGGGTTCGAAGCAGTGAAGAGTGGTTAGCAAGACCTCTCGAAGACCGGATCCGACCAGAAAACATGTCCCCGCGGAACAAGCGAAGGTATATGAATTGTGGACTTCTCGGAAATTCTACACTCGAGCTTTTCCTTCCGGTCGTACCGACGATGCTCATTGATCCGGTCGTGCAGGTAGTCTTCGTACCTACACTGGCTAGCTAAGTTAACATTTGCCAGGAGTCCGACACGAAACTAGTTGCGTAAACCTTGTTCGCAACAACAGCGATCACCATATGGAGCCGAGTCTAACATTTGATTAAGATGAAAATTCAGTTAGTTTTATAATGTTCCCATGATAGAAACATCTACCGTAATTCGAATATGATATTTTACAGACTGGTTGCTTTCCGCTGCTCCGAAACTTGGTTGGTCCCCAAGTTTGAAGCGTGACATATTGCAGATCTTGCACGATCACTTCCTAATTACTGGATAAGATCAGGAGAAGAAAGGTACTAATTCGTCGTGCCTCGTGCTAGATAAGATCCAAGTAAGCAAACCAGTGGTGGAACATTTAAATATATGAGTCAAGACATGTGCCGTCGATGTTCCCCGCCCAGACTTGGCTTCCTCATAAAGTAACTGTCAAGTAAAATATTGAAATCCTGCATGACCACGACTCATCAGACGCAAGAACAATATTTTTCTAACTCGTGAAGAGACAAATTTCACATTTTTCATTGCACTTGCTAGCCATCGGCTGGCTTGTATTTAACACCACCTTTGTCTGCTTAAGGAAACCAAATTAAGAACCTCCATAAGCCCATGGTATTCAAGAACCAAGAATGGAGGAATTCCCCGGAGGGATCCGATTGATGAGTTGATTAAGCTTGAGAGATGGCTTTTTATGCCTCTGTTTGGTTCCTGATTGAGTCAACCCTCCTCCCAAATGGGTTCCAAAAATGGTTTTACTTGAGCTTCTATATCCACTCTCTGTTTCTCATTGCATGCCAGATCTTTCTCTATCTCAAGACTCTATTAGATTGGGTCTTGTCTCTCATCTTCCTTCCCTTGCTCAAGATAGCTCTGTTCCTAGGGAGTCATCTCCATGGTTCAGTTACACGCGCCGTCTTCTATTGTTTTTGGTCCAATAGGGTCAGCGACTATCAAAACGACGGTCGAGAGATCAAGCATCGTGAAGTTTTGGAGACCGCCCGTGAAAGTGCTCGGGAGTTCCAGTCTTTTAGCTTCTCAGTTGCAGCATCAGCTGCGACATGCGAGGTAGAAGCAGAGTTATTTCCTAGGAAATATGTGGAAGTCGAAGAAGAGCCAGTTTGCTTCGAAGATGCTATAGAGGAGCTCGAAGTTGATCCTTGTAATGTTGTTGATGCATGTCAAGACGACTTGAATGTGGATAACATTGAGTACATGCCCACTTTGTCTAGTCCTGAAGTTGGAGTGAACTTGAATGAGCATCTGTCTTCCTTTTTAATGTTGAACTTGGCAACAGAAGAAGGTTTCTTTCTGGACGAGTGCCTGACTCCGACTTCGGTTTTTGGTTGCTTCGATTTGCCCCTTTTGGCCTCAGAACCAGTAGGCTCTGCTATTTTGGCAGAGACATCGGAAGAAGATACACATATAAGTCAGTATGCACCTCATGCTCCGCCACTGTCAATGCTTAGAGAAGTTGGCGATGTTGATGAAACAATCGAGCCCGACCCGTTCTACAGTATGTACATGGAGCGCATGGGATGGTTTGACATCCTCAATTACGAAAGGACCTGCGGAATCAGTATGTTTTCTCATTATCACATTGCATAAGAATGATATTACCCCATGCTATGCAATGCTACGTAATCTTTCTTTTTGATGCATACCATGCACAGCAGAAACAAAATTTCCAAACTTTTTCACACATCTTAAAAGATATCATGTCGAACTGAGTGAAATACGATGGCTACAAAGTTCCTTTTATCTGCATTATCAAGCAAGCTAAACTGGGATTTGAAATTCTGCTCATTCAAGATCAACACGCTGGTTTCCATTGACGAACAAGACAAAGGGTTGCTTAAATTTTTCCATTTTTTTACTTATCAACATTGACTATTAACCGAGTCTGGTCCAATGGGTGTCGTTCTGTAGGTGCCATGCTGCAAAAGGAATTGGGGACTACTGGTGCACCTTTGAACGGCTTTGAGTCGGCCAATTTCACCATCCCTCAATTCTCACTAACCAAACTCTCGAAGCAGAGACTTCTGAGAAGCTTACAAGGTGACTTTGAGCTGGTCTATGTGGCTCAAGCATGCTTGTCATGGGAGGCTCTCAATTACCAGTACCAAAAGGTCCAAGACCTCGCTCACTCTCCAACCTCTTCTCTCCAGTCTGCCTCACTATTTCACCATCTGGTGGGTGAATTCCAAAAATTCCAAGTCCTGTTGGAAAGATTCTTGGAAGATGAGAGGTGCGAAGGGAAGAGATACTGGAAATATGTCCAGGCAAGGTTTTCTCTCAAGAGTCTCCTCCAAGTCCCTGAATTAACAGGTATATTACGAAATTAACTAATATATCTTGAATGACTATAACATAATCTATTGTTCAAGCAAAGTTTTTCTGCGATGAGACTGACGTATTTTTTTGAATTACTTGGGGAAGTATCATCTTGCATGGGGATGAACTTCGTTCTCTGGTTCTCAGGAGTCGTCAAAGTGACACTTTAACTAACTGGCTGATTTTCCATCCCTCATTTGAGGGGGGTCCATTTCATTCTCTCACTCCTGATCTAGCAAGTTCTTTTAAGAATGTTATCTCCTCAGTCTTCATTTGACCTTCTTACCAGAAAATTCGTGTACGTTTATCCTTCTGAGATTCTACAATATTTTAATTGCAACACGGTAAAAAGAATTCTGGGATTGGATATATTCTCTATCTCCAAGTTTTATTTTATGGAAGTGCAGTAGGTCCAATAGTTCCTCTCACCGCAAATGACTGTTATGTTTTCTAACCTTCCCGATGAGATCTTTATGACAAACACTTTTGATGAAAATCACTGTCCTCATGAGAAACCTACAAATCATGGAAAGACCCTATTACACAGCTTAAGTAATTGAAGATGGATGATTTTCTGGTGGTCAAGATGGCCTGCGAAGAATATTATCTTTTATGCCGGTTGTTGAAATTGAAGATTGTACTCGACCAACATAAATTTCAAAATTTTCAGCATTTTCTTATATGTCCTTCCAAGTGATTTCAGGGGGAAGATGTGTAGGAACAGAAGAAGCAGCCGTGGACCTGAAAGAAGTAGCCAAGGCCATAGAGAAGTGCATAAGGGCCTTCTATATTTTCATCAAGACTGATCAGGAAAATGATAAGACTTGGTGGAAGCTCAAGAACTCCTTGTGGAGCTATTCACCTGTTGAAGACCCTAGAGATCTCCAACTTCTTGCCGATCTAAATCAGACACACCGCAAGGTGATAGTTAAATTTCAAATTTTGTTCACTCTGATTAAACCATTATTAGTACCAAACACGGCCCAAGGACAAGATTGAAATTCTTGTGTTGGCATAAGCGATCTCAGTACGATTGCATGTCCAATCTATTCTTGAAGAGACTTGCAATAGAACTCATCCCTTTCCTATTCGTGCCATAAAGAAAGCTTGAAAACGAGGTTGGTAAAGATTTTTATTGTTCATGCAGAAGACACTATGGTTGAAGGATCTGCAAGGGAAGAAGAAGTGTTGGTTGAGGAAGAGAACAAAGATCGGCTCTCTTGAAGAGTCTCAGCGGAAAGAGATTTTGCTCACGCTCGTGGACCTGGGCCTCGTTTCAAGAGTCCTCCGCATGTCCACGATCTCCTCTTCTCAGCTCAAATGGTGCCAAACGAAGCTCGACAACATCTCGTTCGGAGAAAACAGTCTCATCAGGTCACCCACATGTCATCTATTCCCAGTTTCCTGACGAAAGATGCCTCTCTTTAGTTGAATTTCAGTTCTAAGGATTTCCCTTTTTCACTTTTACTAGAAAAGGGGAGTTCCGTTTTCTTCATGCATGTCCTTTTCTTTTTCTTTCTTTATTTTTTTTTTTTTGGAGCCACATGCAGTTTCTGCAAATATATGAATGCATGTTATGCTTTTTTATGACTACATGCAGTTGTGGCTATATCCGGGGAAGGTGAGATTCGGTAGCTTGTACTATGTAACATATGGCATGCAAATTGAATAAAATTATCACTCGTGTCATTTGGGTTTAGGCATAGTGGTTGGAAGACCAATCTGCAACGGCATACTTTAATCTAAAAGCAGAATTAATTATCTCCTCGTGGATCAACAAACACGATATGATTGATTAACAGTTGATCGAGGCCCCCCCAGAAGACGACTTCCCGTCGACAGAACAATAAAAATAATCTTGCTCCTTTTGTTTTTTCGTTTCTTTTCTTGTGCTGCAAGATCTGTTATCGCAGTTTTCCAGTTTATAAGCGCCCATATGATCCTCTAGAGCCTCCGAAAGGGCAGTCATCTCACCTGGAATGTAAGGTCATGACAGAAACATGTGGGCCGAATCCTTGAAAACAGTACTTAGAATCGACTATTTCTGGATCTGGATCTTGACTCATCTATCATGTCAAGAGCTTCCTCCAATGAGGTTTGAGCAATTACAATCTCCGATTCTAGGCAGTGTCAGTTCAGGAAAAATCTCTCGCCCTAACCACCGTATAAATACCGGGTTTCAGATTATACAACTTATTGTTTTTCTGATAAATATACACATGATGATTTGGATCGGTTGCAGAGGATTCCTCTCCACCGTAGCGTTTTGGTTGATCACCCACTATATCATGTGCATAACAGGTTTATGAACAGCGAGCAGACACCTCACGCAAGCTTTATCATTGATTGCATCGTACATTTGGAATAACCTAGTTACGGGCTAACAGTGAAGACATGATCTTGAGGTTTCGTCTAATGATAAAATGTCTCCATCAACTTCTCAAGATTCAACTTTGTATCACTGTTTATTGTCTTGGATCATCCCCAAACGCACAAATTCACGTGCTTTCATAATTACACAGCGGCGATAAGGACGGGGCACTACCACATTGAATCACATTGATTAGGGATTGATTGAGAAATCTGAAAGCATCAGGACATTCCATTATTAGCGGAAGAACTGAAAGACATTGCCCGGAAGAAAGTACCGGGGTGTGGGTGGGGGGTGAAAATGTGAGTTCCATGGTGCCGTACAGAGGACTACGTAGCACTACAACTGCTTCTTTAGTTCTTCTCAGCAAGAAACAGAACAATTTGTATTACCAGGATAACGTGAACAGAAGCAGCAATAAAATCTAAGAAAGAGACTTCACAGAAGCACGAATTCTGTTGGAAGGCACCGATGCAGCTAGCAGGCTCGAAAAGTCTGAACCAGATACAATTACGATATGAAAAACAGAAGCAACCTTAGAATGGATGATTAGGCCAAGGGACATCTAGTTTCCTAAGCTTTATCATTGGCTAATTCAGTAATTTTAATCGCCTCTGCACTTCATGGAAGAGGCACATGCACATTCCATCTTCCCCCTCTCTACATGACATCTACTCTACAGCGGCTAACTGATACAGTTCCAAGTGAACCAGCAGCTGGAAAAATATCAACTAGGGCCAACATCATGAACAGATAAACAAGACAATGGTTTCAAGATGCGAATTCATGAGGTATATGTTCAGAAAGAGCCAGTTTGGTAAAACAGATGATTCAGCCAGCAAACCAAACCCAACAATTCCAAGATATTAAGAGGTTGGACTGCAGTGCATATCTGGCACCTTGATGAGGCTTTACCATTCAAGAGCCCTAAGGCCGTTCCATCGCGTTCTAATAAATTTCCCCAATGACCCAGTAGCAGAGAATTTCAATTGCCAGAAGAAATGCAACAATACTACCTCCTTTCATTCTTCATGGCATTTACAGCAAATAGACAGTGCTCCATTGCTATACATCTGTCATGTTGCTTTTGCTTCACAAAGATAGCATAGCCAAAAAGCCCCGACAATTCCGTCAAACTGAATATAGCAAACTAGAAACCTAACAGGACCAACTGTCCATTTAATGATGAAACCTAGACAAGAAACTCTAAGTATGTCAAATGATTAGAAAATAGGCAAACACCTTATGGAAAACCAAGAAATAACATGAGGCATAAGCAATGTGAACTTCAGCATGGCAAATGCATCTACAAAGACAATAACTTTGAAAATGACAGCATAGACAAAGCTGGTAGTGGATGCTCCCTAGCGTAGACTAAGTATATAACTACGATTGATCAATCTTTTAGCAGAAAAACCAAAGATGCTGCTACAGTGACCAATCCTTGATTTAAAAAAATAAAAATTAAACTTATCAGCGAAAGCAATGGAATAGTGCTCTCCCTAGAAGAACAAACATTAACTCATCCAAATGGAATTTCTAATCAAAGTAAACATTTCACTAGCATAATGGCATTTAGCTCTGCAAGTGAATGAAAACAAGATAACTCATGCTATAGGAAAAGGCAGTACCATGCAAACTCAGAATCTACAGGAACCATAGGGAAACTAGTCATGATCCACAGACAACTAGCACATTCCAATACTCAAAATATTTACATTTAACATCATTTCGCATCAATATCATATCTGTAAGATCAAATCCTGATGTGCAATTGCACTGAAAGAAAATGATTGAAAGTGCTTAATCTCATAACATCAAAGATAAATATTGTTATATCAGTGGTAGATTGTAGCACATGCAAGATCATCACGAGTCCCCTAAGATTGTAATCAACATTTGTGCGCTTAGATCTCGATATGTGATTACACTACTGAAAGTGGTTAGTTTCGCGTCAAACATATACGGTTATATCAGTGCCAGACTGCGATATAGACAAAGTCTTCACAAGTTCTATAAGTAATGTTACCCATGATAGTGCACAAGTCAGTTTGAGGGCATCTGGTAGGGAAGGGATGCATCGCACATGTAGAAATATGATCATAACAGCTAACATGCTGACGATGAGTCTTTCATATGCTTTTCAGATAATAACTTGCAGCTGCAATAACATGCACCAAACTTCAGTAATCACATTGACTACAGCAACTCAACTGGTTAACCTTGACATGTTGCAAGTGCAATTCATTATGAATCAATGGTGCATCAAAAAGCTCCATTATTAAATTTTAGCAGATGCTGTAAGGTTTTTGAGATGTATAACTATAAGGATAGGTGGAGATGCCTTGTGGCTGTAAGGTTTTTGAGATGTATAACTATAAGGATAGGTGGAGATGCCTTGTGGCTATGCACTAACAACTTCAGTAATTATCTTCATGTTTTATACATGATGCTCCACTAAAAAATAAAGCACTTAAGATACTGAAAGAGTAAACAAAACCTAAAGTCCCGGGTGCTGCATTAATGATAAGCTGCACATAGATTATTAAGGCACTACCTGTGAGGGCCATCAAAAGAAAGGAACCTTTTTGGTCACAAAAAGGTAAATCAATCGATGAGTGGCTGTGTTCTCAGATAAGCTGATGGAGGAAAGTGTAATGATTAGGTGTATATAATCCTCATAAGTATTTGCGTTGAGATAAATATTCGCAAATTATTATTCATACAAGGCTTAATCATAAAAGCTCCTTTCTTTCTGTTATGATTACTCTGTGCTATATAGTTTCCCCAACCCAAACCAAACCCATTCCTATTTCTTGATCTTTCGCAGCTTCTTCGGCCCCGGAACTTCCAATCTACCAACAGAACACCCGCACCGCGCTCTAAAAACAAGAACAGCCCTCCCATTTGGCGGTGCCATCTTCTTCAATTCCGCTTCAAGTTCGCGGTGCTGATTAGCCGGCAATTCAAACAGTATCCTCTCTGAATCTTCCTTCGCAGTCGAGTTCTTAACGCACTCCTCCGTCTCCAGCTGAATATCGAACTCAGCCGCCTTCCTCAGTCCCCTGCAATTTGGGTTCCCGCATTTCCTATCCAAACACGCCACCAGTGCCATCATGGCGAAAGCGGCGCAGCACACGCTAAGTCCTATCGATCCATAAATCAGTGGAGCCTCAGAGAACTCCTCCTTGATCACGCTCGTGACCGGGCCCACGTTTTCGATCAGCTGAACGGCTATGAACTTGGCATACGGGAACAGGAGAAACCCGCAAGCACCGACAACAGCAATCAGGATGACGACATCGACCGCAGCCGATCGAGATCCATGGTTGTTGCAGGACGACGGCGAATTCGATCGGCTCGCCGCCGAATTGAGCAATCTCCTGTTCCTCTGGGAAAGGTAACTAGCCTTGCTCATCCTCGGCTTGAGGAAAGAATCGACCGAGTTCGCAGAACTCGCCATGAGCGCCAACTGGTCAACGAGCTTAGCTGAGTGCGAGCTAGGGAGATAGACCATCTCAAATTGCACCCCGGGAAGCCGGCAAAAGAGAAAGACACAACAAATATTCGAAGAACCCGATGATTTACACGAAACAAGCTCCGAAACCCAGATCGAACACGGAGAAAGGATCGGAATTTCGATCGACCCACCTCGTCAAACTCGCAAAGGATTCATCTTTCGGTCGCCTCGATCCTCAGAGACGGTGAAATCGTTGGCGGATCGAAGCCAATTGGGCCAAGCTCCTCGAAAAGGAGCTTGCTTGAGAGCCGAGAGTATTGAAGGATTCGGCAGGAGGAAGGAAAGAGACGAAAACTGCTGGAAAAGAGAGAACTTTCCTCGGTCCAAAGTATGAAATGGTTAAATGCCGGCTTGGACAGGTTCAACACACGGAAAGATGGAGAGAGAAAACCCAAGAAAGAGGACAAGGAGAAGGGGAGGGAGGGAGCGTCGGCGTTTTTGCGTTATTATCTCCTAATTAAAAAGATTTGTTTCTTCACTCCATCGTATTATTATTTTCGGAATTATGTTTGAATTATTCCGCCATTGGTGTATTATCAATCGTGTAAGGAAAAAAAAAGAAAGTGAATTGGCAATTTTATGATGCACTTATTGAAATTGAAAATGCAATTTTTATGATTAAAAATGAGTGATTGCTTTTAACGCAATCGATAATACGATTAAATTAGGCTACGATGCGAGTTTAGGTGTGCTTAAGTCAACTCGTGTCAATCGATGAGATAGGATTAATAATCACGTCTGTGTCCAACCCATTGGATTGGAAATTGACCGGCGTACTTTGCTTGAATTAATGGATTGTATCGACATGATGTGGTCCGTTTCAATTTAATTAGCTAAAAAATTATTTTTTCCATGTTATTTACTATTAAGATTTTGACGATGATATTTCTCAATTTTATTTGATGGTAATTTGTTGACAAGGTCATTGTAATTTATAAGTAGATTTTACGCAAACTTGAAGATTTTTTGTATTAGATTCAGTGAATTAATTCCGTGTCATGATGGGTTATGCAATAGCGTCAACTCATCAATATTCTATCAACTCGTCAATATGCTATTTTATCACGCTATACAAGTCATGATGTCGCGTTAACTCATTGCAAAATTAGTAAATGGTCAAAAGTTAAAAAGTAGATGATAAGCCCTAAGACCTCGTGGATACATGACTTCCTCTATTGATTCGACACTGTTGCTCTAGCTTTGGTGACCGATGTGGGCATTTTTTTTTTTATCATGGCTAACCTCCATTGTGAAAAACCTTTGAAAAAGTTCCATGCGACGGCAGTTTCGCGGTTGGTCGTGAATGTCTTCGGGACATTTATAAAATATATTGAATACATATTTTCAAAATATTAATTATACATAATACAAAAGAAACTTGTAAGATTAAGATAATTGTCCAAAAAAATTCTAAATCTAGTATGCCGTGATCAATTTAGTAATTTTTTGCAATTTATTAGTCCTAGATTTGCCCTTTCGGTAAACTTTAAACTATATTAAAAAATCGACAAAAGATGTAAAAATAAATTGACCAAATTAAGAAATTTAGAATTGAATCGATCACCCTACATAATAATTATGATTTTTTGGGATAATTTTTTCCTCAATTGTTACGAATTTCAATAACCGATTATTTAATTTTGAATCAAACACTCTTTCACAAAAGCCCTTTATTAAGAAAGGTGGCTTTAAACTTTGCCTTTGGGAACCGGTCCAAGGATTCACGCGTGGGACACCTTTCATGTCTCACCAACAGAAAATCTTATATTAGGAGTTTGGTTTTAGGGAGCTTTTCGTGGCTTTCCGCATGCGGCCTCATCGTGGCCCCGGATGAGTTTTGGACCACGAAATCATTACGTGCGCAAGTCACGAAAATTGTCGAAACCCTACCTAACGAAATTAATTAGTAGATTACGTATATCAGCAGCGGTTTGTCATCATCAGCTCGATCTGTTTTGGTCGATACGAGCACAGATTTTCAATAAAAAAAAAAATTTGAAGTTAGATACTACTTAAGTAGACGGCAGCATTTTGATCCGTGGAAGCTAGAGTTAAAACTGAAAACCAAAGATTGATTATCAAACCCCTACTTGTTCCGAACCAAAGATTTTATCCTTTCTCATCCATCCATGCACACTGATCCGTCCGTGAATAACACAAAATTTCAAGAGTCGAATCTAATTAAATTATATCCTTAGCATACTTGTAAACTTTCTAAATTTGAGAAAATGATACAAGTGGTGGTCTAAACTTTAACCATGCGATCCCTAGATTTTTAATCTATCCAATATGAACTATAAACTTTTAATTCAATGTGCAATGTAATTATTAAAATTTTAATTTATTCAACGGAAATTTTGAATTATTAATATATGTTCAATATAATCATTGAATTATAAAAATACTTAATATTCGAGTTAAAATTTAAGATATCATTTATGTCATTATCTTGATTAATTTTCACGTAAGAAACATGTGAATTTTATGAATTAGCTAGCCTAGCACGACTCGAGGGCGAGATTAGGACGAGACGCAACGAGAAAATCCCCTAACCCCGTGTGAAAATAAATAAACCTTAATTTTCTCAGCAAAAAGACAAGCAGGAGGACACGCGTTGCGGAGCAGGAACTTTGACCTGCAGATGCTGGACGCGTCACCTGATTTGCTTGGATTGCGCCTTTGAGAATTAGGTCAAACGAGCCGAAACCTAGAAAACGCCGGGCGTCGTCATGATCGATCTCCACAAAAAATTCCCATCGAGAGCCACGTCGAACGATGGGCGCTTCTGTTTTTTTTTTTACTGAATTTTGATGCTGTTCAGCACATTGTCCTTCGAAGGAAAGTGGCGTTCTGGTCAACCGGGAAAGAGTTCAAGAGTTTAACGCCACGAAATCGGCCATAGGAAGATCATTACCCTATCTAAGCTTCAAAGTCAACGAGATCTTCAAGTTTAAACTCGTTTTACCCCTCTCTGACCCCAGGCAAAAAGAGAGTTAGGTATATGAAAATTGGTCTAAAGCATTTGATATACCTACGATTTGATAGGTTTTTTTTTTTTAAAAAAATTTGAACATGATCCGCTTATTTAAATATTTATTTATTATTTATGTTATCACTTTGATACATTGGTTTTTCAGTTATAATTATCTTTGGTCCCCCCTCAAGGCTCTAATCTCAAGAATTGTGGATGTGAGTTTAGAAATTTGAAACTGGCTTTAAGCAAAGCAATTATGTGCATAAAGGTCCATTGGGTGATCAAAATTTAAATTTATTTTTACCATGCTATGAGATTGAGGTTTGCCCAAAGCACATTAAAGTGATTGCAGTGTTGATGATGAATAATCTCATTTGCACATAAAATCTCGATTTTGGAAGTGAGATTTTGAATTGCAACAAAGTTTATATAGATAATTGTGCTCTTGTATGCTTGGTGTAGAATTTTTGTGGCGTTGCTATCAACTGATTAAAAGGTCATTAGAAGGATGCTGTTGTCGGCTTATTTATTTTTTCGGTGTCGTTGTATATGAACTGAAGATACAAGGTTGCCAATTTTGTTCTTTTCTTGATAGAAGAATTTTGGCGAAACCTTGTTTTTGTCAATGAACAAGGTAAGGTGTATACTTCCTTTTCTTCTCTCATTTTTCTTCTTTCTTTTCCCTTTGTGTTTTCTCATATTAAACAAATCTCAACATAGATTGATATTAGGGAAAATTGTTTAAAAAATCCTAAACTAATTGCACTTTGACAAATTTAATCTTAAATTTTTTAATTATGCTAAATTAAGTTATACATTTTTTAATCTTAAAATTTTAACCGAAAGTTATACTAAATTAAGTCCTAAATTTTTTAATGTTTTCTCGGTATTATAATAATGATTTTTTTATTTAAAATTAATTTTAAAATTAGTTCCACATTTCATCCCTTCTTGTGTGTGAAACTTTTCTTTATCTCCACTTTTGAGTTCCTTTTTATGCTACCATTTTGAGACCGATTTCATGGATCTACCCGGGAACCGGACTACCATTGCCATGGTTCTCTCTTAATATAAATTTGACGTTCTCACAATATTTTAAAATATTTTGTTTTTAAAATTTTTTTTTTTTTTTTAATTGAGTGCAAGCAACCCTTGCTTGGCACTAGGCGAGGGTGTTGCGACCCTTGCCAACCTTGGCTAAGTGAGGCAACCCTAGCCCACATTTGATGAGGGCAACCCTCATCTAGATCATGGTTGTCGAGGGCGGTCTTGCTTGTAGTTGGCAATAGCTGACCTTGCCCAACCCTTTTGACCATCACCAAAGACCCACTACTAGTAAAAAGGAAAGAAAAAAAAAAGCCAAAAAAGGAAAAAAAATCAGAAAAATCTTTAAAAAGCTGTTAATGTTAGCGTTAATTTACCATTTAAATGATCGTCGTTGATTAGACTACCATGCCAGCATTTTGCAAATTAGATGGATGCACTCAATTGAAAAGGCTTATGATTTAGTTATTATAATTAAAATGTTTAAGATTGATTTTACTAACATGCAATAAGTTTATAATTTTTTGGACAATTTTCTCTATAATAAGACACAAAGAAAATATTTTACTTTCATTGCAAATCTAGTAAATGTGGATTTTGCTTAATCCTATGATCATCGAAAAATAAACATTGTTGTCCACTTGAAGACTACAAATAAAATTCCAATAAAAAGGCTGAATTCTATAGGTTCTCTACTCTTATCGCGCCGCGTCACCCGTCCAACCAATTACAAACCGAAAGTCATTGATTTTTGAAATGAAAATAATGAATTTTGGTTGCTACAGACACGAAGATTGGCCAATTTGGATTTTTTTCCCTTTTTTTTTATTATAGAATTCTGCATCATTTTGCACATAGAGTAAGCTTTTATAACGAGCGTCCGAGGGGAAATTCTAACATGAAACTGATGCATTACGATGTCTATGTTAATGTCGTGTATGTCAAGATCATGTCGGTCTGATCGATTCAGTTAAGAAAGGGTTTACTCTTGAGGTCATTGAATTATCTACTTAACTCTATCCCAAAAAAGTTATCTATTTAACTAAAGTTGGTCTTTTATTTTTCATGAAAAATGATTAGTTTAATTTTTTTTTTTCTAAAATATGATCATTTGTATTACTTAAGATAGTCAGCCAATGAATAATGTTTTTATTATCGGCAACAATTTATATCTTATTAATTTCAAATGATGTTAATATTTTTCATCAATATATTTTTGTAAGTGATTCAAGCAATATTTTTTGTAAAATAATTTTCAAATCATTTGTTTTATTAGTAAAACAAATGCACTTAGAGTCTTCACCACATACATGAGTTTTGACAGGAAAATTGTCTAAACATTTCTAAATCTATTTTATGTTAGTTAATTCAATTATAAACATTTCAATTGTATTAATTTAGTTCTTAAATTTTGATAATTCATGAAATAAGTCCTAAACATTTTAACAATATACCAATTTAGTCATTCCAGTTAATTTTATCCGCCAAATGCTAACGTGGCGATCTAGTTAGCATTGACCATCCTACATGCATAGCTAACATTAACGTGGATGCTTTTTGCAATTGTTTTAATTTTTTTTTTTTTTCCTTTTCCTTTTCCCTTTTTTTTCTCTTCCCGGCCATCACCAAGGCTTGTCTTTGCTGGCTTGAAGTGAGGGATGCTTGAGCTTGGGCAAGTGAGAGTTGCCCTTGCCTTGGTGAAGGTCGCCCTTGCAAGCATGCATAAAGGGTGGTCCACACTTGCCTTGACTCTCATCAGGGGTTAGTGAGGCTAACCCTTGCTCGAGGTCAGTGAGGATGACCCTGTCCAGACCAAGTGTAGGCGTTCCATGCAAGAGGCCAACGACTTCCACTAGCCATTGATGTGACTCGAAGATGGTTGACAGAAGGAAAAAAGAAAAAGAAAAAGAAAAGTAAATGAAAGAACTAAATTGACAAATTACTAAAATATTTATGATTAAATCGATAAATCATCAAAATATTTATGATTAAATTGGCACAATTAAAAAGTTTAGGACCAAATTGATCATCGTGCAATATGTTTATGAATTTTTAGACAATTTTCCCCACTTTATTTGTACTCAAGTTGATTAACTGAATTCTTCTAGGCCATTTATTTAGATATATCAATGATAAGATTCCATCCACGAGATATAACTTACTTTTAAAAGTGTTTTCATCACTCTTTGAACCGACACACATTGTCAATCAAGTGAAGTACGAGGGCCGAGCTTTAATCCGACATGGTTTTGCACAGGCAAGCTCGGAGCAAAACGACGGCTCCTCGGCAGGGTCGGCGTCACACGATGGTCGCTAGGATTGTCCCCACCAGCAAATCGACTCAATTCGAATTACCTCAGAGACCGGGCATTATGCCATAAGGCATTCAAATAAAATCAATCCTCTCCCACATCCCAAGGCGTAATTGCCGGGACCTAGATCAAGCACACGATAGCACCCATCGTCCCTCCGCCCTCACAATTTAACGCCAGTCATTAACCATCTTACTTTCCTCTTCCGATCCTCGGGTTCGTCCACGTGCCCTCTAGGATCGCGCCGATTGGATATAGAAAAGAGTTTTTTTTTTTTCCCGATTTATGCTTTACACGAGTTTAGGGAAAAAAAGATAAAAAAAAAAAAAGGGTGCGCAATGGGAGAGAACAGAGAAGTAATAGAAAAATGATACGGCGCATCTCCCAAAAAGGGGAAAAAAAAGGTGAAATACATTTCGGTCACGTTTCTTAGGGCACTTTATGACAATATATAGTTTATATTATCCTTAGTCTTTGCTCCATCAAAAAAATTTCAATAAAGCCCGCACGACCCAAAGCTGAAATCGCACGGCCCACGTTCGCCCGCGCGCGGCGGACACGTGTCGGATCCTCGGCAGATTATGCGCCCCGCACAAGGAAAAATCCTCAGCCACTAGTACCAGATTCTTTTGTAGCCTTTTTCTCCTCCCTCCTTTTTTAAATTATAAAAAGAAATACGATTTATTTTACGATTTGTTTTTATTTTTTTAAAATTTCGGGAGCGACGATGCTTTTACACGTGCGATCAAAGCGGAGCGTGTGAGGTCGCGTCGTGACGATAAGGGATGGTGGTGGGGTCGTCTCCTCCCGCTTTACTTTTTTTTTTTTTTTTTGGTTTTCCGGGGGGCAGGGGGGCCCACCCGGGGGAGGAATATGGATCTGACGTGGCGGGCGAGGCTACGTGGCGGTCGGGATGTTGACGTGGATTCAATGGACTTTCCTGCCTTTCTGCTATGCGGGGAAAGGTTCCTTTTTCAGATTTCTCCGCCCGAAAGTACTGGTGAAGATTCCACAGGTCGAAATTGACAAACATGAAAAATTAAAAAAGAAAAAGAAAAAAAGAAAGGGAAAATTGACAAAACTTTAAATAAATCACTGAAAATAAATAGATCTTCTCAACCTTTTTTTTTTTTAAAGGCAAATCTTCTTAACTTGCGCTACTAAAGTTCCCATATTTGATAGGTCGGCCATATTCGATTTCACTTTCAGCCAAAGAAAAAGAAACAAGAAAAATTGGCACTTCTTGTAATAGCGTCGAATAGAAATAGTAGGCCGACAAGATAGTAAATCGAGCATGATCATTCATTATTTAAAAAGTTGGATCGAGTGAAGAGATTGATTATAAACAAAAGAAAAAAGAAAATCGAGGGCATGCGAAAAAAGAATAGATGTATACGGATAGATTGCTAAGATGGACTAAGAATACACAAGAGAAAATGATGATTTAATCATTGTACTCGAGTTTTTAGGATTGTTGTAGCCCGCCCTCGACATTTCAATTTAAAGTGCAATTTGCCCTATCGATTTTAGAAACGGGTCGCTATATATCCCTTATCGTTGACTTCGATCAAACTGTACTTGAAACCGCAATCGCATGACAATGCGACCGAATAATCGAAATACGATTCATTGTACGAGGATAATTTGAGAATAGACCACAACGCGTGGCCAGAAGTTTCGGCGAGAATTTGATTGATGTCAACGCTAAAGGCAGATCGATATATGTATATAGTTTTTAAAATATACTTTTAAGACAAGGTAGGGCAAAATGTAATTCTCCCCCATCCGGAAAACATGTTAGACGAGAGAGAAGAGAAGGGGGAGAAAGTGCTGAGTAGGATTGAAAGAGAGAATCATGGAAAAAGAAAAGAGAAGGGGGGGAAGGGGGAAGGGGGGGAGGTGAGAAAGAGAAAGAGAAAGAGAAAGAGATCCTTGAAGGCCACAAAGAAACTTGTGGCTGAGAATTCTCCCCAGTCGATGACGTGGCACCCCCACCTCATTAAACGGATCAAAATACCCCCGTTCTCCGAGTCCACTCAACTCTTCCCTCTCCATCATCCCCTTCTCCTCTTCCTCCTCCTTCTCTCTGTCTTTCTCTCTCTAAAAAGTTGCCATTTTTTTTCTTGTTGGGTCGTTTTTCTCTCTCTCCTTTCCTTTCCTTTTTAATTTTTTTCGGAAGGGGGAAAAAGACAAAGCGCGAGCAAAAATGTCGGGGGAAGCAAAAGACCCGGCGATCAAGCTCTTCGGCAAGACGATCTCCCTCCCCGATATTCCTCCTCCTGCAGATGGGGCGGGGGGCGGCGCCGTCGTCGACACTGGCCAGATTCCAACCGCGGAGCCTCCTCCCTCGCCCCGCGATAATATAGGCGGCTGGGGCGTCGACGACACAGGAGGAGAAGAAGGAGAAGGAGAAGGAGAAGGAAATGGAGATGAAGATGAGGATGAAGAAGGTGAAGATGAAGAACAAGAAGGACGCGATGATAAGGTACGGGTTTGGTCCTGGTGGTTTTTCGCCTTGTCTGAGAGTCTTGTTTGGTTTTTGGCGGATGCCCAATTGCTCAGATTTTGAGAATTTGAATTGGGTCGGGCTTCCTTCTTCTTGTTGACTTGGGTTGACATGCTTTTGCATTGATCCTGGATTCATTTTTTTTTTTTTGCGGAAATGAATCTTGAAATTGTTTTTTTTTTTTTGGGAGGGGGAGGGGCTTCTTGAATTTTAATGAACTGAGATTTGTCTTTTCGAATAAGGAGTTGAAACTGAGTATTCATTATGGAAGTTCGAGGATGTTCTCGTTTTGGGGGGAGGGGTTGTTTTCTGATAGGTGGATCTTTCCTTGTATTGATGCTTGGAGACCAAGTAGAAAGCTTAGGTTAATTTGCTGGTGCCTGGGGCTTTTGCTTTCGTGCGAGTAAGGATCAGCTGAAAATAGTTGGATGCTCTGCGCGAGTTCATGTTCGTGAGCTGGTTCTGATCTCTATGGTTCCAAATTCCAATCTTCTCTTTCGAGGGCAATCTTAATTCTCAGATGAATAAGCTGGAGACTTTTGGAGGTTCTTAAGTCGATATGATCAAGCTCTGGCTGTTTCTTCATCTTTTTTTCATTCCTTGGCAAGACGAATCACAACCGGTTCTTCTGTTATAAACGCCCGAGAAGGGTCTGTCGTGATCGCTCTTAATAACCTGGGTATTGGATCCTGCTACATGTTGGATCCTGCTACATGTTGGATCAATGCTCTATCTTTTTCTAAATCTCGCTTGAAGTGGCTTTTTGAATCCGTAGGCGAAGACCTCAATTCCGTTTATCTATTCAATCCTTAGGACAACCCATCGAGTCCAATCTGTTGAGGAAGTTCGCCATTTATTTGTTGCATATGCAACTTCTAAAAGAATTATGGAAAAATAAGACCATTTATAAATCTGAAAACCACCTAGCTGGATTTCATTGTTGGCACTACCGAGAATTGCTTGGATTATCTCATTTGCTAGTGTTTGCTTAATTTAGCAATAGCCAATCTTACATATAGTTTGGTCATTTGCTGATTGAATTTAAGTGCTTTTATGGCTATGCCTTGAGTTGACTTCCTTTCCAAATAAGTTGTGTCCATAAATGCTGTCGAATCATTCTTGGCCTGTTCCACTGCTGCAGTGGAGGTGGAGTGTTTTGGTTTGAACATCGGAAAATTGGTTAGGGTGTCTAAAAAGTTGTTTTTTTCTCTCTCTCCAGGAAACACAGGATGAAAAATCAGCTAGAGCCAAGCTGGAAAATGGAGCCCAATTCATGAATCTTGAGGAGGGCACAAACCAGGACGCAGTATCGGTGACAAATGAGAACCCTAGGACGCCTTCAGTTGACAAGGAGAGCACTACTCCAAGGACGTCGAAATCAGAAGAGGAGCAGAGCGACACGAGCAACTCGCAAGAGAAGGTGCTCAAGAAACCCGACAAGATACTTCCTTGCCCTCGATGTAATAGCATGGACACCAAATTCTGTTACTACAACAACTATAACGTGAACCAGCCCCGACACTTCTGCAAGAACTGCCAGAGATACTGGACGGCCGGTGGGACCATGAGGAATGTTCCCGTGGGTGCTGGCCGCCGCAAGAACAAGAACTCGGCATCTCATTACCGTCATCTAGCTGTTCCTGAAGCCCTGCAAAGTGTACGGACAGAATTCCCTAACGGGGTTCATCACCCGCCATTGAAACCCAATGGCACTGTCCTCACCTTCGGATCAGATACACCTCTATGTGAATCCATGGCTTCGGTTTTGCATTTGGCTGATAAGGCAATGCATAACTGCAGGAAAAATGGATTCCATAAACCTGAAAGAGTGATAATTCAAAGCCCTGGTGGAAGTGCGAGAAGTGGGGTTGAGATTATGAATGGATCTTCAGCCACCGCAGTGAATTCCAACCATGCGGAGAGCAAAAATGGAACCAAAGAAATGGTGATGCCGAATTGTCAGGCTTTTCCTCCTCAGCTACCATGCTTTCCGGGGGCTCCTTGGCCTTATGCATGGAATTCTGCTCCATGGAGCCCACCGATATCCCCTGGTCCGCAGACTTTCTGTCCACCTGGTTTTGCCGTGCCGTTTTACCCAGGGCCAGCTTATTGGAGTTGTGGTGTGCCAGGTGCTTGGAACATTCCTTGGGTTGCCCAGCCAACTTCTCCGAACCACAGTGCCACGAGCTCCGCACCTAATTCTCCGACCTTGGGGAAACACTCGAGGGATGAGAAAATCGGGAAACCAAATGACTCCACTGAAGAGGAGCCACAAAAGGAGGCTAATCCTGAGAGATCCTTGTGGATTCCAAAGACATTAAGGATTGATGATCCAGGAGAAGCTGCAAAGAGCTCGATTTGGGCAACGCTTGGGATTAAAAACGATGCTTCCGATTCATCTGGCAGGGGAGTACTCTTTAAGGCCTTCCAGTCTAAAAGTGAGGAAAAGAACCATGTGGTCGAAGCTTCTTCTGTGTTACAAGCAAATCCAGCTGCATTTTCTCGATCTCTCAACTTCCAAGAGAGCTCGTAATCTGGTGATTCGGAGGCTTGGTCATTAACTGGCGCTGTGAACATCTGTCGTGCTCACTGGTGAATCGAAAAACCAGCTGTGCGATCCCCAAGATCTTATCAATTTACCGTCCTCATTTCTGAGGATCTATCCTGAAGCCATTCGGAGAAAGAAAAAAGGAAGGCGATTCTTTCCGGTCCCTCTCTCTCTGTCTCTCGATGTGAAAGAGACTTCTCAGCATAAGTTCCAACCTGATGATCCTCCCCCCTTCTTTTGTTAGTCGATAGTAAAAGCGGGCGCGCCTCTTTTTTATTTGTCAGCATAGTGATTTGGTGAGTTCATGTACGTACTAGATGTGAAATAATGAGAGCTATAAAATAAGTGAGAATTGTATTGTACTCAAGTTTTATTGTAATGTACATCAAAGTTTTAGTCTAAAGATGCTGTCTTTTGGACTCTCTCTCTGTCTCTCTCTCTCCCCACTGTTCTTTTAGTTACCTTTTTATTGGAATCAGTGCCAAGCGTATATTACAATCTGCAGAAACATAACTAGCTTTTGCGTTTCATAGATTAACGCAGCTAGAAGCTGAAGCTGCTAAAAGCTGGTCAAGTTCGCCTTTGCTTCTCATGGTCATGGGTAGGTTCTTTCCTTTGAGAAAGCTAAAAAGGAGTGGGACATGAACGAAACCTAGAAGGCTAATCTGGGCAAATGATATTGTGAACTTTACCTATCCCAGAAAAAGGAAAAACACCAGTATCTCTCTGGTATTAAGCGGTCCAAATCTTCATGGCCAGAGAACATACGCAATGCAAGCGTCATTTTGTCTGAATCAAAACGGGATTCCATGTCTTTGATTCGATTAACATGCAGGATCGATCAATCAAAATCAAGAGAATAGATGGTTTCATTGTTTTGTTCTTGACAGATATTGCAGCAGATAAGAGAATTTCAGATGTTTTCGGTCGCTTAAGGACAGGGGAAACTTGGATCCACCAGTTTGCATTGACAGGCAACAAAACCATGAGCTGTTTATGGGCCACCAAATCACGTGATGCACTCAAGACTTCTTCTCGGCTTTTCCACCTTTTGCTCTTCCTTCCTTTTCTCTTTTCTTTCCTATAACCCGAGAAAATCTCAACTTTTGACCTTATATATTCTCAAGAATGCGCACGAGCTTTCTGGTTAATACGTATGGAGTAAGACTCTACCCTCTTGTAGTGATAAGTGATCTGGACTAAATGTCAAACCACTCGACCAATCTTACAAGGGTTGCACAGTGCGATGATCTGTCCTTGTTTCTGAACCCACTTTTTACCTTTTCAGAAGCTCCTTTAACCATCTTCTTGGACTTCCATTAGCTGCTGAGATAAGTTTTCGGTTCAAAGTAGTTACAGAAGAATTTCAGCCGCTCAAATTTACATGGGGCCCCTCTCTTTTCCCTGGGTTTTCTTCGGTGACTGAGACAATCATGATGTGAACTTGTTACTTTTAATACAATATCTTTACATGCGAGACTCCTGAGAAATGTCGAAATTCAGAGGGAGGGGAAGCTCTCTTGTGGCTGTCCTTCACCAAGGCGATGGACCCTTTTCACGGTGCAGGTTGGTCAACAGCGACAGCACTTTTATTGCCAGGCAAGTGCTCATGCCATGTGGCATAAGCCGCCTTTGTACGGCTTCAGTTTAACCCCTATTTTCATTAAGTGATATTTAAAAAGAAAGAAAAAGTAATACTAAGTGTGCTGAGACCAATTCATCAAGTAACTTTTATAAAGTCACAACTGAAGCGATAGACTCCATTAGGTGTCGAATATAGTCACTCATAGATATGTTCAATGACGATTTGTCATGTCATCTTTGTTAAAAAGATAACTATACTTTTATATAAATCGCAACTGTTACGTGATTCTAATATTTTCTGAGCTTACACAAAAGTGCTCATTATTTGGGAATGAACCGAATAAAACACATATAGAATACATGCGGTATTGTGCTAACGTAAAAGTACTCTTCTTAAATTTACGCCTTTTATTTAGTCAATTGACAACATCACATGTCAAGAATTATTTATACGCATTAAATATGATTATTTGGTTTCATATCTATAGAAATATCTACAGTATTTTGGTGATTTTTCACTGGATAATAAAAATTAGTTGAAATCTAGTTATTGTATATGATTTTTCTTATGTCGTACTTTAGATAGCCCATTAGAACATAAGCACTTCTTGTTTATAATAAAATTGATGTGACATTACGATAACAATATTTTGCAATTTTATTATAAAAACGCCGAACTTTTTAACATCCTTTAAGGAAAACGATGATATATATATATCCGTCCGTGTCTTGAGCCCTCTCGTCCCTGTTTACCAACAGAGTATGTCATCTGTAAAACAAAATTTCAGGAACTTGTCTTGACATCACCCAGCACTAACGACTACAAACATTATTTGTTCTTCTGCATCCCTCCGATCATCACTAGTGTCAATGTTCAACCTCGATCCCATGATAGTTCATGGGCCTTGCAGGCCACCCGTGTCGAAATGTTTATGTCCGACTTGAATCGGCCCAAGCCTAGATTGCATTTTGAGTTAAATTGATCTATGCTTGGCCCACCAAGTGCAGCATCTGTTTTCGCCCCTGAAATAAATATTATATTTACTAAGTTGATTAATGTTGACTTCATACCTTAAGAAGAGGAGCCTAACTAGTATCGGACAATAGTGGCAGGCAAATCTTGCTAAAAATGAAACGTTCTGTTTTTCTGCGGACAATCTTGAGAGGTGCAATTATCATGTGAATCACCATTTTGAGCTTTAACAGATGTCCTCTTGCCTTGTACGTGTCAAAAATGAAAAAGTAAAAAATAAAATAAAATTGCAGAGATGTTCATTCCCGAAAACTGAGAGCCTGTCGTTCCGTTACATTCTTGTTCCCACAAAAATACTCATAATCAGTCTGAAAACAATCCTGGACAGTGGATTCGAAGACAATGGCCGGGTCATCTCGCTGGCCCTCGGTTCTTCTTGTTCTGACGCTTCTCTTTCTCTGCATCTCTCTCGGTAATGCGCTCAAACTTATAGTAAGAACCCTAGCAAAACTTTTCTCACGCATGCTTTCTCACTCACACACTCCTTTCGGATTCTCAAGGACGCGCTGCGGATCATCATGGAGGAGGTCCTGACGATGATGCTGCTCTACTGAAGGTTCGTCTCTTTATCATCATTCTTTGCTAGCCTCACTTGTCGGTCAGCAGTCGTTTTTTACTTGGGGAGAAACGTGGGCTTGCGTGTTTCGTTTCCCAGGAAGCCACTGCGGGAGAATCAGCGGATCTGAATATGGAAGCGATGGATTACGAAGATCCACACCCGAATGTTAACTCGAAATCTTCTGTGTATCTCTTGGGCCCTCCTCCTCCAATAGTCTAAAAACTCGAACGACTCGAAATGAGCTGTAAGTGGAAAGGTGTAATAAAATGAATCAGGGATAGATGGCCTGCTGATCTGTTCATTCAATTCCATTGTCTCGCACGGACACCTTTGATCCGTCCAAATCAACCGGCACTTGCCCGACATGCCACTTGGAAGTTGCTCCTTCATTGTACCCTTTGACAATGACATTCTGGCGAAAAAGTGGGATCTCTTTAGGATCTACTCCAGCATTTAGAAATTAGTTAATTGGTAAAGATATATGTACTTGATGCCCCGCCCAAGAAAGAGACCCAGTCCTAGTAACCCTGCCAAATGGTGATTCAGCATAGATTCTACATCTTGGGACCAGGCCAATTTTAGAGCAGCTTTGTGATAATGGAACCAACCAGCTAAAAGCATTAAGGCTGCAAAGACTAGGGCTTGGGAATATTCACATTGGAGGCCATTTGACTCTTTGTGACTTTAAATTTTACTTATGCCGGATCTTGACTTGCTTTCCGGATCAACTTCTGAGTGGGCTGTCGAAGGCCTTGGATTCACGAGCAACAGTACAGCACCGACCTCGCTGGTACAGCATTTGCGGTACCAGAATGATTGGCTTGGTTTTGCTACGTTCTGTGATTCTAACAAAGATATTTGCCGACAACGTGAATTACGTAGTAAGAGCGTACTGGGCAGCGAAGTGATATAACGTCAAATTGGACATTTTTGTGCGAATAAAAGTAGGGAAGTGCCATGCAAATGCATTGAATTGGGTGGGATGTGCGTCTCTCAATCCAGTTTCACTTGTATTTATTGTATCATGTCTTGGTTCACTTTTTGAGCATTCACTTTCGAAGCTTAAGGGTGCACTTGCACAACTCCCTGTAATTGTTGCTGGCGATGCTTGTATTTTTTTTTAATTTTTAATTTTTATTCCAAAAAATGGGGGAACTCATATAAGGTTAAGAGATTGGGTCAAGATGTGGGCCTTACTCGAACCTTGTGTTGATTGTATCAATACGTTGAACTTGTTTCCCTGGAATCACTTTTTTTCTCCTTTTATTTCTAGAACAAAATGGTAGATTTTTTTTTTTCACTCCTTGTTTTGTTTTAAATTTATTACTATGATCTATTTGTCACAGATCCGAGGGTTTCGTGATCAATGGAGCATTCATGATCGAGGGAGAACGACTAAAATGCCTTGGGAGGATCTAAATGCTTTCGGAACGTTATAAGGGATGGGTAATACCGTAATTGTGCTATGATCTAGAATTTTCTCGACATAAATGCCCGTGGGTAGTAGGTGGGGCGGTACGATCTCGTCCGCTGGATCCAAACTTGATTAATGGTTGTAATTCGATAGCTTCAAGTATAAGAAGGGTGCCCTTCCCCTCATTTGTATCAATTCAACCATTTTAGCAATCTAAGTTTCATTCTCTCTTTAGAGCTTCTCTCTACGATCCTCGTTGAGTGATCGATCAATCCGAAAAAGGCTTGGCTTAAGCGCTAACGATTTCAAATGATCCAAAATAGGCTAAGTTGATACATGGTCACAATCCTAAACAATTAGCTTGTCACATATTCCTAATACAAATAGATTTTTGTTCCAACGAATAAAAAAAGAAATAAAATTGTTGTCAAACATACTCTAAATTACTTAACGAGAATAATTAAATTACTCAACACTAGTTTTAGGTTTGTAGGAACACGAATGCATTGGCACGACTGGATTTTAGGTTTTTAGGCACTTACATTCTTGCGATTTTTTTTTCTTTTTTGACCTTTTTGACACGTACAAGGCAAGGGCACATCTGTTAAGGCTTAAAATGGTAATTCATATGGTAGTTGCAACTCTCTAAGATTATTTGCAGAAAAAATAGAATATTTCATTTTTAGCAAGATTTGTCGGACATTATTATCCGATGCATATTAGGCTCCTCTTCTTAAGGATATATAGTCAACTTTAATCAACCAGGTAAATGCAATAAATATTTCGAGGCCATAAAATAGATGCTCCACTTGGTGGGCCGGGCCTAGCTCAACTTGCTTTTCATAAATGAACTCAAAATGCAATCTAGGCTAACTTGTGCCGTATCCTTTCCGTATCCACAAGCCCCTCCTATTCAAACAAAAAGAAAAAGAAAAAGAAAAGAAAAGAAAAGAAAAGAATAAAAGAAATTAGTTTTGGATTAAACAATTCATACGTCAAGATTCCTAATTTGGTGGCTTACACAAAAGTTAAGGAATCTCCGGTCATTGAAATGGCGAGTGTTGGCGATAGCCGTGCCTGCATCGTGGTAGGAACTACACAACTACAGACTCGCTGGGAAGGTGTTGGGCTTCGATAGGCTGAGGAACTCGGAGAGGAAGCCCAACGACTCGTTGGTGGCGTTCAGGACGGCGCTGTGGTTTTGGATGACAGAGAGGAAGCTTGAGCCCTCCTGCCACGTTGTCGAATTTATGCCAGTCTGTCTTGCAGTGGGCTCCTCCTCAATGGTGGTGTGTGGCTAGGCTATGAGCTGATCGATTTTGACATTTATCGCGCGGTAATGAGCATAGAACTTTTGACTTATTTTCATTTCTTTTTCATTTGAGGTCGAATCTAACTATTATTGAACAACCCTGCAGGTTGGAAATGCTTTGGGGGTGCAGCTCGATCTACCGTAGATCCAAATATACTGCTACTATATGACCAGGGACCCTAATCTCCCTGGACTTGTCATGCCTGGAGCAGTTCCTTCCCTTCTTGCAATCTTTGGAGTTCCTTCCCCATAACTTGGCTCTGTCAACTGAAGAGCTGTTGAGCTTGTAGATAGCTAAAGTTGTTTAGTGACTATCCATTTAGTTAAAAAAGAAGAAGAAATGAGACGTAGAGCTTCACTTTTGTGTTGATGGAAATCGGCAAGATAGACCATGTATGCTGTGTTTTCAGTGAGATGCGTTTATGGAAACAACGACATAGACTGTGTTTGTCGTGCTTTCATTGATTGTGTTGTTTTGTGATCAGAGTAATTTCATCGCATCAAATGAAATGGTCTTTGGAGTGCCGTGCTTCATTTTATTGTTAGGAAATGGTCTTTGATTTGTATGTTGGTTGTCCTGTTGTGTGAAATGGAATGGCCTCTCTAATTCCCCAATGGAAGGACTAAATGCCGTCAGTTGTGCTATTTTGTGGTCAGAATAATTTCATTGCATCAAATGAAGTGTCATTTTGAGTGCTGTATTGCATTTTATTGTTAGGAAATGGTCTTTGATTTGTATGTTGGTTGTCTTGTCGTATGAAATGGAATGACCTCTCCGGTTCCCCAATGGAAGGACTAAATGCCGTTGGTCGTGCTATTTTGTGGTCATAGTAATTGCATCGCATAAAATGAAATGGCCTTTGGAGTGTCGTGTTCCATTTTAATATTAGGAAATGGTTTTTCATTTGTATGTTGGTTGTCTTGTCGTGTGAAATGGAATTGCCTCTCTTGTTCCCCAATGGAAGCACTAAATGCCGTTGGTTGTGCTGTTTTGTGGTCAAAGTAACTTCATTGCATCAAATGAAATGGCCTTTAGAGTGCCGTGCTGCATTTTATTATTAGGGAATGGTCTTTGATTTTTATGTTGGTTGTCTTGTCATATGAAATTGAATGGCCTCTCTGGTTCCCCAATGGAAGGATTAAGTGCTGTTGGTGCTTTGTAGGCCCATTTTTTAAGGATCCTAGTGAACCGGTCCGTGCAGCACTTTAGGGCAAATTCATACATCGCAGCTCTGCTAAACAACGCATTCTTGATTGTGTATGGCTTTGTCAATGTAGCCAACAAGCTTCTCATGTTTGTCAATGGCGTCGGTCTTGTGTTGCAGATCGCTTACCTACTCATTTTCCTTTGGTATGCTGATGGAAACATAAAGGTACGCTTCGTTCCCTCATTTCAACACTTTTAAGTTCAACTTTTCACTTGGTATCTCATGACATACTTCTAATCCTTTTGTAGAAAAAGGTAGCCTATTGGTCATGTGTAGCTGTCGCATTCTTCTCTACATATACACTGCTATACTTGCTTGTTGTACATGACCCCGAGAAGAGAAGACTCGCCTTTGGAGTCATTTGCGCCGTGTCCAATTTTGCCATGTATGGCTTTCCATTGGCCATCTTGGTATGTATGTCGTGTCCTCCTTAAATTTGTTTTTCTGCTAACCATCACAATCTTTTGACCCTTTCTTTTCATTCGGCCAATGTAGAAAAAGGGTAATCGACATGGCTCGTGTCGAATTTATGCTAGTCTGTCTTATAGTGGGCCTCCTCGTCAATAGTGGTGTATGGCTAGGCTATGAGCTGATCGATTTTGACATTTATCGCGCGGTAATGAGCATAAAACTTTTGACTTATTTTCATTTCTTTTTCATTTGAGGTCGAATTTAACTATTATTGAACAACCCTGCAGGTTGGAAATGCTTTGGGGGGTGCAGCTCGATCTACTGTAGATCCAAATATACTTGCTACTATATGACCAGGACCCTAATCTCCCCGGACTTGTCATGCCCGGAGCAGTTCCTTCCTTCTTGCAATCTATGGAGTTCCTTCCCCATAACTTGGCTCTGTCAACTGAAGAGTTGTTGAGCTTATAGATAGCTAAAGTTGTTTAGTGACTATCCATTTAGTTAAAAAAGAAGAAGAAATGAGACGTAGAGCTTCACTTTTGTGTTGATGGAAATCGGCAAGATAGACCATGTTTATGCATGTGTTTTCGTGAGATGTGTTTATGGAAACAACGAAATGGTCATAGACTTCATTTTTTGTCGAAATGATGCTTTCATTGATTGTGTTGTTTTATGATCAATGGAAGTAATTTCATCGCATCAAATGAAATGGTCTTTGAGTGCCGTGCTTCATTTTATTGTTAGGAAATGGTCTTTGATTTGTATGTTGGTTGTCCTGTTGTGTGAAATGGAATGACCTCTCTGCTTCCCCAATGGAAGGACTAAATGCCGTTGGTCGTGCTATTTTGTGGTCATAGTAATTTCATCGCATAAAATGAAATGGCATTTTGAGTGTCGTGTTCCATTTTATTGTTAGGAAATGGTCTTTGATTTGTATGTTGGTTGTCTTGTCGTGTGAAATGGAATGGCCTCTCTTGTTCCCCAATGGAAGCACTAAATGCCGTTGGTTGTGCTGTTTTGTGGTCAAAGTAACTTCATTGCATCAAATGAAATGGCCTTTAGAGTGTCGTGTTGCATTTTATTATTAGGGAATGGTCTTTGATTTTTATGTTGGTTGTCTTGTCATATGAAATTGAATGGCCTCTCTGGTTCCCCAATGGAAGGATTAAGTGTTGTTGGTGCTTTGTAGGCCCATTTTTTAAGGATCCTAGTGAACCGGTCCGTGCAACACTTTAGGGCAAATTCATACATCGCAGCTCTGCTAAACAACGCATTCTTGATTGTGTATGGCTTTGTCAATGCAGACAACAAGCTTCTCATGTTTGTCAATGGCGTCGGTCTTGTGTTGCAGATCGCTTACCTACTCATTTTCCTTTGGTATGCTGATGGAAACACAAAGGTACGCTTCGTTCCCTCATTTCAACACTTTTAAGTTCAACTTTTCACTTGGTATCTCATGACATACTTCTAATCCTTTTGTAGAAGAAGGTAGCCTATTGGTCATGTGTAGCTGTTGCATTCTTCTCTATGTATACACTGCTATACTTGCTTATTGTACATGACACAAAGGTACACTTCGTTCCCTCATTTCAACACTTTTAAGTTCAACTTTTCACTTGGTATTTCATGACATACTTCTAATCCTTTTGTAGAAGAAGGTAGCCTATTGGTCATGTGTAGCTGTCGCATTCTTCTCTATGTATACACTGCTATACTTGCTTGTTGTACATGACACAAAGGTACACTTCGTTCCCTCATTTCAACACTTTTAAGTTCAACTTTTCACTTGGTATTTCATGACATACTTCTAATCCTTTTGTAGAAGAAGGTAGCCTATTGGTCATGTGTAGCTGTTGCATTCTTCTCTACGTATACACTGCTATACTTGCTTGTTGTACATGACCCCGAGAAGAGAAGACTCGCCTTTAGAGTCATTTGCGCCGTGTCCAATTTTGCCATGTATGGCTTTCCACTGGCCATCTTGGTATGTATGTCGTGTCCTCCTTAAATTTGTTTTTCTGCTAACCATCACAATCTTTTGACCCTTTCTTTTCATTCGGCCAATGTAGAAAAAGGGTAATCGACATGGCTAGTGTCGAATTTATGCCAATCTGTCTTACAGTGGGCCTCCTTGTCAATAGTGGTGTGTGGCTAGGCTATGAGCCGATTGATTTTGACATTTATCGCGGGGTAATCATCATAGAACTTTTGACTTATTTTCATTTGAGGTCGAATTTAACTATTATTGAACAACCCTGCAGGTTGGAAATGCTTAGGGGGTGCAGCTTAGTCTACTGCAAATTCAAATATACTGCTACTATACGACCAGGACCCTAATCTTCCCAGACTTGTCATGCTTGGAGTAGTTCCTTCCCTTCTTGCAATCTTTGGAGTTCCTTCCCTAGAACTTGGCTTGTCAATTGAAGATCTATTGAGCTTGTAGATAGCCGAAGATGTTTAGTGACTATTCATTTGGTACAAAGAAGAAGAAGAAAGGAGGCATTTGCTGTGTTTTCATTGAGACGTAGAGATTCACTTCTGTATTGGTGGAAACTGGCGAGATAAGATCATGTTTGTTGTGTTCGGTGAGATGCGTTTATGGAAACAACGAGATAGACTGTGTTTGCCGTGCTTTCATTGGTTGCTATTTTGTGGTCAGAGTAATTTCATCGCATCAAATGAAATGACTTTGGAGTGCTGTGCTGTATTTTATTGTTAGGAAATTGTCTTTGATTTGTATGTTGGTTGTCATGTCGTATGAAATGGAATAACTTTTTGGTTCCCCAATGGAAGGACTAAATGCTGTTGGTTGTGCTGTTTTGTGGTTAGAGTAATTTCATCGCATCAAATGAAATGGCATTTGGAGTGCCGTGCTGCATTCTATTGTTAGGAAATGGTCTTTGATTTGTATGTTGGTTGTCCTGTCGTGTGAAATGGAATGGTCTCTCTGATTCCCCAATGGAAGGATTAAATGTCGTTGGTTGTGCTGTTTTATGGTTAGAGTGACTTCATCGCATCAAATGAAATAACCTTTGGAGTGCCGTGTTACATTTTATTGTTAGGAAATGGTCTTTGATTTGTGTGTTGGTTGTCTTGTCGTATGAAATTGAATGGCCTCTTCGGTTCCCCAATGGAAGGACTAAATGTCGTTGGTTATGCTGTTTTGTGGTCAGAGTAACTACATCGCATCAAATGAAATGGCCTTTGGAGTGTCGTGCTACATTTTATTGTTAGGAAATGATCTTTGATTTGTATGTTGGTTGTCCTATCGTATGAAATGGAATGGCCTCTCTGGTTCCCCAATGGAAGGACTAAATGTTGTTGGTTATGCTATTTCATAATCAGAGTAACTCCATCGCATCAAATGGAATGGCTTTTGGAGTGCTGTGCCGCATTTTATTATTAGGAAATTAGGAAATTGTTTTTGATATATATGTTGGTTGTCTTGTTGTATGAAATGGAATGACCTCTCTAGTTCCCCAATGGAAGGACTAAGTGCTGCTAGTAGTGTTTTGTAGGCTTTTTTGTTTTATAGGATTGTAGCGAATCAGTTTATGCAGCACTTTAGGGCAGATTCATTGAACAACACATGCTTGATTGTGTATGGTTTTGTCAATGTGGACAACAAGCTTCTCATGTTTGTCAACCGCGTCGGTCTTGTGTTGTAGATCGCTTATCTACTCGTTTTCCTTTGGTATGCTGATGGAAACACAAAGGTACACTTCGTTCCCTCATTTCAACACTTTTAAATTCAACTTTCCACTTGGCATTTCATGACATCTAATCCTTTTGTAGAAGAATGTAGCCTATTGGTCTTGTGCAGCTGTCGCCTTCTTCTTCGCGTATACATTGCTATTCTTGCTTGTTGTACATGACACTGCTGTTCTTGCTTGTTGTACATGACCCCAAGAAGAGAAAACTCACCTTTCGAGTCATTTGCGGTATGTCCAATTTTGCCATGTATGGTTTTCCACTGGCCATTTTGGTATGTATGACGTGTCCTCCTTAAATTTTTTGTTTTTCTATTAACCATCTTGATCTTTTGACCATTTTTTTGATTTGGCCAATGTAGAAAAGGGTAATCGACACGGCCAGTGTCGAATTTATGCTAGTTAGTCTTGCAGTGGGCCTCCTTGTCAATAGTGATTGTTGACACCCCAATTTTTGTTTATTTTGTTTTAAATGTTCATCTATTTTGCATATATAAATAGATAGAAATTTACAAAAAAAAGAAGAAGGTAATTTAAAAAAAAAAAAAATCGGATGGGCTCAGCTTGGCCCACTCCTCTACTCGCCCATCCCTTTTTCTTTTTCTTTTTTTCCTTTGGCCCACCTTCCGGGGATTTCGCTCCGGCCCAGCCCCATCCCCTAGGGATTCTGGTCTCCCTCGTTGACGCAGGCACACAGGAGAGAGGGAAGAGGAGCAGAACAGCACGCAGGCGGCCAACGACGCCGCTCGGACGCGACCTCCCACTGCGGTGACGTCGCTGCGCGGTCACGCGGCGGAAAGCGGAGGGAGAAGAGCTCGACGGGGCAGCGAGAGAGGGAGCTCGAGAATCTGGGTAGGAAGAAAAACGAGAACAGATCTGGAGAGAAAAGGGCTGTCGAAGAAAAACGCAGCAGAAAGAAAACGGAAAAAGAAACGGCGGAGGAGAAATGGGGGAAGGCGACGCGGGACAGCGGCTGACCGTTGGCGGAGGTCTGGTCATCAACCATCGTCTGCCACTGCACTTCGTCGGAACCAGGAGCAGCTCGAGCGAGAAGAAGGCGACGATTTTCAGATCTGAGAGGGAGAGGGCAGAAACGCAGCGGCAGCACGACGTCGAAGTTGGACAACTCCTCGGCGGCCGTCGGAGGAGAAGCAGGGGCTCGGAAGGCTTCCCGGGAGAGACATCCAGGGAGGCGGCACTCCGAGCGACCGCCAGCCGAGTGACCGGAGCAGCGAGGGAGGTGGATCTGCAGAAGAAAAAAAAACTGAGAAAAATCGGAAGAGAGAGACGTCGGTCGAGCAACGCGAGACCGAGCTCCATCACCACACTGATCCGGCACCAACGCCGTTCATCCACCGACGACGAGGCTTGCCGGTGGCTCGCGCTGCTCCCATCGTCGGCCGCGCCCAAGACCGCCGCCCGTGCTGTCCCACGACGACCCAGCTGCGGATCTCGGCTGAGCCTCACGCCGTCCGCGCCTAAGACTGCCGTCCGTGCTGCCGACCGCCGTCGTCCCCGGTGCCACCTACCACTTCGTCGCCCCGTCGGTTGGTCTTGCGAAGATCGCCGCCGCTCGCCGTGGCCGGGCCGAGAACCGCTCGGCCGTCCCCATCAGCGCCACGGAAGAGAGCAGCAGCAGCTGCGATTCGGGTCGCGAACCGGGTCACATGCCGGTCTCGGTTTCGGGTAGTTTTTTTTTTTTTTTTTTTTACTAATGGGTGTTGGCAAATGCTGGTTGGGCTGGGCTGATTTCGAGTGGGCCTAACCTGAGATTCGGGCTGATTGTTTGGTATGGGCTGAAGAGGATTGGGTGAAAATAGAAATAGTAAATGAGTTGTTCTTAATTTCTTTGTTAATGGGCCGTTTTTTTATTTCATCTGGGCCGTTCGGTCGGCCCGATTTTTAGTCCAGCCCGGACCGATAGGGGCGGGTCGGTTTAGTTGGGCCGGTTCATCCGACCCGGTCCGAATCACCTTTTAATAAATTAAAAAATTAAAAATAAAAAATAAAAAATTTCAGAAATTCAAAAAAAAAATTTTTAAAATCTTTAAAAAAATCTTAAATTTTTTTCGAAAAATCATTAAAAATTTAAAAAATGTTTTTCTTTTATTTTCAGAAAGGTTTTAAAAGTTTAATTTAATTTAATTTAATTTATTTTCTTTCTTTTTTCGAATATTCAAAAATTCCAAAAAATTTTAGAAAAAATTAGAAAATTCCAAAAACATTAATAAATGCTTTTTCTTAAATTTCCAGAAAATTCGAAAAATATCAAAAATTTTGAAAACTTATTTTTGTTTAATTTCGAAAAATGTTAAAATGTTAAAAAAATTCATAAAAATCAGAGAAAATTTAAAAATTTAGAAAACCTTTTAAAAAAGAAAAGATCAAAATTGAATAAAGCTTTTAAGGCTCTACAATAGGTTTTCCCATTTGGCTACGCAAAATATCATCAGTTTTACGTGCATTGTATTATCGGTTTATATTCATTATCGTGTTATGTATATTATTAAAAAGGGTTTCCACAGGCTATGGTCAGGGATAAAGAAATGAGGAAAGTTTTGATGTTCGCTCAATTATCAGTCGAGTAACAAAATAATTTTTTTTTTATCGTCTCATTAGAGTTTGTTACATGATCATCTCCCCTGTGGAAACACCTTTTCAGTAGTACGCATCCTCTATATAGCCTGTACACCTCTAGACATCCTACACCACTCACCCTCTCTCATTCTTCCTCTCTTGTTCTTTCATCCTCCCCTTTCCTCTTTCATTCTTCCTCCCTCTCATCCTCCGTCCCTCTTCCTCCCACCTTCTTTCTAGTTATTTTCTCATTTCTTGGTTTTTTTTTATACATTATTTAGAAAGAAGATGTCTGTCATGATCACGGTGAAATTGTTGTTGGGATATGTCTTTTTAGTTATTCTGTTTCTTTTCATTTTCAAGTTACTTTTTTTTTTTTTCTCTTGCCGAGTTTAACAGGTTGCATGACATCGGTTGTTCTTTTCATCTCTCCTATGTAAGTTTTTACATGTAATTATTTTATTTTTCTTTTGTGTTTTTTTTTCTGTGTAAAAGAAATTAGAAATCACGCTAGCTTTGTTTTTTTTCTACGTTAGAATCTGCTGGGCTGTGAAATGCTAGTAGATTCTAATTCCTTTTGTGGAAGAAAAACAAAACAAAAACAAAACAATGTAGGTTGTGAAGCATTGGCAAATTTCTAATTCCTTTTGCACAGAAAAAAATAAAACAATGGCATGTAGGAAGCTTACATGGGGGAGAGGAAGAGAGCGGCCGGTGTCATGCAACCTATTAAGCTTGACGATAGAAAAAAAAAAAAATAGAGCAACTTGAGAAATGAGAAGAAGCGGAATAACTGAGAAGAAATGGGGAAGCACTTATAGGCATATCTCAGCAACAATTTCGCCGTGGCGATGGCAGATGTCTTTTTTCCGGGCAATGTATAAAGAAAAATCGAGAAATGACTAGAGAGAGAAAGTAAGAGGAAAATGGACGGAGGGCGAGAGGGAGAAAGAATGAGAGGGGAAGGGGGAGGACGAAAGAACGAGAGAGGAAGAATGGGAGGGTGAGTGGTGCATGCTAACGTAGAGGGTATGTATTGAGAGGTAGGGCGAGAAAGCACAGAGGGCGTGTTTCTGGAGGGGGAGTGCTTACGTAACAAATTCTAATGATATAACAAAAAAAGAGAATGTTTTGTTGCACGACTAATAGTCGAGCAAACATCAAAACTTTCATCATTTCTTCATTTTCGACGATAGCCTACGGAGGACCCTTTTTAACAATATACATAAAGACGATAGTGAACATAAACCGGTAATACAATGCAGGTGAACTGATGAACATTTTGTGTTGCCACACGGGACGTGCTTGAGCAACCTATTCCTGATGGACTAGAACAGTAATGTGATCAAGTTCCTCCATGATGGGTGGTGATGATACGGAGGGACCGGCCGATAAGTGTTCCAGGTGGGGTGGTCAAGCTGGTGGGGGATGAGGTGCCCAGGCACTCGGTGGGACTAGGTCGGCAAGAACTGCCCCTACTGGAGGGCGACATCAAATGCTACTTCAACGAGAACACCTAGATGGGGGCACAACAAGACCCACTTTAGTGAGTGAACAAGGAAGGTTCTTGGTGAGGTGAAGCTAAGAAAGATTGGAGCAATCGTTCCTAACAAGTAGTTGGATTAAGCAGTGCTTATGCTCGAGCTTGGAGCTGATAAATGGGATATATTATTGCTTTTGAATTTTCCGCAGCATAACCCATTGTCCCCCCTTATGTTTTGGTGACATATTACACTCATGAGAAAAAAGCTTCACGTAAAATGGCTCTTTGTACTTCAGTTTTTCTCTCGAAGTGCCATCGAAATCGTCTAGGAAATTGATTTGCTATAAGCTGAGAAATAGGTTAGAGGTTGTTTCGCAAAATCATGAAGAATTGTTGAGGGTAGAGGGACAAGTGATCGGAACCCATGTTCAAAAGCATCACAAGATTGAGACACTAAAGCGCTTATTTACAATATGGTCATTGAAAATTTTCTTGAGTACCAAGATCGGACATTAGACTCCAAAATGACTCACGATACGGTGCGGTAAATTTGTATAAGCGAGTCTTTAATTTATTAATGCATTCAAGCAAGAATAAAGGTTTGTCTTGTTTTGTTTGGTCATTTTTTGGTCCATTGAAAATTAGTAACTCCCAAGTTCTTGAAGTAACTTAGGTGGGCCGCTGAAAATTCAGCTATATGGCCTAACCGAACGCAAAACATTTACGTGAGAAATGAGAAATCCATTACGGATTTTGTTTTTCTTGCACTTCATGGCAAGATTTAGTCTTGGACGAGAGTTGAACTCGCACAAATAGCACATGCATGAAAGCAAAAGTGACAAAGAGTCAAATGGTCTAATGTGAATATTCTTGGAGCCCTAAAGTTTATGCTAGAATGTTGCCGAGGGCTCACCCTTCCTCATGTCACGTCACCCCTCTCTTCCCCTTTTTCCTTTTGTTTTTTCTTCTTCTTCTTATTCCCTTCACTCGGATGCCTTCCACCACAACCCCATTGTCGTCGGAGTCCACTCCCTCACCGTCGTTTACCTCGGTACCGGTTCCAATCCCGTACCCATAAGCCCTCGGAACCTAGGCCTGGAATTTCATACCCGTTGACCTTGGAGCACCTGTTTTGAAAACCCCAATTGGCCTTTAGATGGCAGTTTAGGTTCACGACATGCCAAGCATTGAGTCGCTGCTGCAGCCCATCATCCTAAGCCCATTGCGGTCTAGGACCCTCATTAAACATAGGCTCTCTCAAGCTCATACCCGCGTGACATTGGATGTTCGTGAACTGCGCAGCGTTTTAGAGCATATCCATACATTGCAGCTCTACTAAACTGCGCATTCCTAATCTTGTATGGCTTTGTCCATCGGACAACAAGCTTCTCATGTTTGTCAACGGTGTCGGCCTCGTGTTGCAGATCGCTTACTTGCTGGTTTTCTTTGGTATGCTAATGGAAACACAAGGGTACAGTTCATTCCCTCATTTCAACACTTTGAAGTTCAACTTTCCACTTGGCATTTCATGACATACCTCTTTTCCTTTTGTAGAAGAAGGTAGCCTATTGGTCATGTGTAGCTGTTTCTTTCTTCACCGTGTATACACTACTGCTTGTTGTTCATGACCCTAATAAGAGAACTTGCCTTTGGAGTAATTTGTGCCGTGTGTAGTATTGCCATGTATGGCTTTGCACCGGTTATCTTGGTATGTACGCTGTGTCCTCCTTAGATTTTTATTTTTTGCTAACAATCTCAATCTTTTGACCATTTCTTTTCATTTGGCTAATAGAAAAGGGTAATCCACTTGGCTAGTGTCGAATTTATGCCAGTCTATCTTGCAATGGGCCTCCTCCTTAATAGTGGTGTGTGGTTAGGCTATGGGGTGATCGATTTTGACATTTATCGCGTGGTAATCAACATAAAACTTTGACTTATTTTTATTTCTTTTTCATTTGAGGTCGAATCTAACTATTATTTCCAACCTGTGCTTTGGGGGTGCCGCTTAGTCTACTATAGATCCGAATATATTGCTACTATATGTTGATGTCCCTAGACTTATTGTGCTTGGACATGTTCATTCCTTTCTTACAATCTTTGGAGTTCAATTCCTTCATCCAACCTTTGGATTTCCTTCCCTAGAACTTGGCTCTGTCAACTGAAGATCTGTTGAGCTTGTAGATAGCCAAAGTTGTTTAGTTACTATCCATTTAGTACAAAAAAGAAGAAGAAAGGAGGCATTTGCTGTGTTTTCATTGAGACGTAGAGCTTCACTTCTATATTGATGGAAACCGGCAAGATAGACCATGTTTGTTGTGTTTTCATTGGGATGTATTTTCATCGAGATGTATTTGCTGTGTTTTTAGTGAGATGCGTTTATGGAATTTTGGACCCAACTTTATTGCTGGAAATGCTGGTTCAAGAAGCGAGCATCGAAAATAGGCCGCATCAGATTGCTTAGATGATGAGGTCTCTTCCATTATTAGTAGAGAGGAAGGTATGGAGTGCCCTATATGCTAGGAATCATTTAATATAGTTGAAAATGTTACTTCTGTATTATGGTGTGGCTATACCCTTTCCAAAAATTGTATTTTAGGATTGCAATGGGGCGTTGTGAAGTTTCCCACTCTACCGATTCAGCTTTTGCTCTTCATCCCCTATTCATGGTGCAATCTCTTTGTTGAGAAAACTCATAGTTTTGATGATAACAAACCATTTTATGCATACAAAACTTCATATACAAATTGAGGAAGAAAAGTCACAGGTTAATGTATACTTTTGAGTCTGCATATTGTAGAAGGAAAAGCAAAAGGACGTTTCTGAGTCTACGAGGAACAGAAGGAAAAACAAAAAGACGCAAAGTCTCATTCTGACAGGACTAGAACGAACTTTCAGAACCAAACCGAGAACAAGATCGCCAACGGTTATGAATTTCACTTTCCTTATTCGTATTGATTTTGGTATATCAAATCAATTGGCAAGATCAATCATCAAGACAATTTCCAAAGAAGGATGAAATACTTATGGAAACTCGGATTCTGATTGTATGGGCCAACAAAATCCAAGATGATCAAATCTATCTTCAACGGTCAAGAAAACTTTTCTTATGGAGTCTGTCCAAGAAAGGAAATGGAATACAAATCTTTCAAGATTATAGCCAACGGTCATTTGTGGCTCGAATAGTATATAAGGGGAGGATGCGACCAAAAGACAAATAAGATTGATATATTCCAAAGTTTGATTCAATTCTTTACTAGTTGTCTAAGAAAGTACAAAATCGAGTTATCTAGTGTATTACCAAGAATAATGACTTAGTAAGATATATCATCACCAAGTACAAATAATCAAGCGTATGTAATCACCTTTGATCACATAGTAAAATCTAGCCAATTGGTTGATCGCATGGAGAGTGGACGTAGGCTTGTCTAAAGCCGAACCACTATAATTGTGTTTGCAATCTTCTCTTCCTTCTCTATTTAATTTTTGATTGTAGATTGCAAAGTCAACTACATTTAGACTTTATTCTAAATTGTTATTCTAATTACTTGGGCATAAAATTCCTTTACACCTATTCACCCCTCTCTAGGTGTTAATACTAGCAATATCACTCTTGTCCTTTCGTCTAGTTTATAAGGCAACCTTAAGTTTCCCCAAAAGAAATATTTCTTGCTCTGGATGGTCGAGAGCATGAATGGTGACCGAGGGAAATTGCGCTTCTCCTTCACAATGGTCATCAAACAGTAATCCATCTTTGGGAAGCCGAGCGGGCAGGGGCAACCTGAGGAGGGTGCAACATGTCCACCGTGCTGAGTCGGCTGGGTCAAGGCATGATCAAAATCGTGTGAATGTCTCTCTTAGTATGGAATGAACACATTCTTCCTTACGGAAATCTCTGGTTTTCTTCGTTCATTTGACGGCAAAGTTACCTCTAGTCATCATATTCCTCCTCATTGTGCTATATGCAACACCGGCCAGTGCAGCCATCTTGGCTTTGTACATGCTCATCACGGTTCTTTTTGCTCTCCCTTCCTTTCTCATCTTGTATTTTGCATATCCTGGCTTGGACTGGCTTGTCAGAGAGATCCTCACTTAAGAGGCCAGTTGCTTTTGCCTCCGTCTGCAAAAACTACCCTCATATAAATTCGTCGAAATCTCACCTTCCAAAAGGAAATATTGCAAATCCTGGTATATTATGAACATATGATTGGGAACACATTCTTAGTCAGTCAATAACACAATAAATAACATGGAACTGAAGTATGGAGAATGACTATTTATTTTTACTTTGATGTTACCCTTCTAAGCAAAGCTAGACCAGTCCTCGGCGACGATGCCAGTCTAACAGCCTAAATCTATCACATTATTGTTAGGGGCCTGAGCTCGGGCACATGGAAACATGCTGAGTAGTCGCCTGCTTCAGCTGCTGTGAATGCAAAGTTACTCGAGTCGACATGGTTAGAGTGATGATAGTTGTGTCCTTGGAGTGAGTTCATCTATAATTACCAAAAAACAGTCATCCCATCAATAATTATATTATATGTGTTGGTGGAACCGTCAAAATTATATTATAGTCAAGGCATGAGAATAAACATCCAAAGTAAGGCGACCAATCCCATGTTGTTCTTCCGAGAGACTTGTTCTTTGCTATTGTTTCATGTTCTCCATTCTTCATCGCCTAACCTCCATATATTGTGAGGGCCAAGTACTATTTGCCTTCATCAATACTTTGTAGTTCGCAACTTCTCACCGTTTCATTCCTGTTTGGCTGAAGAAGCAGTACAGTGCGAACCTACATTTAGAAAGTAAGCACAAGATGAAGTTTGGGAAAGAGTTTGCGTCCCAAATGGTGCCGGAATGGTGAGACGCCTACATGGATCACAACTTTATCAAGTTCATCTTGACGGACATCTTGCGCCATCAACAGCTGTATTCGTGGCCATCCCTGAGCGCACCAATGGCCACCTCGCAGGGCCCTTTAAAGAAAAGGGGGTCACCCTACCGAGCCTTCAGCAGGCTAACCAGTCAATACGCCCAGAATTTTCCCAAGAAAAGTAGTGAAGACGAAGAAGTGATACCAGCAACTGCGGTTCAAGAGGAGGGATCAGATCATGGGAGGTAGCAGACCATGTTTCTGAGGTCGTCTGATGAGGGAGGTAAGTGCGAGCTCTCGTTCTTCAGGAGGCTGGATAATGAGTTCAACAAGGTCCTAGGCTTTTATAAGAAAAAGGCAGGGGAGTGGCGGCCAAGGCAGATGAACTGAGCAAGCAGATGAATGCATTGATCACTCTTCGCATCAGGGTTGAGAAACCGGTCATGGGATTATTGGGGACCCACACTAGCATTGCTGCCATCGGTGTCTTGCCATCCGCAGCATCTGTTTCTGTTAACGGTACAAGGTCAGACAAGGTGGTGTGCACATTAAGTTTCTGCTGCTTTTCTTGTCCTGCTTTGAAACTTTTTATGTCTGCTCACCTATCGAGTTGAAAACAAAATCTCTTCATCACGGCATCTAGCTCGGACGCCAGTCTGGATTTTTGTATTTGTTTTAAGTTAGCCTCCAGTGTACTGGTGCTCCAAATTTGTTTTCTTAAGAAGACAGTCAACTTAATCCGAAATTTACCGTGAGATATCTAAAAGAAACTGTCTTTTGACCCAAAAGAAGGGAATACAGGGGAAAATTCTCGAAAAGTGGCGGTGCAAGTATCAATGAATTGAATCTGTTTGAATCTTTGCCAGTGGCAAAAATTCGGAAAACATTAATATAGCATCTAGATGACCATATTTCATAGTCAGGCAGCAGGTTACCCTCTGCGATTATGTGACTTTAGGCTAAGACAGTTCAACCTTGCAAACTGTGGGACCTGGCATGAATTTCCCCTTTGGATTGTGAAGAAATTCTCAGTTTCACAATTTCATAATTTGTTCTTTTATTTGTCTAGGATGGATGTGATCCTAGAAGTTGAGACGACTAGTGAGGAATACGATGAACCAGAAGATAGAGATGATGGCATTGCAAATGCTGCAGTTACGAAGCCTGCAACGAAGTTGTACGTTCGATCTCCACTTTGATTGAAACTTCATTAAGTTACATTTAATCAAAAACATGTTTCAACAAGAAATAACCAACACAAAAAAAAAGTGTCTTACACGATGAAAGGTCTAGAGGTTTGGACTCGTCTGAAAGGTCAATGTAGTGATGTTGTTGACTAACCTTTGTCTCTTTGTGAACTCTAGACTTTACTATTATCTCTTTGTAGAACTTGTGTGAATTAAACCTAGTAAACTACTAAAAAGACCAACTTGTGAAGTTCCGTGTATATTATTGCTGGTGGTCCAGTAAATGCAAGCATATGTCTAGAAGGTGATAACCGAACAAGTGAAGCCCATCGTTTGCGGAATACCCAACAGTGTATCCTACTAGAGAGAGAGAGAGAGAGAGAGAGAGAGAGAGAGAGAGAGAGTGAGTGATTACCCTTGTGGTTATACGGAGGAAAGTGGCCAGAGAGAGGAACATGAGCTTTGAAGGCCACGGTGAATGGCGATAAAAGAGGCTGAAACTTGAAAGAGATGAGATCAAAGAGCTCCTCTTTGGGATGATTACTTGAGGAAGGCAGTAACAGTATTACCAGCTTAAAATAGAGTTCGAAGGTCACAAACAGAGAGGGAGAGACAGAGCGAGCGAGCTAGCGATATACTATGGTTTAAATTAGCAACGTCAATTTACTTTTTTTAATTGATATCACTGTATACAGTGTACACGGGTCTAATCCTCGAAACTTGCATGGAGTGATTACACTTGACAGATGCCCTCTTTGCAAGATAAAAAGTTAGACCCCTCTCTCTCTCCCCCTTTGTGATCAAGGGGACTGCTGCTTTTCTTGTATCGTATTTTCCAAAGCCAGAAGTTTGGTTATGGCAAGTGAAGATGGACATGCTGATGTGCAGTGTGAATTGGCCCTTGGTGCTAGATGCCAGTTGTATTATTAGTGGTGACTAATAAATCTTTTTGACACTCTTCCTCTGTAGTGAATATCGCTGGTAGGAAAGTATTTTTTTAAATTTTTTTATGTTTCAAAAAAATGGGGGAACTCGGATCAAGTCAAGAAATCCGATCAAGATGTGGGCCTTACTTGGACCTTGTGTCGATTGTATAAATACGAGCATTAGGTTACGCTGAACTTGTTTCTCTTAAACGACTTTATTTCTCTTTTTCCTTTAGGAAAAAAATAGATTTATTATAATTCTTGTCTCTATTTCAAATTTATATCTCGACTATTGATTTGTTTCTAATAGAAATAGATTTATGGTTTGACGAATAAAATAAGAAAAAAATTGTTATCAAATATATCCTAAATTACTCAACGAGAATAATTAAATTACTCAACACTGTTTTTTTTTTGTCGAATACTCTCAACTAGTGTTATGAAATTACATACTTTACAATTATCACTAAATGTATTACTTCCATGAAATTTATAACTTAGTTGGAAGAAAGATAACAAAAGAGAATTCAACCATTGTGGCATCAATTCAATTGAGTCACAAAAAGGACGAAACTTTCCACATACATCATCATAATGTAAAAAGAAAATCTTGACTTGCCATTAATTGGACTATACCAAAAGTTTAGAAGAGTCGAACTAGGAAGCGGAAACCTGGGTAACACTAGCCACCGGCCTTGCTAGGACCAACCTCCGACAAAGCGGGCAATGCAAGGTTCTCCAATCCGAGAGCCATTTCCCGATGTAATTTTCGTGGTACCCATGGTTGCACGTCTTGAGCACACAAATCTCCTCTCCTTCCTCAAAGCTCTCCTGGCAAATCGCGCACTCGGTGATATTGAACTTCTCCAAATCAACACGATGCCGCTTGACAATGTGATCAAAGAGAGCCCGAGTTGCGCGGCTGCGGCGCCACATAAACAAATAGAGGCCGCTAACCGAGACGATGATATATATGGCAAAGCCCAATGCTAACCACTTCAGGGACGACGGTATATTTCCGTCAGGAGGAGGCGACGAAGGGGCCGAGGGAGGCATGATGCGTTCGTTTCTTCTTTGAGTTGCAAGAGAACTGGCATGCGCCTTGGAGCTTTGATCGAATACGATGTTGGGGTTTGTGCTTCTCGTTTTTGGTTTTTTAGGGAAGATAAAGGGCAAATCGGACTAGAACGAGAAGTCTACTTGCAAAGCAATGCTAAAATAAGCACGCAAATATATCAGTAGCGTTTGATATCTGCAATTTATGTTTATGTCAGAGGAATAGAGTTAACAACGAATAAAGATAAGATGGAAACTTAAATGTGTCCTCATATTACACAAAATCTTTTAATAAATACTAAAATCTTAGTCATGTTATGAAATACATGTATGAATATTCATTATATTTATGTACTTATTATGGTACATTTGTATCATACATTTTAAGTACATCTCCCTATCCGATAAATGTCTATCTCCCTATCCAATACATGTATCCTCAGATCTAAGTACATCTTCCTATCCAATGAATGTTCATCTCCCTATCCAATACTTGTATGAATATCCATGTACCTATTATGATATATTTGTATCTTAAGTTCTAAGTACATATCCTTATTCGATGAATGTTCATCTCCCTATCCAATACATGTATTATTAGATACATTGATAAGTGCATCATTATTTTCTTATAAATAGGAGCACAAACAGTGAGAAATAATAAGATTTTTGCTTCTGGCTTTTCTTTACTATCTTTGGTGTCATTTCCTTTCTCTACTTAATCTCTCTCTATTCTTTCTATTATATTTTTGCAACGCGATATTTTACAACACGTTATTAGCACGAGGATCTACCAACTGAGTAAGTAATTTTGCGAGATAGGTGTTTTGTTTCATCTTCTTCTATCAATTCTTCATTTTTCCCCATAGCCTTAAACCAATTTCAATTCTAAAAAGTATCCTTCTACTCCTGAAGTAGCGGTGGATATTTAGAAATCCTTCTAATTAATTTAAGGATTTTTGTTTTGCAAGAATTATGGCAAATATTGAAAAGCCCAAATTCCACATCCTGGAAGTGAGTGGAAATAATTATCTATCTTGGTGCCTAGACATGGAAATGCACCTCCAATGGCAAGGTCTCGCTAATGCAATTGTGGAAGACGGAACCTCAAATTCAAGGGATAAAGCAAATGCACTGATTTTTATTCGTCGTCATTTGCATGAGAGCCTGCAGACTCAATATTTATCTATTCGAGACCCTCAGACCCTGCGGAAGAGGTTGAAGGATAGGTATGATCATACCAAGACTGTTATCCTCCCTCAGGCACAATATGATTGGCAAAATCTCAAACTGCAAGATTTTAAATCAGTGTCTGACCATAACTCCGTTTTATTTGATGTCGTTTCTCGACTTGAGTTATGTGGTATCAAGCTCACTGATGCGGAGCTATTAGAGAAAACTTTCTCCGCCTTCCATGTTTCGAATATTGTATTGCAACAGCAATACCGGCAACGTCAATTTGCCACATATTTTGAACTAATTTCTGTGCTCCTCACCGCTGAGCAAACTAATGAATTGTTGCTCAAAAATCATGATCTTAGACCTGCTGGCTCAAAAGCATTGCCTGAAGCACATGCTAATTTTAAGAAAAATACTAGTCATATTAAGGGCTATAAGCGCAGGCAATAACATAATTTTCAAATGGATGGCAGGAAGTTTAACCGCCCTGCCCGAATAATGATAAAGAAAAGAAGCACAAGAAGGTGGCTAATGAAAGTATTTGCCATCGTTGTGGTATGACTGGGCACTGGTCACGTACTTGTCGTACACCAAAGCACTTTGTTGATCTATACCAAGCATCTTTGAAAAATACGGGCAAACGTGGTGAATCTCATGCCATTGAAATTAATCCTACTGCCATAACTACTGTTGAAGCCAACAATATCTCTGTTTGTGGGACTCCTCTTGCTCGAAGTAGCAAATGCATCCTGGATGTCTCTGATTTCTTTGAGGACTTTTGATTATTTTGATGAGGCATCAAACTAGTGGATGACAATTTATATTTCGCATTTTATGATTCTAATAATTTTTTTTTTTTATAGTTACTTTTCTTTAAATGTATTATATTTTGTTATTCTATAATAAGGTTATGTAATTACTTATGAACCTTTTGTCTATTATCTTGAGATTTTATTTGACCTTATAACTAATATGCAAATTTTATGATATTTGACACTTGAAGTTGTCAATATAAATGCAAATGGAAAATACCGAGAAAAAGGGAGAAGTTTGTTTGCTTGATAGTGCATCAACGCATACTATATTTCGTAGCAAACACTTTTTCTCGAGTATGACGTTGCGTAAGGCACATGTCCATACAATATCAGGTCCTGTTCCGATTATTGATGGTTTTGGGAATGCCACAATTATTTTGCCAAATTGCACCATCCTGCATATTGAGGATGTGTTTCTTAGTAGTAGATCAAAAATGAATCTACTCAGTTTCAAAGATGTACGCCGTAATGGGTACCATGTTGAAACTATTTATGAGCAAAATAAGGAATATATTGGCATCACATCTTATAAGATGGGCTTGAAAACCATCCATGAGACGCTAGAAGCTTCTTTTACGGGTTTGTATTGTGTCATGATTAAGGCTATTGAAACATATGACACTATGTCTTGGAGACTGGTAAACCATGATCAGTTTGGGTTATGGCATGATCGCCTTAGTCATCCTGGCACTTCAATGATGCGTAGAATAATTCATAATACAAAAGGACACCCTTTAAATGATACAAAGGTATTGTTGTCCAAAGATTATAATTATGAAGCTTGTTCACAAGGAAAACTTATTACCAAACCTTCTATAACAAAGGTTAATCTTGAATCCCCGTATTCCTACAAAGAATTAAGGGTGATATATGTGGATCAATACAACCACCAAGTGGACCGTTTCGATATTTTATGGTACTAGTGGATGCATCCTGTAGATGGTCCCATGTTTGCCTATTATCTACGCGCAATGTCACTTTGCACGTTTACTTGCGCAGATTATAAAGCTTCGAGTACAATTCCCTGATTATCCAATTAAAAGCATAAGGATGGATAATGCTGGAGAATTTACATCAAAGAGTTTTGATACATATTGTGCTTCACTTGGAATTGAGGTTGAGCAATCAGTTACATATGTTCATACTCAAAATGGATAGGCAGAGTCCTTGATTAAATGCGTCCAAATCATTGCTCGCACTTTATTATTGAGAACTAATCTCAACGATACAGCATGGGGTCATGCAGTTTTGCATGCGGCAGCTCTAATAAGATTGCGCCCTACTGCTAGTCTTTTACAATCTCCCCTTCAAATGGTTTTACACACATTTGGTTGTGCAGTACAGGTGCTTGTAGCACCGACAAAAAGAACAAAAATGGGTCCCCAACATCGTTTGGGTATTTATGCAGGGTTTAATTAACCGTCCATCATTAGGTTCTTGGAACCAACTACTGGTGATCTTTTTATTGCTAGATTTGCAGATTGTCATTTTGATGAGACTGTGTTTCCATCAATTGGGACACCTACAATTTCCATGGCTGCAAAGCAGAAACCAGTTAAGGTTTTCTCCCGGAATGAGAAGATTTTATTTCAATTAGACCCAAGAACTTTGGAATGTGAAAACGAGGTACAGTGTGTAATCCATTTACAGGAAATGGCTAATAGATTTCCTGACGCATTTAATGATGCTACTAAAGTAACGAAGTCTCATATTCCAGCTGCAAATATTCCAGCTAGGATAGCTGTTCTTGAAGGACAGACTAAAATGGATCAAAATCTTCCACACTTGAAGCGTGGTAGACCGATAGGATCAAAAGACACTGTTCCTCGAAAACGAAGGGGAAAGAATTAAGAATCCACTCAAGAAGAGCCTGATGTTGTACTTGCTCCCAAAGAGCTTATTGCTCCTGAAGAGGCACAAACCCATGAAAAGATTACAAACCCTCAGAATATTGAAAATTCCATTACATATTGTAATGAAATTTGGGATCGAAATGAAATCATCATTGATGATGCTTTTGCATTCTTTATTGCTAATAAAATTATGGATGATGATTGTGAGCCGCAATCTATTATTGTATGCCGTCAAATGCAAGATTGGCCTGAGTGGGAGGAAGCGATTAAGATTGAATTAGCTTCCCTAGCTAAACGAAAGGTTTTTGGACCTATAACTTGAATCCCCAATAATGTAAAGCCCATTGGATATAAATGGGCATTTGTCCGAAAACGAAATGAGAAAAACGAAATTGTCAGGTATAAAGCCCGACTCGTTGCTCAAGGATTCTCCCAAAGACTTGGGATTGATTATGATGAGACATATTCATCTGTGATGGATATGATTACATTTCGCTTTCTCATTAGTCTGGCACTATTTGAAAGATTGGAAATGCGTCTTATGGACATTGTGGCGGCATATTTATATGGCTCATTAGATTCTGATATCTATATGAAAATTCCTTAGGAATTTAAAATGCCTGATACATGCACTCCCCGTAACTTATTCTCAATAAAATTGCAAAGATCTTTATACGGGTTAAAGCAATCCGGTCGCATGTGGTATCAACGCTTGAGTGAGTACCTAATAAAAGAAAGGTACAAGAATGATCCTATATGCCCATATGTGTTTATTAAGAAATTAGAAACCGGATTTGCTATTGTAGCAGTTTATGTTGACGATATAAATTTAATTGGAACTCTTGAAGAGTTAGCCAAAATTGCTGAGTATTTGAAAAGGGAGTTTGAAGTTAAAGATTTGGGTAAAACCAAACTTTGTCTTGGTCTTAAGCTTGAGTACAAAGCAAATGGAATAATCGTCCATCAATCAGCATACATTGAAAGATTACTTAAACGCTTCAACATGGACAATGCTCACCCATTGAGTACCCCTATGGTTGTAAGGTCTCTAGATCCCCAAAAGGACCCATTTTGTCCTAGAGAATCTGATGAAGAGATATTTGGTCTTGAAGTACCATATCTCAATGCAATTGGGGCATTGATGTACTTGGCACAATGTATGAGACTAGATATCGCTTTTGTGGTAAATTTATTGGCACGTTTTAGTTTTGAGCCAACTCGGAGACATTAGAATGGAGTTAAACATAATTTTCGTTATCTCCGATGAACTATAGATTTGGAATTATATTATTCCAATAATACCACTACCTCTGGGTTAGTTTGATATGCTGATGCTGGATATAGATCTGATCCACATAAGGCTCGCTCTCAAACCGGTTATTTATTTTGTTATAACGGCACTGCCATTTCTTGGCGTTCTACGAAGCAATCGCTCGTAGTTACATCTTCTAACCACTCTGAAATTATTGCTCTATATGAAGCTGGAAGAGAGTGTGTTTGGTTAAGATCCGTTATAATACATATTTACAATTCTTATTGTTTAAAACCGGTTACAAATTCTCCTACTATAATTTATGAGGATAATTCTGCTTGTGTTGCACAAGTTAGGAGAGGATATATCAAAGGTGATAGGACCAAACATACCTCGCCAAAATTTTTCTATGCTCATGAACTTCAAGAAAGTCGACAGATTGATGTTAAACAAATTCAATCCGTAAATAATCTTGCAGATCTTTTTACCAAATCATTGCCGACATCAACTTTTGAGAAATTAGTATATGGCATTGGTATGCGGCGAGTATACAAGACGCAATATTGATTAGCCCCAGTAGTGGCTATATGACTCAATTGAGGGGGAGATATTATCAATTATGCATTGCACTCTTTTTTCTTTTTGTCCGGTTTTTCTCATAGGATTTTCCGGCTTAAAGTTTTTAACGAGGCAATTAATACATCCATAAAAGGGAGAAATCATAAAATTTGCGCTCTGTACTCTTTTTTCCTTTTGTCTGGTTTTTGTCCCACTAGGTTTTTCCGGCTTAAGGTTTTTAATGAGGCAGTATTATTCAATGCACAATCATAATATAATACAATGAATATTCAAGGGGGAGTGTTATGAAATACATGTATGAATATTCATTATATTCATGTACTTATTAGTACATTTGTATCATACATTTTAAGTACATCTCCCTATCCGATGAATGTCTATCTCCCTATCCAATACATGTATCCTCCGATCTAAGTACATCTTCCTATCCAATGAATGTTCATTTCCCTATCCAATACTTGTATGAATATCCATGTACCTATTATGATACATTTGTATCTTACGTTCTAAGTACATATCCTTATTCGATGAATGTTCATCTCCCTATTCAATACATGTATTATTAGATACATTGATAAGTGCATCCTTATTTCCTTATAAATAGGAGCACAAACAGTGAGAAATAATAAGATTTTTGCTTCTGGCTTTTCTCTACTATCTTTGGTGTCATTTCCTTTTTCTACTTAATCTCTCTCTATTCTCTCTATTATATTCTTGTAACGCGATATTTTACAACAAGTCAACCCTGTTTTCTTCAATAATATACATAAAAAGGAAATTGGCCATATTAGAGAATATCAAATAATATTTCTTACAGTATTTTCTCATAGGGAAACTTCTAATAGGGTAACACTAGCCTATCCATAATATTTAATAATATTTCTTACAGCATTTTCTAATAGAGAGATTTCGAATAGGATAACACTAGCCACCGGCCATGCTCAAACCTTTATCTAAAGGGGTTCAATGAAATGCAAATACTGTTTGATAAACTCTAATTGTAAAGTGTTTTAGGAAGCAACTTTGAGGGAAATATTGCTCAAAAAACATATATTTGGGAAGTCCTTTGATGTGACCAATTTAAGTTTTCTAACTTTAATTTGTTTAAAGTTAAACAAAGAATAGTGAGTTTAACTTTCATATTTTCGCGTGGAGAGTAATGTAAAAGAGGCATGTTAACGAATTTATAAATAAAAAAAATCACATCAAAGTAGATAAAAAGAGAGTAATTTCATTATAATAGACACGATAACATACGTCTTGGGGAAAGAAATACGATATCCTTAAAATATAATGAGCCCTCTCAACTATTTCTTATACTTATCACTATTTCATCATGTAAGTGTGCGATATCAAGAGATGCATTATCATTTAAAACACTCACATCTTATTAGAGATTTATCATGCTTTTTGCTCCTTTAACTCTTCAAACTTATTAATCATGACTATCAATCCATCTTATTTTCCTTTGGTTTTCTTCGGTGACTGAGGCACTCATGATGTGGACTTGTTACTTTTAATAAAATATCGTCGGGACATCGGGATGAAGAAATGAGGAGTTAGTTATGGGAATATCCTCCCCTGCAGAAACACGCCGCCTCTGTGCCCCATGCAGAAAGACGTTCTTTGTGCCCCTGCGTTTCTGTGCTTTCCTACGCACACTCTACGTAAGGCTGCACACCCCTACGGGTGCCTACACCACGCACCCTTCCTCCTCTCTCATTCTTTCTTCCTCCCCTTCCTCTCTCATCCTCTGTCCCTCTTCCTCCCGCTCTCTCTGCAGTCACACTTCCTCATTTCTCGAAGCTTCTCTCTATACATTGCCCAGAAAGACGAAGATGTCTGCCATAGCCACGGAGAAATTGTTGCTGGGATATGGCTATAAGTGCTGCCCCATTTCTTCTCTGTTGTTCTGCTTCTTCTCCTCATTTCTCATGTTGCTCTGTTTTTTTCTCTCTTCTCTCGCCGAGCTGAACATGTTGCATGATATCGGCTGCTCTCTTCATCTCCCCCATGTAAGCTTCCTACGTGCCATTGTTTGGTTTTTCTTCTGCGTTAGAATTGCTATGTGTTACTCCTGCGTTAGAATCTACTGTTTTTTTCTTCTGTGTTTTTCTGCGTTAGAATAGACCATTGTTTTGTTTTCCTTCTGTTGATGTGAGTTTCTACTGGATGAGGAGTGGCAATAACACAGGCCATGTTTCAAAGCTAACCACTCTCAAGGGGAAGCAAGCGAATGCTCTTTTCTAGTCACCTGCTGGTTGCTACATTATACTTTCTGGATTGAAATATATACTTAAAAACAAGATTAAGATGATCAATAACGACATAGTGGGAAGAGATGCATGATGAATAAAGAAGCATGTGATTCTTCATTCATCTTTAACTAAAAATAGTACTAGTTGTGTTTTTCTTCTGCTTTAGAATTGCTGTGTTTTTCTCCTGCATTAGAATCTGCTGTGTTTTTCTGCGTTAGAATCGACCATTGTTTTGTTTTCCTTCTGTTGATGTGAGCGTTCTACTCGAGTGGCAATAACACAGGCCATGTTTCAAAGCTGACAACTCTCAAGGGGAAGCAAGCGAATGCTCTTTTCTGGTCACCTGCTGGTCGCTACATTATACTTGCTGGATTGAAAAATATACTAAAAAACAAGATTAAGATGATCAACAATGACACAGTGGGAAGAGATGCACGACGAATAAAGAAGCATGTGATTCTTCATTCATCTTTAACTAAAACTAGTAGTAGTTGTGTTTTTCTTCTGCATTAGAATTACTGTGTTTTTCTCCTGCTTTAGAATCTGTCGTGTTTTTCTGCATTGGAATCGACCGTTGTTTTGTTTTCTTTCCGTTGATGTGAGCTTCTAATGGATGAGGAGTGGCAATAACACATGCCATGTTTCAAAGCTGACCACTCTTAAGGGGAAGCAAGCGAATGCTCTTTTCTGGTCACCTGTTGGTCGCTACATTATACTTGCTGGATTGAAAAATATACTAAAAAACAAGATTAAGATGATCAACAATGACACAGTGGGAAGAGATGCATGACGAATAAAGAAGCATGTGATTTTTCATTCATCTTTAACTAAAACTAGTAGTAGTTGTGTTTTTCTTCTGCATTAGAATTACTGTGTTTTTCTCCTGCTTTAGAATCTGCCGTGTTTTTCTGCATTGGAATCGACCATTGTTTTGTTTTCCTTCCGTTGATGTGAGCTTCTAATGGATGAGGAGTGGCAATAACACAGGCCATGTTTCAAAGCTGACCACTCTCAAGGGGAAGCAATCGAATGCTCTTTTCTAGTCACCTGCTGGTCGCTACATTATACTTGTTGGATTGAAAAATATACTGAAAAACAAGATTAAGATGATCACCAATGACATAGTGGGAAGAGATGCACGATGAATAAAGAAGCATGTGATTCTTCATTCATCTTTATCTAAAAATAGTAGTAGTTGTGTTTTTCTTCTGCTTTAGAATTGCTGTGTTTTTCTCCTGCATTAGAATCTGCTGTGTTTTTCTGCGTTAGAATCGACCATTGTTTTGTTTTTCTGCGTTAGAATAACATACGTCTTGAGGAAAGAAATACGATATCCTTAAAATATAATGAGCCCTTTCAACTATTTCTTATACTTATCATTATTTCATCATGTAAGGGTGCGATATCAAGAGATACATTATCATTTAAAACACTCACCTCTTATTAGAGATTTATCATGCTTTTTGCTCCTTTAACTCTTCAAACTTATTAATTATGACCATCAATCCATCTTATTTTCCTTCGGTTTTCTTCGGTGACTGAGGCACTCATGATGTGGACTTGTTACTTTTAATAAAATATCGTCGGGACGTCGGGATGAAGAAATGAGGAGTTAGTTATGGGAATATCCTCCCCTGCAGAAACACGCCGCCTCTGTGACCCATGCAGAAAGACGTTCTCTGTGCCCCTGCGTTTCTGTGCTTTCCTACGCACACTCTACGTAAGGCTGCGCACCCCTAGGGGTACCTACACCACGCACCCTTCCTCCTCTCTCATTCTTTCTTCCTCCCCTTCCTCCCTCTCATCCTCCGTCCCTCTTCCTCCTACTCTCTCTGTAGTCACACTTCCTCATTTCTCGAAGCTTCTCTCTATACATTGCCCAGAAAGACAAAGATATCTGCTATAGCCACGGAGAAATTGTTGCTAGGATATGGCTGTAAGTGCTGCCCCATTTCTTCTCTGTTGTTCTGCTTCTTCTCCTCATTTCTCATGTTGCTTTGTTTTTTTCTCTCTTCTCTCGCTGAGCTGAACATGTTGCATGATATCGGCTGCTCTCTTCATCTCCCCTATGTAAGCTTCCTACGTGCCATTGTTTGGTTTTTCTTCTGCGTTAGAATTGCTGTGTGTTACTCCTGCATTAGAATCTGCTATTTTTTTCTTATGTGTTTTTCTACGGTAGAATCAACCATTGTTTTGTTTTCCTTATGTTGATGTGAGCTTTTACTCGATGAGGAGTGGCAATAACACATGCCATGTTTCAAAGCTAACCACTCTCAAGGGGAAGCAATCGAATGCTCTTTTCTGGTCACCTGCTGGTTGCTACATTATACTTGCTAGATTGAAATATATACTTAAAAACAAGATTAAGATGATCAACAATGACATAGTGGGAAGAGATGCACAATGAATAAAGAAGCATGTGATTCTTTATTCATCTTTAACTAAAAATAGTAATAGTTGTGTTTTTCTTCTACTTTAGGATTGCTGTGTTTTTCTCCTACATTAGAATCTGTTGTGTTTTTCTGCGTTAGAATCGACCATTGTTTTGTTTTCCTTCTGTTGATGTGAGCGTTCTACTCGAGTGGCAATAACACAGGCCATGTTTCAAAGCTAACCACTCTCAAGGGGAAGCAAGCGAATGCTCTTTTCTGGTCACCTGCTAGTCGCTACATTATACTTGCTGGATTGAAAAATATACTAAAAAACAAGATTAAGATGATCAACAATGACACAATGGGAAGAGATGCACGACGAATAAAGAAGCATGTGATTCTTCATTCATCTTTAGCTAAAACTAGTAGTAGTTGTGTTTTTCTTTTGCATTAGAATTGCCGTGTTTTTCTCCTGCTTTAGAATTTGCCGTGTTTTTCTACATTGGAATTGACCATTGTTTTGTTTTCCTTCTGTTGATGTGAGCTTCTATTGGATGAGGAGTGGCAATAACACATGCTATGTTTCAAAGCTGACCACTCTCAAGGGGAAGCAAGTGAATGCTCTTTTCTGGTCACCTACTGGTCACTACATTATACTTGTTGGATTGAAAAATATACTGAAAAACAAGATTAAGATGGTCACCAATGACATAGTGGGAAGAGATGCACGATGAATAAAGAAGCATGTGATTCTTCATTCATCTTTAACAAAAACTAGTAGTAGTTGTGTTTTTCTTCTGCGCAAAAGGCTTCGCAGCCCACATTGTTACGTTTTTCTTCTGTGTTTTTCTTTTGTGCAAAAGGAATTAGAAATCTACTGGTGCTTTACAGGCCCACTTTCAATAGGATCATATCAAACCGGTCTGTGGAGCACTTTAGGGCAGATCCAAACATTGTAGCCCTGCTGAACTGCACATTCCGATCGTGTATGGCGCTGTCTACGCGGACAACAAACTTCTTTTGTTTGTCAACAGTGTCGGCCTCGTGTTTCAGATCACCTACCTACTGGTTTTCCTTTGTTATGCTGATGGAAACAGAAAGGTATGCTTCTTCCCCTTATTTTGTAATCTAGGGAACAAAATGTAACATATGGGCCAAACAAGTAGCCCATTTCTTTTATCTTTAAAAAGGCCAGGCCAGCCCATCTTCATTCCCCTTATTTTGCTGCGCCCAGTCAATGGGTAGAAACAAAATAGACAGAAAAACAGAGCAGAAGCAGAAACGGGAGAGAAGAGAAAGAGAAGGGAAAGAGGAAAAAGGGAGGCGAAACCCCCACATGCTCACCTCAGATGCCTCCACAGCTCATCTTAACCTCGTTCCTCGGCGCTGGTAAGTAATTAAGGCATCTAATCATCATTGGAAAGGATTAATAGTAATTAGGGCTTGAAATTCGGAGTTTATAGAGAATTGTGCAGCGAAATTCGATTTTCGAGCCATTGAGCTGAAATTTTTATGGGAATGATAATTTAGGATGTTGTGAAGCTATAGCATTTTGCGGAATTGAATTTAAGCTTGCGGTTTGTTCGGAATAAATTTTTGAAGTTTGGTGCGCGTTCTGTTACTATTGCGAACATTAGCTTCGAGACTGGTTTTTCTGTTGTTTTTGGTGAGGTTTTGAGGCGGTTGTTATGGGTTTGTTGTAGTGCATCAAAAGGGCTTTCTAATGACTATAAGTTAGCTTGAAACCGATTTTTGTGGAGGAAGTTATGGGGCGACAAAGTTGTTTGTGCGTCGGTGTTTCGTGTATAATAATAGGTTTTCGTTTGAGTTGAGGTTTCCGTTGGCACGTAGGTGTCGTTTTATCGACAAATATGCGTAATATATCCGAGTCATTATTTAGAATGTTCATTTGCTCAGTCTTTGATATTATTTTTGAATTAATTGTTAGGAATTCAAGTGCATCGGCTCAATTAAGGGCTTAGTTGATTTTTGGTTTTTCCTAGGTGAGTGATACTATTTCTTCCTTGTATTTTAAACTCATATTTGAAAGAGATTATGGGTAATATAGGCTATTAGTTGAACAATAACACTCTTTGATGCATAAAAATAGGATTAGGCTTTTACTGCCATTTGTTATCGATTGAGGAAAGCGTACTTTGATTTTAGTTGGAATATTTGGTTGAAAGTGGTTTGCGAAACCAATGACCTTGGAAAGCTTATGGTTTATGTAAAGCGTTTCCATATTAATTAAATGCTTGACTGGTAAGATGATTCTAATTTTATTTGTGGATTATTGGGGATTTGTGATTGTGGTTGATGCTCAATGTCTCCGTGAACCCTGAGGGGTGTGTAGGTATGTGCATACTAGTCTAGGATATCATTGTAGGCCGAACCACCGGCTTATAATAGGTGGAGAACTTGCCAAGGGGGGAATCTTGGACGTCTTATCACAAGCGTTAAGCGTGACCATGGTTGGACATTTGAGCCTGAGCTTGGTCAATGAAGTAGACCATTGACATTTTATTTGAGTTTGGTCGGTGGAATGGACCATTGACCCGTGTTTTGACGAGTTTAGCCAATGGGATGGACCCTTGGCGTGTGTTTGATGAGATTGACCAATGGATTCGACCATTGGTACCTATTTTGTTGTTTTCTTGAGATATTTGTAGTATGTATATATATTATGTTTAAAGTGGATTATGTTGGTTTTGTAAATGTGCATAGTGATTTCCCGATCCGCTTGGAAGAAATGTATTACTCATTGGGCCGTGGTAGCTCATTCCTTTCCTCTTATTATATTTTCAGGTCCCTCAAGTAGTAGCCGCGTTAGAGCGAGAGCGTCATCGCAGGGACTTTTGGGAGCTGGATACGTGGGTGTAGTTTAAGGCTGCGTTCTTCGGGCAGGAAGGATGGCCGTGTCACTCCTTCATCCCTATAGGATTTGGGATGTGACACAAAACATCACTACTGGTTGCACTGCATGTGAGAAATGGCTGAAGCATTCTGTAGACACCAGAGTTTGATTGTGAATCTCAAAAGTTTCCGGCAGGCAGATTACATTTTGCAAAATATGGCTTCCAAAAGCATGAATATCTATAGAAACTTAAACATTTTCTTCCATAGTCTGGTTTTCGCAAGCAATGAGTTGTGTGGAACAATATTAGCATAAGGCTGATAAATGAAATGGCTAACATTCAGATGATTGCCCATTAATCATAACACTTTTAGTTCAACTTTCCACTTGGCATTTCATGACATACTTCTTTTCCTTTTGTAGAAGAAGGTAGCCTATTGGTCATGTGCAGTTGTCGCCTTCTTCATTGCATATACACTACTGTTCCTGCTTGCTGTTCATGACCCCAAGAAGAGAAGACTCTCCTTTGGAGTAATTTGTGCCGTGTGCAATATTGCCATGTATAGCTTTCCACTGGCCATCTTGGTATGTACGCCGTGTCCTCCTTAAATTTCTTTTTTTTGCTAACAATCTCGATCTTTTGACCAATTCTTTTCATTTGGCCAATGCAGAAAAGGTAATCGAAACGGCCAGTGTCGAATTCATGCCGTTCTATCTTGCACTGGGCCTCTTTTTCAATAGTGGTGTGCGTTCTGTTACTATTGCGAACAGTAGCTTCGAGACTGGTTTTCTGTTATTTTTGGTGAGGTTTTGAGGCGGTTGTTATGGGTTTGTTGTAGTGCATTAAAAGGGCTTTCTAATGACTATAAGTTAGCTTGAAACCGATTTTTGTGGAGGAAGTTATGGGGGCGACAAAGTTGTTTGTGCGTCGGTGTTTCGTGTATAATAATAGGTTTTCGTTTGAGTTGAGGTTTCCGTTGGCACGTAGGTGTCGTTTTATCGACAAATAGGCGTAATATATCCGAGTCATTATTTAGAATGTTCATTTACTCAGTCTTTGATATTATTTTTGAATTAATTGTTAGGAATTCAAGTGCATCGGCTCAATTAAGGGCTTAGTTGATTTTTGGTTTTTCCCAGGTGAGTGATACTATTTCTTCATTGTATTTTAAACTCATATTTGAAAGAGATTATGGGTAATATAGGCTATTAGTTGAACAATAGCACTCTTTGATGCATAAAAATAGGATTGGGCTTTTACTGCCATTTGTTATCGATTGAGGAAAGCGTACTTTGATTTTAGTTGGAATATTTGGTTGAAAGTGGTTTGCGAAACCAATGACCTTGGAAAGCTTATGGTTTATGTAAAGCGTTTCCATATTAATTAAATGCTTGACTGGTAAGATGATTCTAATTTTATTTGTGAATTATTGGGGATTTGTGATTGTGGTTGATGCTCAATGTCTCCGTGAACCCTGAGGGGTGTGTAGGTATGTGCATACTAGTCTAGGATATCATTGTAGGCCGAACCACCGGCTTATAATAGGTGGAGACCTTGCCAAGGGGGAATCTTGGACGTCTTGTCACAAGCGTTAAGCGTGACCATGGTTGGACATTTGAGTTCGAGCTTGGTCAATGAAGTAGACCATTGACATTTTATTTGAGTTTGGTCGGTGGAATGGACCATTGACCCGTGTTTTGCGAGTTTAGCCAATGGGATGGACCCTTGGCGTGTGTTTGATGAGATTGACCAATGGATTCGACCATTGGTACCTATTTTGTTGTTTTCTTGAGATATTTGTAGTATGTATATATATTATGTTTAAAGTGGATTATGTTGGTTTTGCAAATGTGCATGGTGATTTCCCGATCCGCTTGGAAGAAATGTATTACTCATTGAGCCGTGGTAGCTCATTCCTTTCCTCTTATTATATTTTCAGGTCCCTCAGGTAGTAGCCGCGTTAGAGCGAGAGCGCCATCGCGAGGACTTTTTGGGAGCTGGATACATGGGTGTAGTTTAAGGCTGCGTTCTTCAGGCAGGAAGGATGGCCGTGTCACTCCTTCATCCCTATAGGATTTGGGATGTGACACAAAACATCACTACTGGTTGCAATGCATGTGAGAAATGGCTAAAGCATTCTGTGGACACCAGAGTTTAAGTGTGAATCTCAAAAGTTTCCGGCAGGCAGATTACATTTTGCAAAATATGGCTTCCAAAAGCATGAATATCTATAGAAACCTAAACATTTTCTTCCATAGCAGTCTGGTTTCTGCCAAGCAATGAGTTGTGTGGAACAATATTAGCATAAGGCTGATAAATGAAATAGCTAACATTCAGATGATTGCCCATTAATCATAACACTTTTAGTTCAACTTTCCACTTGGCATTTCATGACATACTTCTTTTCCTTTTGTAGAAGAAGGTAGCCTATTGGTCATGTGCAGTTGTCGCCTTCTTCATTGCATATATACACCGCTGTTCTCCTGCTTTGTTCATGACCCCAAGAAGAGAAGACTCTCCTTTGGAGTAATTTGTGCCGTGTGCAATATTGCCATGTATGGCTTTCCACCGGCCATCTTGGTATGTACGCCGTGTCCTCCTTAAATTTCTTTTTTTTTGCTAACAATCTCGATCTTTTGACCAATTCTTTTCATTTGGCCAATGCGAAAAAGGTAATCGAAACGGCCGGTGTCGAATTCATGCCGTTCTATCTTGCACTGGGCCTCTTTTTCAATAGTGGTGTGCGTTCTGTTACTATTGCGAACAGTAGCTTCGAGACTGGTTTTCTGTTGTTTTTGGTGAGGTTTTGAGGCGGTTGTTATGGGTTTGTTGTAGTGCATCAAAAGGGCTTTCTAATGACTATAAGTTAGCTTGAAACCGATTTTTGTGGAGGAAGTTATGGGGGCGACAAAGTTGTTTGTGCGTCGGTGTTTCGTGTATAATAATAGGTTTTCGTTTGAGTTGAGGTTTCCGTTGGCACGTAGGTGTCGTTTTTTATCGACAAATAGGCGTAATATATCCGAGTCATTATTTAGAATGTTCATTTACTCAGTCTTTGATATTATTTTTGAATTAATTGTTAGGAATTCAAGTGCATCGGCTCAATTAAGGGCTTAGTTGATTTTTGGTTTTGTCCTGTGAGTGATACTATTTCTTCCTTGTATTTTAAACTCATATTTGAAAGAGATTATGGGTAATATAGGCTATTAGTTGAACAATAGCACTCTTTGATGCATAAAAATAGGATTGGGCTTTTACTGCCATTTGTTATCTGATTGAGGAAACTGTACTTTGATTTTAGTTGGAATATTTGGTTGAAAGTGGTTTGCGAAACCAATGACCTTGGAAAGCTTATGGTTTATGTAAAGCGTTTCCATATTAATTAAATGCTTGATTGGTAAGATGATTCTAATTTTATTTGTGGATTATTGGGGATTTGTGATTGTGGTTGATGCTTAATATCTCCGTGAACCCTGAGGGGTGTGTAGGTATGTGCATACTAGTCTAGGATATCATTGTAGGCCGAACCACTGGCTTATAATAGGTGAAGACCTTGCCAAGGATGGAATCTTGGACGTCTTGTCACAAGCGTTAAGCGTGACCATGGTTGGACATTTGAGCCTGAGCTTGGTCAATGAAGTAGACCATTGACATTTTATTTGAGTTTGGTCGGTGGAATGGACCATTGACCCGTGTTTTGACGAGTTTAGCCAATGGGATGGACCCTTGGCGTGTGTTTGATGAGATTGACCAATGGATTCGACCATTGGTACCTATTTTGTTGTTTTCTTGAGATATTTGTAGTATGTATATATATTATGTTTAAAGTGGATTATGTTGGTTTTGTAAATGTGCATAGTGATTTCCCGATCCGCTTGGAAGAAATGTATTACTCATTGAGCCGTGGTAGCTCATTCCTTTCCTCTTATTATATTTTCAGGTCCCTCAGGTAGTAGCCGCATTAGAGCGAGAGCGCCATCGCAGGGACTTTTGGGAGCTGGATACGTGGGTGTAGTTTAAGGCTGCGTTCTTCGGGCAGGAAGGATGGCCGTGTCACTCCTTCATCCCTATAGGATTTGGGATGTGACACAAAACATCACTACTCGGTTGCACCGCATGTGAGAAATGGCTAAAGCATTCGTGGACACCGAGTTTGAGTGTGAATCTCAAAAGTTTCCAAAGAGTGCGATTACATTTTGCAAAATATGGCTTCCAAAAGCATGAATATCTATAGAAACCTAAACATTTTCTTCCATAGCAATCTGGTTTCTACCAAGCAATGAGTTGTGTGGAACAATATTAGCATAAGGCTGATAAATGAAATGGCTAACATTCAGATGATTGCCCATTAATCATAACACTTTTAGTTCAACTTTCCACTTGGCATTTCATGACATACTTCTTTTCCTTTTGTAGAAGAAGGTAGCCTATTGGTCATGTGCAGTTGTCGCCTTCTTCATTGCATATACACTGCAGTTCCTGCTTGCTGTTCATGACCCCAAGAAGAGAAGACTCTCCTTTGGAGTAATTTGTGCCGTGTGCAATATTGCCATGTATGGATTTCCACTGGCCATCTTGGTATGTACGCCGTGTCCTCCTTAAATTTCTTTTTTTTGCTAACAATCTCGATCTTTTGATCAATTCTTTTCATTTGGCCAATGCAGAAAAGGTAATCGAAACGGCCAGTGTCGAATTCATGCCGTTCTATCTTGCACTGGGCCTCTTTTTCAATAGTGGTGTGCGTTCTTGTTACTATTGCGAACAGTAGCTTCGAGACTGGTTTTCTGTTGTTTTTGGTGAGGTTTTGAGGCGGTTGTTATGGGTTTGTTGTAGTGCATTAAAAGGGCTTTCTAATGACTATAAGTTAGCTTGAAACCGATTTTTGTGGAGGAAGTTATGGGGCGACAAAGTTGTTTGTGCGTCGGTGTTTCGTGTATAATAATAGGTTTTCGTTTGAGTTGAGGTTTCCGTTGGCACATAGGTGTCGTTTTATCGACAAATAGGCGTAATATATCCGAGTCATTATTTAGAATGTTCATTTACTCAGTCTTTGATATTATTTTTGAATTAATTGTTAGGAATTCAAGTGCATCGGCTCAATTAAGGGCTTAGTTGATTTTTGGTTTTTCCTGTGTGAGTGATACTATTTCTTCATTGTATTTTAAACTCATATTTGAAAGAGATTATGGGTAATATAGGCTATTAGTTGAACAATAGCACTCTTTGATGCATAAAAATAGGATTGGGCTTTTACTGCCATTTGTTATCTGATTGAGGAAACTGTACTTTGATTTTAGTTGGAATATTTGGTTGAAAGTGGTTTGCGAAACCAATGACCTTGAAAGCTTATGGTTTATGTAAAGCGTTTCCATATTAATTAAATGCTTGACTGGTAAGATGATTCTAATTTTATTTGTGAATTATTGGGGATTTGTGATTGTGGTTGATGCTCAATGTCTCCGTGAACCCTGAGGGGTGTGTAGGTATGTGCATACTAGTCTAGGATATCCTTGTAGGCCGAACCACCGGCTTATAATAGGTGGAGACCTTGCCAAGGGGGGAATCTTGGACGTCTTGTCACAAGCGTTAAGCGTGACCATGGTTGGACATTTGAGCCTGAGCTTGGTCAATGAAGTAGACCATTGACATTTTATTTGAGTTTGGTCGGTGGAATGGACCATTGACCCGTGTTTTGACGAGTTTAGCCAATGGGATGGACCCTTGGCGTGTGTTTGATGAGATTGACCAATGGATTCGACCATTGGTACCTATTTTGTTGTTTTCTTGAGATATTTGTAGTATGTATATATATTATGTTTAAAGTGGATTATGTTGGTTTTGTAAATGTGCATAGTGATTTCCCGATCCGCTTGGAAGAAATGTATTACTCATTGAGCCGTGGTAGCTCATTCCTTTCCTCTTATTATATTTTCAGGTCCCTCAGGTAGTAGCCGTGTTAGAGCAAGAGCGCCATCGCAGGGACTTTTGGGAGCTGGATACGTGGGTGTAGTTTAAGGCTGCGTTCTTCGGGCAGGAAGGATGGCCGTGTCACTCCTTCTTCCCTATAGGATTTGGGATGTGACACAAAATATCACTACTGGTTGCACTGCATGTGAGAAATGGCTGAAGCATTCTGTGGACACCAGAGTTTGAGTGTGAATCTCAAAAGTTTCCAACAGGCAGATTACATTTTGCAAAATATGGCTTCAAAAAGCATGAATATCTATAGAAACCTAAACATTTTCTTCCATAGCAGTCTGGTTTCTACCAAGCAATGAGTTGTGTGGAACAATATTAGCATAAGGCTGATAAATGAAATGGCTAACATTCAGATGATTGCCCATTAATCATAACACTTTTAGTTCAACTTTCCACTTGGCATTTCATGACATACTTCTTTTCCTTTTGTAGAAGAAGGTAGCCTATTGGTCATGTGCGATTGTCGCCTTCTTCATTGCATATACACTGCAGTTCCTGCTTGCTGTTCATGACCCCAAGAAGAGAAGACTCTCCTTTGGAGTAATTTGTGCCGTGTGCAATATTGCCATGTATGGCTTTCCACTGGCCATCTTGGTATGTACGCCGTGTCCTCCTTAAATTTCTTTTTTTTTGCTAACAATCTCGATCTTTTGACCAATTCTTTTCATTTGGCCAATGCAGAAAAGGTAATCGAAACGGCCAGTGTCGAATTCATGCCGTTCTATCTTGCACTGGGCCTCTTTTTCAATAGTGGTGTGTGGCTAGGCTATGGGCTGATAGATTTTGACATTTATCGCATGGTAATCAGCATAGAACTTTGGACTTATTTCATTTCTTTTTCATTTGAGGTCGAGTCGAATCTAACTATTATTGAACAACCTTGCAGGTTGGAAATGCTTTGGGGGTGCCGCTCGGTCTACTGCAGATCCATATATCTTGCCACTATATGGCCGGGGACCCTAGTGTCATGCCCGGAGCAGTTCCTTCTCTTTCGGGAATCTTTGGAGTTCCTTGCCTTCTTTCAATCCTTGAAGTTTCTTTCCCAGAACCAGAACTTGAACTTGGCTCTGTCAACTGAAGATCTGTTCAGCTTGTAGATGGCGGAGTTGTTTAGTGAGATAGACCATTTTATGTGTTTGCTGTGTTTTCAGTATGTCATAATCATAACAATGAGATAGACCATGTGGTGTTTGCCATGCTTTCAGTCATTTCCATAACAATGAGATAGACTATGTTAGTGTTTGCTGTGCTTGAGATGTTCGTGTTAATAGAAAACTCATTCGTTTTCGGCAACATCTACTAAGCCACGAACTTGGAACTCCATTTAAAAGCAGTACTTGCACGTATTACAATTGCTTGATTAGGTTCAAAGAAATTTGAAAGTAGCATGACAGAATGGAAAAATAAATCATTTGCTGGCTGAGAATGGGAGGCTGAGACACCTAGATGACATAGTTAAGAAGTTCAGAGAGCTCACTGTGGCACACACAGGAGAAGTGAAGGCCATTGTGACAACTGTCATTGTAAGTAATTTAGTTGGAAGTACTCTTTGATGCTAGTGAATATGTGGTACTATTTATTTGGGTTCTAAAATTTGAAGCAGCACAAGTCTTCCATCTTTTGTTTTCTTTTTGGCTTTTTGCAACTCAAGTAATGGGACATCACAGTCACAGCTTAGGCACAACTGTGGAAATGTTTATTTAGTTGAAGCTCATTAAAAAATGTCGGCCAAAGACCAAATTTATGTATATAATTTGAAAATTAATCAATTATATAAGTGTAGCGTGGAGACATGCCTCGATTGGTTGAAATGTGGAATGGAGTAAAGTGAAAAAGTGATTGGGGAAGCATGGCCGTAGAACTTTCTGTGCTGCAATTCATTTTGCCTCAATAAAAGCTTGTATCAGTTTCGAAGATGGAATAGCCTTTGATTCTGCAAGATTGTGTTTTATAATTCCCGCGAGTTCCTTCACTTTGTTTTTGTTCAGTTGCCTCCTCTTGCAATTTGCAAGGAAAGAGATTTCATGAAGGGTTGCTTTTGTCTTTGGGTTCCATTTAGCTATGTGCCCTGTGGTTTGTCATGTTGTGACTTGGCCTAGCAAACTGCTTTGCATGGTCTAGCAGTACCCGGGCAAGCTTTGGAGGTTATGTGGAAGTCGGAGTATTTTTGGTGCTTTAAATCTATGCACTGCTGTGTAGCTGGAACTGAATTCTGTGTTGTTTGTCCATTTTCATTTCTTTCCGGCCTTTGCCTCCTGAAGAAGAGAAGGAGCTGAAGGAGACACTACAAGAAGTGGTTGGAAAAGGGAAGAAAGTAAATCTTGAGCAGAAGGCGCGTGGTTCATTTGTATTTTATCCCTTCTTCAGTGTGTCGCGTCCTTTAAAATGGGAATTAATCGGAGTTGCTTAAATCTGGCAGATTGATCCCAGTATTCTTGGTGGGCTCGCGGTGGAATTCGACATGAAGGTCTTTGATATGTCTATAGTGACCAGGGCGAAGCAAACGGAGAGTTATTTTTGCGGGGGAGCCCATTAATGACGTCTTTTGAAATCTCGTGCTTGTTTATGTTTGCGAATCAAGTTCCGTCAGCGCTTCAATGACAAAGAAGGAGCTTTGATGTTTTCTTACTTTGCTATCAGTTGCTGCTGGTGGCCACAGCACAGCTTTGTTGTCGGATCCAATTTTTCCAATAAGAGCTACTCACTCCCATTGGTTCGGATCTATGTCCAGTTCCATCGGACCTTTCTACGCAGACCATCAGTGTTTGGCAAATGTTCAAAATCATTTGCCAAACAGTGCACATTTTAAAAAATAAAAGATAAAAAATCTCGTTACCCATATATTATTCTCCCTTTTTAAGTGACGATCGGTGAATAATTTGCCCCCTGGGCTTTGCTTCTGTCGATATCATACTCGCATCGAGAGTTGGGATGCGCTCGTACGCAAGACGGGGAGCGACGTCAATTGACGGGCTCCCACTCGTCCGATTTGTCATGCCCCTGATGTCTTTGGTAATCCGTCGGATCTCGAGCTTCGTTTCTGTTCAGTCCAATTTGCTAGTTAAGGATGTCGGCTGGGTGACGTGTCGCGAGGGGAGGGGGTGCCCCTTTTCTCGGAGGGAGAACGTGGCACGGCCTCTCGCGACGTCGGATTCGACGCTGCCCCGACGCATCGTGGCCGCACGTGGCGCGCCGCTTGCTGCTCCCTCCGAGTTCCGGCACGCGCTCTCATCTCGTCACGTGCGCGCCTGCGTTTGCTCGAGCTGGGGAGCTAACGCCGCCGCCCTCCCGCGTCGTTCTCCCTGCGAATTCTTAACCCTCTCGGAGGCTTTTCAATCGGGTCTTCTTCAATTTCCCACTTTTATTATTTTTTCCTAATTATTAGGTTCTTGACCACGGTCTCTGTCGCTTGAATGTTAGGTTGTCGTTTTTCACTGCCCTCGATGAGATACTAAATTTTAGCTGATGGGGACTGAGATTTGGAGTTTCTCGGAGTTGCTCCTCGGTGGTTGGAGATATAGAGACGTGGTTTTTTGGTGTCTCGTTGCCGCCGATTCGTGCATTCTCAGAGTCTGCCGTCGAAGCGTCTTCTGGAGATCTGGGGTTCTTCTGGGTATAGATTGCTTGCCGCTGTGTGGGTTCTGGGTAGTCCTATTTCTTTGCACCCGCTATGAATTTTCTTGTCGAGTGAGCTCGTTTGTCGTCTTTTCCTCTTGTTTTCCCGGTTAGAGGCCAGGGCTTTTGGTCTGTTCTCCGTTGTAGGAATTGGGAAACCTGGAGTTTTATTGGGCTCGTTCGCTCTGTCCTCGAGCTCGTGTAGCATAGGCTTCTCGATGCTCGTACCGGGTTTGGTTGCTGTTGGTGCTGGTCGATTATGTTTGCTGACTGGACTCAGTGTGCTATCAGTTTGGGGGGAAAAATGTGAGCGTGGGCGCTGGGCGCTCGGTTCTTCACTTCCTGTGCTCTGTCTTGCGTATGGTTGTCTTCGGGGCAGTAATTGATAAGTTGAATCATTGTGAAAAGTTCGAGGGATTCGCAAAATCAGTGGATTTTAATTGTCTGTCACGAATAAGACCTCCATGATATATATATTTTCTGGTAGGTTAGCTGGAGCAATTGAGCACTCAAAAAAGATTTTACATTTTTGTTATATGGTAAATATGTAGCCAACAGCAAAAGGGCACTTCTCGCTCTTTTCTTTTTGTGAAAACTTCACAAGCAAATTCATTTAAATACATAACCTCGAAGTTACATTTATAAATTTAATTTTGCTCATTCATTTGAAAAGAGGGCTATAATTTGACCCAACGTATATCAAATTGTCATCACTACTTTATGACTACAATTAATGAAATATCCATATGCTTGGGTTCTAGCATTTTGGCCTCCCAGTCGTTTCCTAATTTGTAGTCTTCGCAATTAGTGAAATTACGCGGTAGAAAAGTTCAGTCAATGATTTCATCAAACATTGTTAGTAAAGCCCACTGAGATATGAAAGACTAATTCCTTTCGGTTCATTATTTTTCTGAAGTGATTTAAGATTAAGCAAAGTATTAACATTGACTTTTGTAGTATACCAAAGGTAGAACCTAAAGCCCGATTGAGCGGAAAATGAAGAAGCATAGGTCTTTTAGTAAGCTCTACGGCAAACTTTTATCATTGAAAAATGTTCACTGCATCGAGAAATAGCAAGAAGACGAGCAAGAGCCCGAAAGAGGCCCAAGGGAAAAACAAGGAAACAGATCTAATATGCATCGTTTACATTACTTTGGAGAAACAAACCATTTATTTGTTATATACATGAAAAGAAATTCTTCAATTCCAATGTTCACACACTCTAAGGGGTGACACAACATGCTTTCTCCCTTTTAAACCCCATCAAGCAAGAAGAACAGCTATTGAATTGATATCTCGCGGAATATAAGCGAAACATCATGCAGGATGCATGCCAAGCAAGCTTCCTGGCATCCTGTATGATGCATTAGTTTCTCGAGAGAACTTTAACTTTGAAGCTGAATTTCAAAGTAAGGTTGGCCACAAGCCACAACAGACCAACCCAATCTCTCCTTCAAAGATGAGACGCACTAAAAACCAGCTAGTGATAGGGGTCCCGAGAGAAAGCAGTGTGCATATAACCTGTCCATTGCTGTGCTGTGCAGGCTTGAGTGCTCAACCACATGAACACCACATTAGCATAAAAACTGCAAGTTTAGAAGAGAAGAAGCAACTTTGCGCTAGATTATCTGGAGAGCTTGCAAGAGCAATAACAGCATCAATCATGAAAACGAGGAGAATTTTAAATGAACAAAATGCCATGGGATGAAACAAAATCAGCGACAATCTTGCAGCAACAGCATAAGATGCAGGTGCTTTTTTAGGACCGTATAAGTCCAGCAGTACCCGCCATTTCGCAGACCCACACACATGCAGAGAACATTTTGCTAAAAGAGTTCTCCAGAGTGGACCTTCTGAATGGACACATCAAGCAGTTCAAACATGGCATGATCCCATTATAAGAATAAAGAACCAGAGTTCGTTCTAAAAGAACGAAACAAAACAAAGACTCGTTCTTTACAAGGAATCCAAGACCATAGCCACTACCTACATTTACGTAATTTCTGAGGGACAGTCAGCTGGATGGCTGCACTTCATGGGTATAGTATCGTCCTAAGATTTTGAGAGTAAGAGAATCAAGAAGAAAACCAGCATATGCAACATTTTAGATGTCCACCAAAGTCAGGCGCACATGGAAAATGCTGGCTGAGGAAGACATAAAAAGGAAAAGCATAAAACTTGAGTGCATAGCAAATGTTGTAAATGTGGGTGTGTGTGTGTGTGTGTAAGAGAGAGAGAGAGAGAGAGAGAGAGAGAGAGAGAGAGAGAGAGAGAGAGAGAGAGAGAATTCTACCAGGTCACGACAGTGGTAAAAAACATAAGAACCGTACATTAATTGATTCATAAGTACAGATAAGATTCTAATGCATTGCTACTAAAATGATTTACATAAACAGATAAGATGCTACTAAAACATGATTCTAATACATCAACAATGGCCAATAGAAGTCCCGCAAAGCTATAATCAACATCTAAATTATCAGCTCTATATACAACTCAAGATAAAGCTGAGTATCCTCGCTCCAGCAACGACTAAGAAACACCACCAATTATCAAGTAATAAAAATTTGGCACATATAGAGGTGCAAATACATAAATAATACTGTGACATCCGGCTATTGTTTTTGTATTGTTCATGACTATCAGCTGTTAGCAGGCAGAGACTTTGCCCAATTAAATCAGTACGAATGTACGATCCAATTAGTATTGCTCATAGCATGTAAGTAAATGGTCAGGAAGCACTAGAACTATGGAAGCTAATCTTTTCAAGGAGAATTTTTCTGGCCCTGTTGACCATGTGGAAGCATAGGCATATGCGATCCTCGAGTTCCTTTAGTTCATCTAGGAACTTAGCTTGGTTCTTGCGCAGCTGTTTCACCACCTCTAGTATGGGATTTTTATCCATGCCTCTTTCCAATCCAATCTGGATCAATAGTTTGTCATCCTCTACAGCAGCATACAAATGGTAGACAAGACGATTAGTGTCCAAGTCAATGTTGAGAACATAAGTACACTTGGCAGCCTCAGCAAGTTGATCAGCATGGGCAAGCTCTTTCTTTGAGAACTTGTGATGTGGAAGATACACCGTCAAGCATGGAGCACTAACAAATGCAATGAGTGCATGGGCCGTGACACCAATGGCAGCAGCAACTACAGTGACGAAGAGACAAAGCGCAGACCCTGCAATGGCATGGCGAACAAGTTTAACTCTTGATTTGGACTTCTGTAGTCTATGGTCCAGCCGTTGCTTTAGCTCTGAAAAGGAGCTACGCATTTCGCTGAAGTCACGGGAGTCGGGGGAAGGGAAGGGGTTGTCATGGCAGTCGAATTGGACAAAGATTTCATAAACCCTGTTGCACTGTGATTGTGTAACTGAATCCGCATCAAGAGGAAGCACTTTGAGGAGCTCGACTAGAGGAGAGTACATGTCGCGGGCGCGTTGCACGCTTTGGTAAAGCAAAAGGTAGAGGTTGGACGTGCTCTCGTTTTGGTCGAAGTATGAAGAGACCAATCGGGTAAGCCCATTGTCCTTGGCGTGCCTGAGTGCCTCCCCCACGGATTCCCTATTCGGTTGCAGAACGCGAAGCAGCACCCGCTACCATCCGGCTCCCGAAAATCCACTTCCTGCTGCTCTTCCTGACCGCATTCGACAAGGTAAATCGTGGAGCCAATCTCGTTATAAGAATTGGTCTGAAGCGCGAGCATGTACTCCCGGCGGAGATCGAAAGTGGGCGAGACCGCCTGGCTCGATCTTGACGTCCCGCCCGGCGAAGTCCCTGCAGCTCCAGGCCCGGTTAGGCAATTTCACAAATACGTTGACGGCAAAGCGAATTCGCCCTTCACAAAAGGGAGAAGACGAGACTTACCCAGTGAGGGCGGCGGATGGGAAGGGAGGTCCTGCTCCAGATGCGAATTGGGTCGCGAAGATGGAGAGCGTTTGATGGAGAGACACGGCAACATTCCGCGCGCACGGAGGAGCGACGCCGGGCTGAAGGATCGCCTTCCTAGATGCGCTCATCCGGTGCTTCATCATCGTCTGTCGATCACGGAGGAAGGAAACTAAAAAAAAAAAAAGTCCTCGGCAATCGCTGTTGACGTTGGAACGCTTGATGGGTACCCCCACATATATTGGATAAAATAACCTATGTAAATTAATAATACAAATACCCATAAAAAGACTCAATTATACATACTATTAAACCATTGCATTTATCAAGCCTTAGTTATTTATAAGATATATTTAAATAGCTACAAAAAATTGGTATGTTACAGGTGTTTATGGTGTGTATTTTCTGTTCATTATTTTTCTAAAGCATCGAAGGTTAAGCAAAGTACTAGCATTAACTTTCGAAGTATACCAAAAGGCAAAACCTAATAAGGCCAATTAAAACAGAAAATCAAGAATTGCCGGTCTTTTATTAAACTCAACCAACAACTTTTCATCATTGAATAATGTTCACTGCATCAGGAAAAAATTAGAAGATGAGCAAGAGACCCAAAGAAGTACAAGAAAAAAACGAGGAAAAAGATCAAATATGCATCGTTTACATTACTTTGGAGAAACAGACAAACCAATTGGTATATATATATTCTTGAATTCCAATGTTCGTAAGCTCTAAGGGGTAGTAGCATAGCATACTCTCTCCTTTTTAAACCCCATCAAGCAAGAAGAACAGCTGCTGAATTGATATCTCGCGGAATATAAGCGATAGACCTTGCAGGATGCTTGCCAATAAAGCTCTGGCATCCTGTATGATGCATTAGTTTTTCAAGAAAACTTTAACTTTGAAGCTGAATTTCAGAGTAAGGTCGGCCACAAGCCACAACAGACCAACCCAATCTCTCCTTCAAAAATGAGACGCACCAAAAACCAGTTAGTGAAAGGGGTCCAGAGGGCAGAGAGAAAGCAGTGTGCATATAACCTGCTCATTCCTGTGTAGGATCGAGCGCTCAACCATATGGACACTACATTAGCATAAACACTGCAATATTCGAAGAGAAGAAGCCATTATGTGCTAGATTATCTGGAGAGCTCGTAAGAGCAACAACAGCATCAATTGTGAAAACATGAAGAATTTTTTTAAATGAACGAAATACCATCAGATGAAAGAAAAACAGCTACAGTCTTGAAGCAACAGCATAAGATGCAGGTGCTTTTCAGGACTGTATATGGTCCAGCAGTTCGCATACCCACACACACATGCAGAGAACATTTTGCCAAAAAAAGTTGTCCAGAGTGGACCTTCTCAATGAACACATCGAGCAGTTCAAACATGCCATGATCCCATTATAAGAATAAAGAACCAGAGTTCGTTCTAAAAGAACGAAAGAAAACAAAGACTCGTTCTTTCCAAGGAATCCAAGACCACAGCCACTACCCCCGCTTACGTGATTTCTGAGGGACAGTCAGACTGCACTTCGTGGGTATAGTATCGCCCCTAAGATTTTGAGAGCAAGAGAATCAAGAAGAAAAACAGCATATGCAACATTTTAGATGTCCACCAAAATTGGGCATACATGGAAAATGCTGGCTGAAGAAGACACAAAGAGGACAAACATAAAACTTGAGTGCCCAGCAAATGGTGTAAATGAGAGAGAGAGAGAGAGAGAGAGAGAGAGAGAGAGAGAGAGAGAATTCTACCAGGTCACAACAATGGTAAAAAACATAAGAACCGTGCATTAATTGATTCATAAGTACAGATAAGATTCTAATGCATTGCTGCTAAAATGATTTATAAAAATGGATAATATGCTACTAAAATATGATTCTAATACAACAACAATGGCCAATAGCAGCCCTGCAAAGCTATAATCAGCATCTAAATTATCAGCACCAATATACAACTCAAGATAAAGCTGAGTATCCCTTGCTCCAGCAACGACAACCAAACACCTCCAATTACCAATTAAAAAAAATTTGGCACATATAGAGGTGCAAATACATAAACAATATTGTTGACATCCAGCTATTACTTTTGTATTGTTTGCGACTATCATCTGTCAGCAGGCAGAGACTTTGCCCAATTAAATCAGCATGAATGTACAATCCAATTAGTACTTGTTCATATCATGTGAGTAAATGGTCATGAAGCAATAGAACTATGGAAGGTAATCTCTTCAAGGAGAAGCTTTCTGGCCCTGTTGATCATGTTGAAGCATAGGTATATGTGATCCTCGAGATCCTTTAGTTTAACAAGGAACTTAGTGTGGTTCTTGCAAAGCCGTTTCACCACCTCTAAGATGGGACTCCTATCCGTGCCCTTCTCCAATCCAATCCGGATCAATTTTCTGTCATCCTCTACAGCAGCATACAAACGGTTGACAAGACGATCAATAGTGTCCAAGTCATTGTTGAGAACATAAGTACCCTTGGCAGCAGCATCAAGTTGAGCAGCATGGGCAAGCTCTTTCTTTGAGAACTTGTCATGTGGAAGATACACCGTCAAACATGGAGCACTAACAAATGCAATGAGTGCATGGACTGCGACACCAATTCCAGAAGCAACAGCAGCAACTACAGTGCCAAAGAGACAAAGCGCAGACCCTGCAATGGCATGGTGGACAAATTTAACTCTTGATTTGGACTTCTGTAGTCTGTGGTCCAGCTGTTGCTTTAGCTCTGAAAAGCAGCTACGCATTTCGCTGAAGTTATGGGAGTCAGGGGAAAGGAAGGGGTTGTCATGGCAGTCGAATTGGACAAAGACATCGTAAACCCTGTTGCAATGTGATTGAGTAAATGAATCCGCATGAAGAGGAAGCTCTGCAAGGAGCTCAACAAGAGGAGAGTACATGACACGGGCACGGTGCACACTTTGGTAAAGCCAAAGGCAGAGGGTGGACGTGTTCTTGCTGTGGTCGAAGTATGCAGAGACCAATCGGGTAAGCGTATTGTCCTTCCAAAAGGAAATATTGCAAATCCTGGTATATTATGAACCTTTGATTGGGAACACATTCTTAGTCAGTCAATAACACAATAAATAACATGGAACTGAAGTTTGGAGAATGACTAATTAGTTTTACTTTGATGTTGCCCTTCTAAGCAAAGCTAGACCAGTCCTTGGCGACCATGCCAGTCTAACAGCCTAAATCTATCACATTATCGTTAGGGGCCTGAGCTCGGGCACATGGAAACATGCCAAGTAGTCGCCTGCTTCAGCTGCCGGAAATGCGAAGTTACCCGAGTCTACATGGTTAGAGTGATGATAGTTGTGTCGTTGGGGTGAGTTCATCTATAAATACCAAAAAACAATCATCCCATCAATAATTATATTATATGTGTTGCTGGAACCGTCAAAATTAATTATAGTCAAGGCATGAGAATAAACATCCAAAGTAAGGCGACCAATCCCATATTGTTCTTCCGAGAGACTTGTTCTTTGCTATTGTTTCATGTTCTCCATTCTTTATTGCCTAACCTCCATATATAGTAAGGGCCAAGTACTATTTGCCTTCATCAATACTTTGCAGTTCACAACTTCTCACCGTTTCATTCATGTTTGGCTGAAGAAGCGGTACAGTGCGAACCTACATTTGGAAAGTAAGCATAAGATATGGGAAAGAGTTTGCGTCCCAAATGGTGCCGGAATGTCAAGACGCCTACATGGATCACAACTTTCTCAAGTTCATCTTGACGGACATCTTGCGCCATCAACAGCTGTATCCGTGGCCATCCCTGAGCGCACCGACGGCCACCTCGCAGGGCCCTTTAAAGAAAAGGGGGTCACCGGACCGAGCCTTCAGCGGGCTAACCAGTCAATACGCCCAGAATTTTCCCAAGAAAAGTAGCGAAGACGAAGAAGTGATACCAGCAACCGCGGTTCAAGAGGAGGGATCAGATCATGGGAGGTAGCAGACCATGTTTCTGAGGTCGTCTGACGAGGGAGGTAAGTGCGAGCTCTCGTTCTTCAGGAGGCTGGATAATGAGTTCAACAAGGTCCTAGGCTTTTATAAGAAAAAGGCAGGGGAGTGGCGGCCAAGGCAGATGAACTGAGCAAGCGGATGAATGCATTGATCACTCTTCGCATCAGGGTCGAGAAACCGGTCATGGGATTATTGGGGACCCACACTAGCATTGCTGCCATCGTTATCTTGCCATCCGCAGCATCTGTTTCTGTTAACGGTACAATGTCAGATAAGGTGGTGTGCACGTTAAGTTTCTGCTGCTTTTCTTGTCCTGCTTTGAAACTTCTTTATGTCTGCTCACCTACCGAGTTGAAAACAAAATCTCTTCATCAGGCCATCTAGCACAGACGCCAGTCTGGATTTTTGTATTTGTTTTAAGTTTAGCCTCCAGTATACTGGTGCTCCAAATTTGTTTTCTTAAGAAGACAGTCAACTTAATCCGAAATTTACTGTGAGATATATAAAAGAAACTGTCTTTTGACCCAAAAGAAGGGAATACGGGGGAAAATTCTCGAAAAGCGGCGGTGCAAGTATCAATGAATTGAATCTGTTTGAATCTTTGCCAGAGGCAAAAATTCGGAAAACATTAATGTAGCATCTAGATGACCATATTTCATACTTAGGCAGCAGGTTACCCTCTGCGATTATGTGATTTTAGGCTAAGACGGTTCAACCTTGCAAACTGTGGGACCTGACATGAATTTCCCTTTTGGATTGTGAAGAAATTCTCAGTTTCACAATTTCATAATTTGTTCTTTTATTTGTCTAGGATGGATGTGAATGGGTGTGATCCTAGAAGTTGAGACGACCAGTGAGGAATACGATGAACCAGAAGATAGAGATGATGGCATTGCAAATGCTGCAGTTACGAAGCCCGCAACGAAGTTGTACGTTTGATCTCCACTTTGCTTGAAACTTCATTAAGTTACATTTAATCAAAAACGTGTTTCAACAAGAAATAACCAACACAAAAAAAAAATGTGTCTTACACGATGAAAGGTCTAGAGGTTTGGACTCGTCTGAAAGGTCAATGCAGTGATGTTGTTGACTAACCTTTGTCTCTTTGTGAACTCTAGACTTTACTATTGTCTCTTTGTAGAACTTGTGTGAATTAAACCTAGCAAACTACTCAAAAGACCAACTTGTTAAGTACCGTGTATATTATTGCTGGTGGTCCAGTAAATGCAAGCATATGTCTAGAAGGTGATAACCGAACAAGTGAAGCCCATCGTTTGCGGAATACCCAACAGTGTATCCTACTAGAGAGAGAGAGAGAGAGAGAGTGATTACCCTTGTGGTTATACGGAGGAAAGTGGCCAGAGAGAGGAACATGGGCTTTGAAGGCCACGGTGAATGGCGATAAAAGAGGCTGAAACTTGAAAGAGATGAGATCAAAGAGCTCCTCTTTGGGATGATTACTTGAGGAAGGCAGTAACAGTATTACCAGCTTAAAATAGAGCTCGAAGGTCACAAACAGAGAGGGAGAGACAGAGCGAGCGAGCTAGCGATATACTATGGTTTAAATTAGCAACATCAGTTTACTTTTTCTAATTGATATCACTGTATATAGTGTACACAGGGGTCTAATCCTCGAAACTTGCATGGAGCGATCACACTTGACAGATGCCCTCTTTGCAAAATAAAAAGTTACTGAGACCTCTCTCTCTCCCCCTTTGTGATCGAAGGGACTGCTGCTTTTCTTGCATCATATTTTACAAAGCCAGAATTTTGGTTATGGCAATTGAAGATGGACACGCTGATATGCAGTGTGAATTGGCCCTTGGTGCTAGATGCCAGTTGTATTATTAGTGGTGACTTGTAAGTCTTTTTGACACTCTTTTACTGCAGTGAATATCGTTGGTAGGAAAGTATTTTTAATTTTTTTTTATATTCCCAAAAAATGGGGGAACTCGGATCAAGTTAGGAGATTTGGTCAAAACTTGGACCTTGTGTCGATTGTATAAATACGAGCATTAGGTTACGCTGAATTTGTTTCTCTTAAACGACTTTATTTCTCTTTTTATTTTAGGAAAAAAAAGTAGATTTATTCTGCTTCTTGTCTCTATTTCAAATTTATACCTTGACTATTGATTTTTTCCTAATACAAATAGATTTATGGTCCAACGAATAAAATAATAATAAAAATTTATTATCAAACGTACCATAAATTACTCAACGAGAATAATTCAATTACGGTTTTTTTTGTCGAATACTCATACATATTTTACAATTATTACTTACATAAAATTTATAATTTAGTTGGAGGAAAGATAACAAAAGAGAATTCAACCATTGTGGTATCAATTGAGTCACAAAAAGTACGAAACTTTCCTGATACAATATCATAATTTAAGAAGAAAATCTTGACTTGCCAACAATTGGACCGTACCATAAATTTAGAAAAGTCGAACTAAGAAGCGAAAACCTGGGTAACAGGCCTTGCTTGGACCAACTTTCGACAAAGTGGGCAATGCAAGGTTCTCCAATCTGAGAGCCATTGCCTGATGCAATTCTCGTGGTACCCATGGTTGCACGTCTTGAGCACACAAAACTCCTCTCCTTCCACAAAGCTCTCCTGGCAAATCGCGCATTCAGTGATATTGAACTTCTCCAAATCAACATGATGCCGCTCGACGATGTGATCAAAGAGAGCCCGAGTTGCGCGGTCGCGACACCAAATAAAGATATAGAGGCCGCCAAGCATGACGAGGAAATATATGAGAAATCCCAATGCTAGCCACTTCGCGGACAACGTTATATTTCCGTCAGGAGGAGACGGCGACGAAGGGGCCGAGGGAGGCATGATGCTTTCGTTTCTTCTTTGAGTCGCAAGAGAACTGGCGTGCGCCTTGAGCTTTGATCGAATACGATGATGGGGTTTGTGCTTTTTTTTTTTAATGGTGTTTTTAGGGAAGATAAAAGGCAAGTCGGATTAGGACAACGTGATGAGAGTTTTTGAATTAGTGGCGTTAGACAGGATGCAAAGCAATGCTAGAATAGGCATGCAAATATATCGGTAGCGTTTGAATCTCGAACACCATCCTCAATTATTCCAATGATATCCGCGATTTAAGTTTATGTCAGAGGAACAGCAGTTAACAACGAAGAAAGACAAGACGGAAACTTAAATGTGTCCTCATATTACACAAAATCTTTTAATAAATACTAAAATCCTCGTCAACCCCTGTTTCCTTCAATAATATACACTTTATTAGTGAATGACATTTTTACCCAAATAATATGCACATGAAAGGAACTTGGCCATACTAGAGAATAACAAAATATCAAATAATATCCATAATATCTAATAATATTTCTTACAATATTTTCTAATAGGGAAATTTCTAATAGGGTAACACTAGCCGCCGGCCCCACTCGAACCTTTATTTAAAGGGATTCGGTGAAATGCAAATACTATTTAATAAACTCTAATTCTAAAGTGTTTTGGGAAGCAATTTTGAGAGAAATATTGTTCGAAAAATATATATTTTGGAAGTCCTTTGACCTGACCAATTTAAATTTTCTAAGTTTAATTTGTTTAAAGTTGAAAAAAGAACGTAATTCTATGCTTCTCTCTCTTAGCTGTTGGTCTTAGGGTCTCATCCCTTCACGGTAGTTTCCATTAGCAAAATGCTTAATAAATGCAGCTTCAACTATTCCCATAAGCCTATATACCTGGGTTTTAAAAGATTAGATAAAGTGTACCTATCATTTAGAAGGGTATTTACATTGAGAAAACGTTTAGTATCTCAGTCGCTAGTTACAACCTCATCAGAGCTGCCGAGGTACGCATCATCCACCGTCTTTAAGTAAGACTTTGAAGCATTGCGATGAGTGATCTGCATGATTTCATATTAGCATAGCATAGTGGAGCATCGAAAGACCTTGAAGAGTATAGCTCAAATGATGAAGTTAATGTACCTTGTTGTGCTTCTTCATGATTTTGGAGAACGCCAGTTGGTTCAAGAAGCTGTTAGGTTCACTGGCTTGCCATTATACTGAAAAAAGGAATATAGATGATCCTCAATTATGCTAAAATTGGTGGATAGTGGCCTATCCATAACTCTTTAGAAGTTGAAGCTTTTGGATGAATTCTGTGAAAGCTTTAGTCATCAATTCCTCTGCTTTCCTCAGCTCTGCCTTGGTGAATGACATATCCTGAATTTGAAATTGTCAGGATTTCATTTGCAGCTGATACCGGATTTTGAAGTTGGACAGTGATCTTCACTTGATCCTTGATACTAATGAGAGCTGGTCTGAAGTCAGAGGTAGCAACTTTGCTTTTGTTGGACTAATGATCCGCAACTGCAGCATTTGCAGTGCCATCATGTCTATCTTCTGGTTCATCGTATTCCTCACTTGTCATCTCAACTTCCTGGGTAAAACCCATTCGCGTCCACCATAGACAAATAAAAGAACGAGTTTATGAAATTGTTAAACTGTGAATTTTTATTCACAATCCAAAAGGGGAATTCATGCCAGGTCCCACAGGGTGCAATGCTGAACCATCTTACACTAAAATTGCATAATTGCGGAGGGTAGCCTGCTCTCTAAGTATGAAATTTGGTCACTTAGAAGCTATATTAATTTTTTCGGAATTTTTGCTGATGGTAAATATTCAAATAGATTCAATTCGATGATATTTGCACCGCAGCTTTCCAAGAATTTTCCCCCATATTCCCTTTTTTTGGCTCAAAAGAAAGTTTATTTTAGATAGTTCATAGTAAATTTCGGATTAAATTGACTGTCTTATGCAAACTGAACAAATACAGAAATCCAGACTGGCGTCTGTGCTAGATGCCCTAATGAAGACATTTTGTTTTCAACTTGGTAGGTGAACAGACATAAAGAAGTTTCATGGCAGGACAAGAAAAGCAGTAGAAACTTAATGTGCACACCACCTTACCTGACCTTGTACCGTTAACAGAAACAGATGCTGCAGATGGCGAGATATCAATGGCAGCAATGCTAGTGTTGGTCCCCAGTAATCACATGACCGGTTGCTCGACTCTGATGCGAAGAGTGATCAATGCATTCATCTGCTTGCTCAGTTCATCTGCCTTGGCCGCCACTTCCTTTTACCTTTTTCTTATAAAAGCTGGGGACTTTGTTAAACTCGTTATCCAGTCTCCTAAAGAACAAGAGCTCGCACTTGCATCCCTAGTCGGTCAGACGACCTCAGTGACATAGTCTGGTACCTACCATGATCTGATCCCTCCTCTTGAACTGACTCACTAGCATCACTTCTTCGTCTTCACTACTTTTCTTGGGAAAATTCTGGGCGTACTGACTGGTTAGCCCGCTGAAGGCTCGGTAGAGTGACCCCCTTTTCTTTAAAGTGCCCTGCGAGTTGGCACTGGTGCCATCGGGGATGCACGCGAATACAATTGTTGCTGGCGCAAGATGTCCATCAAGATAGAAAGTTGTGATCCATGTAGGCGCCTTGCCATTCCGGCACCATTTGCGACACAAACTCTTTCCCAAACTTCATCTTATGCTTACCATTCAAATGTAGGTTCACTCAGTGCTGCTTCTTCAGCCGAACATGAATGAAACTGTAAGAAGTTGTGAACTGCAGAGTATTGATGAAGGGAAATAGTACTTGGCCCTTACTCTGTATGGAGAGGTTAGGCGATGAAGAATGGAGAACATGAAACAATAGCGACGGGTGAGAACAACAAGAAGTCTCTCAGAAGAACAATATGGGATTGTCACCTTACTTTGGATGTTTATTCTCATGACTTAACAATAATTTAATTTTAACGGTTCCACTAACACATATAATATAATTATTGATGAGATGATCGGTTTTTGGTATTTATAGGTGAACTCACCTCAGGGACACAACTCCGCAGTTTACATACCAGCAGTACCTTCGCGCGTTCTTCTATTTTAACCCCCAAAAAAAAAGAAAAAAGAAAAACGAAACACGTCGATATTTGGAAAGGCAAAATTTGAGAAGTCCCTTGATATTTCATTAACGAAAAATCTGTTTAAAGAAGGCAAAATCTCCAGCACTCTAGTCATTTGTCGACCGCAGATGGGCATGACATTCTAGCGAACAGTATTGTTACCGCAGAAATCCCTTTGGCAAGTAGAAACTGTTCCGGCGACATCCGAATGGGCTCGCCATCAACCAAAGGTCATATGGACACAGTAAGGGCATGATGAACAATAAAAGGGCGTAGTTTCATCTGTCAAAAAGGGCAAAAAACAGTCTTTGGGCAAGCAAAAGGCATACACACAGCTCAAAATGAACAAACTAACTTGCAATTGAACACGAGATTTCATTCAATCAGCTTCCCCCATGTGCGAATATATTATACTCACAAACAACGTTGATTGTACGACCATCTAGAATGTGTTGGTTAGGATAATCATCTCTACACGAATCATTATATTAATAGTGTCGGCGCTAGCGAAATGGAGTTTCTTCAATCCTAGTAATGGAGTGTGTCTCTGCAGATTGCATCCAACCCTGCGACCGGAGGTGCAAGCTCCACTCCCGAAGTGGGCGTGCACGTTCGGGAACCGAGAGATGTGCGGGAAGTGCTACGTACAACCGGACCGGACCAAGCCGCGGCAACTGGATCAAGTGGCTACAAAGTACATGATTGTTTCCTCAGTCAACTACGTTAAGACTCGCAAGGAAGTTTTAAGGAGAGATGGAAACGCCGATGAAGTATAATTATGGAGATTAAAATTTTTTCTTATTAGAGATATTATTAGATGTTAAGAATTTTATTTAATATTTTGTTATTCTCGAAGATAGTTAATTCGCATATTATCCGGGTAAAAATGTCATTCTCTAATAAAGTGTATTTATTGAAGGAGATGAGAGTTGAAGAAGATTTTAGTATCTATTAAAAGATTTTGTGTGATCCAAGGACATATTTAGTTTCTCCCATCTTATCTTTATTCGTTGTTAATTGCTATCCTTCTGACATAAACATAAATTGCGGATGTCATTGGAATTGTTGAGGATCGTGTTTTGAGATTCGAACGCTATCGGTATTTGGCATGCCCATCTTAGCATTGCTTTGCAAAGCAGGGAGTAGAAAACCCCAACATCGTCCCATCGCTTCTTTCGCCATTTGCATCTCGGATTCGATCAAAGCCGAAAGGCGCACCGCCAACATAAAAGAAGAAACGAGCACATCATGCTGCCTCCCTCCGCCTCTCCGGCACCTCCTCCTCCCTCCTATTCATGGTGGCTCCTGAGGTTGCTGGCATGCGCCGGCAGCGTGCTCATCCCCCTCGCCATGGCTGGCTACATCTTTGGCTGTGGTCGGTGTTGTATCCGCGTGAATCGGGCTCTCTTTGATCATGTCATCATGGGGCATCGCTGCAACGTGGAGAAGGTCGATGTTGACGAGTGTGCAATTTGCTTGGAGAGCCTCGAGGAAGGAGATAAGTGTCGTGTGCTGAAGAAGTGCAACCACAGGTACCACAGAAGTTGCATCAAGGAATGGCTCTTGAGAAATCGGCATTGCCCACTTTGTTGGGGCTCGGTTCGAGCAAGGCGGGTGGCTAGTGTTAGGCCGGTTCCTGCCGGTTCCTAGTTTGACTCTTGTAAATTCATAGTTTGGTCCAATTAGTGGCATGTCAAGGTTTCCTTCATATTGTGATCTTGTCTCCGGAAAGCTTCGTCATTCTTTGACACTCAATTGATGCCACCATGGTCAAATTCTCTTTTGATATATTTCCTCCAACTAACTTTATATTTCACGTTAGCAATACATTTTTCTAGAGTAATTTTCGTATGTTATATATATATATTGATAATTCTATTGATTTTCTATATCTTGCGTATACTTTATCGATATGTTATCTTAGATTCTTATCTAATAAAGATTATAAAGAAACTTGTATATTCTTTATAAATATGTGGAAATTTCTCAATTCTCTCTTCTACATTATTATATTGTTAACTCTTAGAAAAGGAGGCAACCCTAGTGCACCCCATGCACCCACCGCCATAGAGGTGGTGGTTCGATGTGACAAATCATTAAATCGAGCTTTTCTTTCTCATGACAGCATTTTTTGACCCCGTGAAGAGACGACTCAGCAAGCCCCAACTTATTCCGTTTGCTATAGTCATGCCAGCCGTATCAGCCATGTGTTTTTAGTTATTGAACCGATAACAATGTCAATCCTAAATGAGGCATGTTGTTTGGCTCTGATAGCAAAGTCAACCACAAAGGATGCATGTTGTTAAGCTCAATTCTCGACTTTTTACTTTTGCTTTCGAGTCGCCACCACTAAACTCGTCGATAATGTCACATTGATCAAGCTTCACTCATTATAAAAAATAATGCGGTGAAAAGAACCACTTATATGTTGATTATTTCTACAAAAATTAATAGATTATGATTTTCTTCTCATTTTTTCCCACCACATTTTGATTATTAGGATCAATTCCTCCTTACTATGTCAGAGTTCTACAAGACTTCCATAGTGGACAATACATGATAATGTACGCATATACATACGCTAGCTAAGCTTGGCTAAACAATCGACTTCATGCTTAAAAACATATATGATTATGCAATATAAAGAATACTAAATAACGACATTATTACATTTCCTCTACATAACCAAGTCTGTTCAACCCTTTTATCAAAGATGGACTTTGTCCTACTCATCTGTTCATTCAATTCCCTTGTCTCACCCGAAGATCTTTTGATCCCTGCAAATCGACCCGCACTTGCCCAACATGCCACTAAGGAAGTTTGCTTCTTCATCGTATCCATTTGACATTGACGATCTGGCGAAAACTTAGGGCTCAAGAACATTCATATTCAGTTCAAAATGCTCATGAATCGGTAGGTGATGATATGGCTTTGCAATAAGGTGATATTGCAGACTCAAAACCAGAAGCCCACTAATCGATCGTGCTCTTTCTTATGCATGCGCACGTTAGTTTCAAAATGAAAAGAATGTGCGGATACCGTGAAGTTCCAATTCGTATGATCCGAGCATCGTACGTGTATATCGGAACACGTGATCCCCTATCATATATAGTAGTGCAATCCGACAAAATCCATATTTTTCATAGGAATTATTTTATTTATCTGTGTGTACTCTTGAGGGGAGGTGGCCCTATACATGAGGAGCCCTTTTTTGATAAGTGAACGTGGCAGGGGAGGGGCCGCTAGTTCGACTATTCCTCCAAGACTCTACAAGGTTTTAACATTCGAGATTAGATGTATGATTTGAGTCATGATTACTCAATTTATTCGTACATGGCGTGTCAAAAGTCGAGAAGTCTCTCTACACGTAATAGCAAATGATCAAGGCACAATAAGTAAGAAGTTGGCTTCCAACATTTCTCAAACCCTTGACTTCATAAATGAAGACGTGAGCATTTCGTCACTGGATCACCCTTCATTATTATTCGACTCCCGCCTTTGGTGATCCCCACGAGGGCCTTGGGTTCACGAGCGACGGTACAACACCAAGCTCATTGGTACGGCATTGCAAAGCAAGAAGCATGGGGTCCTGGCTTTGCCAAGTTTTTGTGATTCCAAGGAAAAATATCTGCCGACAACCGAACTTACCCAGAGAGCATACTAGGCGGTGAAGTGAAACCAAGAAGAACCGGACATTTTTGTACGAGCACCATGTGGAAAAGATGGAACGAGAGTAATTGTTTCACCACGCATTTGAATTTGCTCAATCGTAAATTTAGACTGGACATTTCCTATTTCGATGAAGCCAAAAAAAAAAAAAAAACTTCATTCGCTGGAAACGGAACAGATAATCGATCCCTCTAGATCTGCACATCTTTCATTCTCCATTAACAAAACACAAAGTCGATCACGGCGTATACTATACTGCAATGGAAGTGTACGAGCAGTACTTCTCAGAGAAGGTCCCCCATGAGAGGAAAATGTATTAGTCCAAGAAGAGGAAGCGCCATGCGAATGCGTTGCGATTGGGTCTGTTGTGCGTCACTCGGTCCTGTTTCACTTCTATTAATTGAACCATGTCTTCGTCGATGATAGGTTTTCAGTTATGTCCAATTTCACTACAGACATGGCACGTTGATTTCTCTTTCGTGGGGTTTCTCTTCCGTGAAAGCGTCGATTGCACCACTTTTCGAGCATTCATTTTCGAAGTTTGAGGGTTTGCTTTGCACCCGCTCAACTCGCTATATATCTTGCCAAAGATACGTGTGGTTGCTATCTTTGTTTCATCTCTTAACTACAGCCGCGAGTTTGCACGACCGAATGATTCATTTAAAGATCATTAAGATATTTGAGAGAACAGCTCAAATTATATGCAGTCCAGGTTTCTAATTCTCCCTCACATCGATGGCAATGTCCAAAGCTGGCTCTTGATACCATGTCATGAGGTCGATGTGTGATGATCACAAGATTCTTCGGACCCGACTTAGTCATCCTCATCGCTGGTCTTCTGAGGACTTAATATAGTTTCTTTTGTGTCCGGGCATGTAAAGCAATTGGAGTGCATATAACCCTCGATTCATGATTTAGAAATAACTGGACTTTAGATGAAATGTCGTGCTAAATTTCTTGTATGATCTTGATTTCGATCCCATATCCTTAGGGGAAAAAATAAGAAGAGGAACACTTACAAGCCAAGATCATACTCACGCCCAATAAAACTATGAGGGCTTTTATCCATTCAGCAGGACATTTTGGATTACAGAAAGCAGCCTAAACTCAGCAAGCCAAAAAAAAAACACTTGACCTACAATGATTCCATCATCAATTCCTTAGAGACTTCAGTCTTTCAACTTCAACTTGCTGATCGAATTAGTGCCCGGCTTGACACAATCAGCGTGATCGGCAAACATAGAAATCCAAGTTGGATTTTCATACTTATAATGCATTTGACAACTTGTGCTAGTAAAAAGTTGTATGCACAGGTTCGATAATTAGTATCGGAATTGGCGTCCGGTATAAGTCTGGCCAAAGGACCAACCAGATGGGGCGGCGTTGTAGGACACAACGCTCCGGCCATCGCTGGCGGTGACTAGGAAAGAGAGGCTCTGTCCATTGAGGTAAGAGTTGCTCTGCCAGTTCTGTCCCCAGTTTCTCGACATGGGTTGCCACCGGGTCCTCGATCCTTTGATCGCCACGGAGTGCACATCCCCGGCTCCGCCAACATTGGTTATGAGCACGAGGTTGAAGTAAGAGTGGCCATTGATGGTGAACCGGATCCCTCCGCTTCTCCGGCACCTCACTCTGCAAAGAAGCACCCGTCACAAGGGAATCGTGCAATTAGCCCCTTGAAATTGCGGAGAAATCGGTATTCAATTAGGCCCGTGAAACATTTCTCTACTCTCCTTCGTATTAATTAAACCAATTGACAAACAAAGGGTCAGACTCCGAATATATATTATCTTTTACTACAACTTCATACATAGAATAAATTTTCTTTTTTCTTCTGGTAAGAGAGCCAAAATTCGAACTCGAACAAATTGATTGTCTAGATGACTGTATAATATCCACTATGTAAATAACGAACTATATTATTTGAGTTATTCGCTAGATTTGAATATAATTATACTACCTAAGCAGGAGAATGTTGGTGGATCCACACATGAGACCTCACAACAGGAAGTAATTGAAGTCTAGGCTATACCTTCGGTAGGCCACCGGGACGATCCCGGCCCTGTACTGCGCAATGTGCTGGAAGACTGGCTGGGAGAGGTCGAAGTGTTGTTGAGGAGGGTCACACCACCCTCCTGGAGGGCAGAAGTTGGTCGCCGTGACCACGATGGTGCCCGGGAGGCACCACTGCGGGTCGTTCACGCACCGGAGCTCAAAGCACGCGCCGCAGCTCAGCCCGTTGTTGAACAGTGCAGTGCTCAGTGCAGCTGTGTTCGTGCCGTACCCCTGGCTGTACAGATTCCCATACCCACAAGCCCCTCCTGTTCGCACAGAGAAAATAAGAAGAAAAAGCAAAGCACTTTATTTCGGTACTGTTAAGAAGAGTGAGATTAAACAATTAACACACCGAAATTCCTAACTCGGCATGTTAAGCTTTTTGAGTTTGTTTAATTAACTCGGTCCACATGGCGCTTACCCATTGTTCCGGAAGCATCGCTTCCACCATAGAATGTGGCATGAGCATTCGTCCACCCGCCGTAGTATCCATACGCAAGAGAAACCGGCACCAAGTGCGAGAGCAAGCCGACCACCAGGAGTCCTAGAGGAACCATCGCTTTTCGCCCTGCACCAACATGATTTTCCATGAGAGATGTTTCGCTTTGTTGATATCGAATTACTACGACCCCATTATCAACGTCTCCATACCTCAGGCCCGGAGCCAAGACAAGAAGAGAAGGCAAGTGGAGGACCGTGTATGGATGGAGATCAAAACTCGACCCTTTGGAGAGGAGAGGGGCAGCCCAAAAAATGCATGAGTTGGTGGAAGATGAGGAGGGAAGATGAAAGAGAATAAATAGAGGCCCGTCAACATCACTCCTGACAGAAAGCTTTTGACACCTTCCGAAGTACTCGGGTCCATTCAACTGCTCATATGTCAAACTGGAGAAAAATCTTCACATGCTCTCTCTCTCTCTCATATTCATGTCATGCGTTAGGTTAGTGACTCTGGCAGCGAGTTAGGGCTCGAGTTCCGACCTTGAAAGAGCGGATCTGGATGTGGTAGGCAGGTGACTGACTGTTTCGACCATGAATCCCATGTCTAATGTATGTTTTTTGTAGGTTTAGTCCATTGGAAACGGGCAGAATGAATAGGAAAGGGGTTATGTTTCTGGACACTGGAGCTTAATGTCTCGTTCTCGACTCACTGTACAGATCTGACTTATGGCAACACTACTGTGTCTTTTCAAGAAAAAGAAAATTTTGTGGTTCATGATTAGAAGAATCCACAGAAAAGGATAAAATCTCTCTGCAATGCTGCACTTGGGGTCAGATAAAGGAGGGTCCCCAGGTCAAATTTGAACGTCTCCTTATGGCCGTATTGAACTTATAGCTCAATGGCAAAAAGTCAGGAGAACAGTTAAAAAAACTTTTTGTGTATGTAAAAAAGAAAAGGTAGCTTGACTTTTCAAATGACTTAAAAATATCCACAAATTTTCATTTGAGGAATAAATTTTCCATCTTAGCAAATTAATGTGAAACATGACATGACCACACGTGATGTTTTAGACAATAGTATTAGTAGAGAAAAGAGCCGTAATTTGTGAAGCGATTTAGATTTATTATGAGGAATTAGAACGATGTTGTCTATGCTTTCTTGATATAAATCGACATTATTAGTCAAGTCGTATATCATATCAACTTACATTGAAAAAAAGTTAGTAGCAAATATTCTTAAAATGAAAGTTTGTGAGAATTTTTGGACCGTTTGCAGGTGAAAGTTCAGATTTATTGGGAATTTGGCCTTACCGATGCAATAAAGGCTCGGAGTTAGGGACAAAGGACCAAAGAAAAGGAAATGCAATAGCTCGTAATTTGCTTTGTTTTCCTTCAATTCCCATGCAAAAATTTCAGTTTTACTCACTAAAATGTGTCGATAATGCACCTTTCAAAAATGTGAATCGATATAGAAATCAATAAGGGATGCGAAGGGTATATGTTCTTCTTGGACAAAACATGAACTAACAAGAAAATTAGAAGTACGAAAATTTGAGGCACTTGTGCAGTGCACTACATAAAAAGGCGCTAGTATGTAAAGATAATGGGAAGATAAATTCGAATAAGCTATTGATTGATTAATGGTCTCTTGCTCGAATTACAACCTAATGTTTATAATTACCGGTGACAGTTAACAACAGTTCCAACAGTTGCATAGAAAATGAAAAACATCTTACATCACTCTTAGAATTTAACAAAATGCATTTACATATGGTTGCCAGAAGACCCAATACTCAATGATCATGGCCTCATCACTTGCCCCACGTTGACAGCTACTTCAGCAAGTTGCAACTCCTCTTCTTGACGGTTACAATGGCCTATATTTCTTGGCCATTATTATTCATGGCTTTCGAGATTTATGGCTCCATGAAATGATGATTATGATGGCTTCACGATTGAATAGATTGTGACGATCGTAGCCGAAATTGTGGGCTTCGTGACTTGAACACTTATTTTTGTTCTTGATTCATCAATCTTTATTTCTGCTTCAATTTCCATGTCGATCGAACCAATCTCATTTACCGATACCCGTGGTTCAACACATTAAGTTTCTCTTGTATTGCTTATCGGTAACTTCTCATCGCCTTTGTTGATTATTTATAATTGCCTACCAAAAGAACTCAGCAAATTTTATCTCAACCATGCCTTGCTTGGTCTTATTCAACCCGAGTCAATGGCCAGAGACTTGGGCAATGTTTTTGTATCAACAAGTTTACTCCTTCAAATTTAGTGGGAAATGCATACATGCATCGCGAATAAGTTGAAAAATAATTAGATATTTTGAACTTACGTTAGTCCACTTCACATGAGCTATTAGAAGATATCGGACCCACGCAATTGAACAGCTCATACGAAGGCTTTTGCATAAAAAATTATTCATATATCGAGCCTCAATTTTTCCTTAATACTTCCTAATAACTATGATCTTGATTTCGTTTCCGATTTGACGTTCTAAATTCTATTCGAATGCGACTGCCGCCTTTCTTACTGTTACTACACCCCTGATCTCTGGTTCTCGATCCGGCCCCCAAAAAATAAAGACTCAATGTCTTTCCAACGACCAGAGTTATAACAATAATCACTCGTTTTTATTTTTTCAGTCGGAATGTTGATTTGCAATTCCTAAAACTTGCAAAACCATGCTCACGTTCCTCTGTCTTCTTGTGGTCCCTCTCCATCCAGCAGCTGTAATTGTCGCAAGACCCGCTTGCTGCGGAAGTCGATTGAAATCAGCCCAAGTATAGCGAAATAGGGGCATTCAATGAGAGACTTTGGCGATCGACATGATCCCCCGGAGGGTTAAATGGCACATGGACGTCGTCCCTTTCGACAAGCATGGAATCCATGGATAGGTCCTTTCTCATTTATTAACCGTAGGGCATATGTGGTTCCCTCGAGTATCTCCTTCTTCAAGCTCGAAATTTAATGAGGCGAATCTAGGGTTAGGCGACAATCGGCTCGAGACTTCTAGGGATTTTCAGTTCAAGAACTAGAGGCTATGGGCAAGGGATTCTAGATGAGGCCCACCTGCGTAGACTAAAGGCATGGAGTCGGCTGGTTGATAAGTTTTGCACGGTATTTCATGAGTTACCGAAGCGACATTGGCCATTGCCTTGAAGATTCATTTTAACCGCCCGGTGGCGACTCATATCGTCTTCAAAACTTGGGGAAATCGCCTTCCAGTCGCGGGCCAGGCAGCTTCGAGCTTTGCGAATGCAGAGGAGGGACCACGGCTTCAATCACGAGCGATTTCCGAGCGAGATCGTCGTGCCGTGGAGCGGCGGTAAGTTTTCTCCGGGGGTGAAAATTCTCGGAGAGTCGCGACATGGGCAGCTGTGTGTTGTTTCGTCAATGAAGGAGCTGGCCATAGAACTTTGGATCGGTACGACGTGACCACGTGTATCTTGCGGGTGCATAGGTAGATCTGGTGGGACGATCCGCCACTTGCGAATGGTCTGCTCACCCGCCAACATCTGCATGAACCTGGCATATGCACGTTTGCCATCGTGTCCCTTCTGCTTCGCTTCGCCCCCTGACAAGAGTTGGGTTTCAACACATTGACGTCTCGTTCTCTCTCAATGTTCTTGGGGGGGGGGGACTCTCGTCTGGACCTCGACCCGCCGGGCCCGGGTCTACTCCGGCCGGCGACTCGGATCGGGTGCCGGTGAGCCCAGAGTCGAGGGCTCGGCATCGCTTGGCCCAATGGGCCGAAGGGAGCTTTGTGAAGCTGGGTCGGAGCTCCTCCGAAAGCCCTTCTTCGTTCACGTACAGCAAGAACCTTGCTGTTGGTTTGGTAGCGCAGCCACACTGGCAGCTGCTGGCTTGCCGATAAGAAAAACAATGACATACATTGATTAAACCAAATCTCAATTAATGACAAAATTCGTGAACTTAAATTGGATATTTCATGAGCTGAAGATTGAATCATACGAAAGGGGATTTTCTTGATATTGAGAAAAAATCATCAAACCAATTTCTAGTGTCTGCTATATAGACGTTGCCGTGGTGCACAAAATTATAGATCAAACAAAAAATAAATTGGTAAATTCGTGTAGTTCTTCATCCTTTTCTTAGACTGCGAAGTTTTAAATTCAACGAATACTTAACCGATCTCACAATCATGTGACCTAACTATGAAATTGTTAACACAAAATTAAATAATTGAACATTTATGTTGGTTTGTACGTATTTTGGCACGGATTTACTTTAATAGAAATTAGATTTATATTTTATGTTATGATAGATATAATTTGAGAGATATAATTTTAATTTAATCGTAGTTTTGATAGATATGATTTGAATTTAAATTTAGTTATGATAGATAGCACGAAAGAAATAATACATAAAAATAATAATAAGTAACGAATTTTCTTAAAAAGAAAATACTACTTTTGCTTTAAACAAGAAAAGTTCAAACTCGTTGTCATGGCGCTGCCAAAGTGATATCCCCCGTTGACACCAGTCGACGATGTTTCATGCTCCGACTCGCAGCCGTCTCCCGTTCCCGCATCAGGCAGCTTCTTCCTCTCTCCTCCGTCGCCAACCGTCGCTGCCCCACTGTTCACACTCTCGCTGATGGCGCTCCCCGATCGCCACCATCTTCCGAGGGCCGGACCGCCCCGCCACCGCGCGCTTCGTCCTCTTCAAGTTTCCGAGGCATTGCGGAATCAGTCCTATCCAGGTGTCCTCGTCCGTTGGAGGGGCAGAACCAGAAGAAAGTGAAGGCCCGTGGTGATGCTTCTCTCAAGGACCTTCTTTTCGAGATCTTCGACGTGGTACCCGACACTGCCCGTGGACTGCTCAGGGCTTCTGAGCTGAAACCTCGGGATGTGCTCCGAATACTGTCCGGGTTTGCGTCCGAGTTCGAAAGGGTTGCGGTCGGAATCGAAAAGGTGGAGTCTTTATGGGAAGTTTTCAAGTTTCCGATGGAACGGAGTGAGGGGTTCGAGCATCTCCCTCGAGCATACGAACTCATGGGGTCGATGCTCGCGCGGGCTGGGATGCTTAGAGAAGCCGAGTTGTTGCTGCGAGATGTCGAAAGCCGAGGAATTCCGTTGGATGGTCATGAAATATTCAGTGACTTGATCGAGAGGTACGCTGGAGTCGGTGATTTTGAGAGGAGCCTCTACCTGCTTGATGAAATGTCAAGCCGAGGTTGGGTACCAGCTCGCTCTTGTTATTACGCACTTATTGAACTTTTAGTTAGGAGGAGGCAACCTCAGTTGGCTCTTAGAGTTTCTCTTGATATGATAGAAAGTGGAATTAGCTTCAACGTTCAGAAAGTAGACTTTGATGCTGCTGTTAAATTACTTTGCGAAGAAGGCAAAATTCAGGAAGTGAGAAATCTTGTCAAGAAGGCTGCTGGTTGTGGATATGAGCCTTGCAGCTCGGTTCTATTTGAAATTGTTTGTGCATATTGCGAGAAGAAAGACTTTGAAGATCTGCTGAGTTTCTTTGCTGAGTTGAACTGTGCACCGGATGTGCAAGCTGGCAATAGGATGATAAATGCTCTCTGTTTGAATTATGGCTCAGAGAGGGCGAACCTGTTTAGACTTAAATTGGAGCAGCTAGGTTTCAAGCCTGACAAAATAACCTTTGGAATCTTAATAGGTTGGTGCTGTCGTGAAGGGAATCTGAAAGGTGCTCTTGTTTATTTGTCGGAAGTATTGGGAACAGGTCTCAAACCAGATATACGTTCGTATAATGCTATAATCAGTGCAGTCTTTAAAGAGGGTATGTGGGAGAATGCATGTCATATTCTTGACGAGATGATAGAGGGATGCGCAACACCCAATATTTCAACTTACAAAATTTTCTTAGCAGGGTATTGTAAAGCTAGAAAATTTGATGAAGTTAGAACTCTTGTTGACAGAATGATGAAACTTCATCTAATTCAGCTTTCTTCTACTGAGGATCCACTTTCAAAGGCTTTCACAATTTTGGGATTCGGTCCATTAGATGTAAAGTTGAAGCGAGACAGTGATGCCAAATTTTCAAGGACAGAGTTCTATGATAGTCTTGGCAATGGACTTTATTTGGACGCAGATATTGATGAGTTTGACAAAAGAATAAATCAGATCCTCAATGACTCTTTTCTTCCTGATTTTAACTCGCTTATGATGAAACAGTGCAGGCATGGAAATTTAAAATATGCATTGAGATTGGTTGAAGAAATGGTTCAATGGGGGCAAAAAATGTCTTTGTTCGTCCTGTCGGCTATAGTCAAGGGGATTTGTACATCTTATCCTTCTGTCGATTGTATAGATTATCTTCTGGAGAAAATACCTAGATTTATCAGCCAGTTAGATGCAGAAACTCTCAACTTGCTCACACAATTTTACAGCAAGAGAGGATGGAGACAAAAGGCTAGGATTCTTTTAGATGGGATGCAGAAACGAGGCTTAGTGATTGAGAACGAGACTTATAACATCTTTATCACAAGTCTTTCTGAGAAAGGATTTCTGAGAGAACTCAGTGGTTGCTTGGATCTGGTTAAAGAATCTAAGTGGGTTCCAGGACTGAAAGAACTCGAAGCTCTTGTCAGTCGTCTTATCCAAAATGCATTGATCAGTGAAGCACTAGAGCTTTTTGAAAGCACTCTCATGGCCTTCCCTGTCTCTAATGTTATTGACGTCTTCCTTGAGAAACTCTGTGATGCAGGTTTGAGTACCATTGCATATGCACTTGTGAAAGAAATGCATCAGAGGGGTTGCTTAATAGAGGATGAGGCATATAGTCACCTTATAAGGGGATTTTGTGGGAAAAAGAAATACTTGGATGCCTTAAGTATATTTGATACCATGCAAGTCAAGAGACTGTTCCCTTATCCAGGTGCTTCAGTTTTGTTAATTCCTCTTCTTTGCAAATCAAGAAGGTTTACTGAAGCGATTGCACTTAACGAGGCTGTGCTGAGAGATGATTCTTCCTTGTCACTTTCTTCTCATTGTGCTTTACTAAAGGGTTATTTTATGGCAGGGGAATTAAAAGAAGCATCAAATTTATTTTGGGATCTGTCCTCAAGGGGAATAGATCCACATGCTGAAGCTTGTGCTGTAATGGTGTGGGGTATTTGTCAATCAAACGACTTAAGGAAAGTCGAGGAGTTACTGGCTTATATGATGAGAAGAAATTTGAGCCTCTCTGTTTCCAGTTTTAGAATGATGGTGCGCTTGATGTGCCTAGGAGGACAGGTCCATGCAGTATTAAACCTCATAGATCTTCTGGTGGGACCAAGCCACTCTCATGGCCTCATCGTCTATAACATTCTTATTTTCTATGCTTTCTCATCTGGAAAGATCTTTCTTGTGAAGAAAATTTTGGATGAGCTGCAGGAGAAGAAATTGCAGCCCGATGAAGTTACCTACAATTTTCTTGTTCATGGATTTTCTAAAATTAATGATTTACCCAGTTGTTTGCATTATCTATCCATCATGATCTCTGAGGAACTGACTCCAAGTAAGCGCAGTTTGAGGGGTATCATTAACTGCTCAAGTGAATTATCGGATCCTGGAATGTGCATATGGTTGAGTCAAAAACTGGAATCTAGGGGCTGGATCACTGATTCAACCATTCAAAATGCTGTGGTTGAAGGGCTTCTTTCTTATGGTCAGCTTGGTGAAGCAGAAAAATTCGTGGATCGGATGGTAGAGAAAAATCTAGTTCCTGATGGTGTCATATATGATGGTCTTGTCAAGCGGTTGTCTCGTCAAGGAAAAATGAAGAAGGCAGTCCATCTTGTGAACACAATGTTGAGGAGCAGAAGCATTCCTACTTCTTCCTGCTACAATTCCATCGCATGTGATTTCTGCAGAAGTAACGAATTGCAGCAAGCTTTGGATGTTCATGCTGAGATGTTGAGTAGGGACTTAAGACCGAGCATGCAGGTGTGGGCCACACTTATACGGAAATGTTGCGATGTTGGAGATACTGCAGAAGCAGAGAAGCTGCTGGCTTCAATGGCAAGGGTTGGTGAAACCCCGACCAGGGAGATGTATCAACTTGTGATAAACAGATATTGTCGTGAGAATAATTCCAACAAGGCATCTGACCTCGTGCAAGCTATGCAACAAGTTGGGTATGAACCGGACTTTGACGCGCAATGGTCTATCATAAGCACTTTGACCAAACCAGAGGTCAAGGCAGGTGACAAAAGCAATGGGGGTTTCCTATCGCGGCTTCTTTCAGGAAGTGGATTTGCGAGAAAATGACAAAAAAATCTCTATGTAAAACCGTTCCAACTTCTTTGCTTCGTCACAGAGAGGTAGCTTTTTCGAGTGACCAGATGTAACTGTGCCTTTCTTGAATAATCCTCCGATCTGTCGATTTCATTCGACATATATTCGGAAACATCCAGGAGGAATATCCTTCGAATGTTGCAGTATATTCCCGGTTTGCTTTTTAGCCTCTGCCAAGGATTTAGAAACGTTATTAGGCAGGTGAGTTTGCCAATTTTGACCGAGCCAGACAGAAATCTGTGGTATTGCATGCAAACCATGCAATGCGAATTTATGAGAATGAAGTTCCTGTTTGCCTGCAAAGGGAGAGCTCGAAACATGTTCTTCGGCCTCTTGAATGAAGTTGGTGGATCCATATCAAGAGACTGTACAGTGGAAGCTGTGTGGGGCTGATGTAAGTACCACTTAACTAGGCCCTAGACTTCTTTTCTCTTCTGGTAAAATCTAGGCTCTAGACTTAAGGTTTCAACAAATTTTATATGTTTGGCAACAATGCGAACATGATAGAACAATGATTCAAGCAGTATTGAACTCGGTTTTGCAAAGGGATGCAGCAATTGCCATTGAATGCTTGAATGCATCTCTTAATATACAACTGGTTACGTGGTTCTGTAAACTAACCTGCGAATCGGCTTTTCTATCTAGGATTGGACCAGTCGAGGAATATTTAAGTATTGGCGAACTTGGACTTGGCCTCGCAATCACGAAGTGATATCTGAACCTCGAGATGTATTATTGGCTTTTATTTAGTTTTTTTTTTGGGAGGGGGGTGGGGGGGACCAGAGAATGACAGACAAAGTGTATATGCTATTTTGGCTCCATGTGATACGCATGAAATTTCTGACTTTGCGATTTGCGCTACGGAGGTATGTTGTGCACGGGACAAAGCTTAAAATTGTAGAGGAGACCGGCTTTCTTTATCTAAAAGCCCAGCAAGGAGAAAATTGTATCCATCTGAGAAAATTTACTGCGAGTATAGACTCAATGCATGCATGCACTCTTGATCGAGTCCATTTCAACCATCGAATTAGGCAATCATGAAATTGTCTTCTTCTTCTTTTCCTGTGAAATGTCAAGCACATGATTGTAGGACGAAGTCTCAAGGATATTCCCTTACTTATTTACTTAGAAGGTTATGATTATAAAGAAGTATGGACACAAATGACTCAAAATTTCATCTCCCCGTTGCTATGAGTAAGGGCTTTCAGCGTCGTCATAACGAATGGAACCCATGTAAGTCAGACGAAGTTCTTTTTCATTGCATGGTGTCTCCACCGGTGTCCTAACAAATTTCGACCATTTATGCATCTTAGTCACGAGTTTTGTAACTAACCTTGTACGCGTAGAAACTCCATTCCCTCATATCAATCATGACCGTTGAAGTTAGTGAGAGAAGAGGCTTAACTGAGGCAAGAGGATCGATAAAAGAAGGAACAGCACGACAAGAGGACACATTCAAGTGGGTTTGTTCATATCACTGATGAAGCCTCTAAGGCCTACAACAACAAAAACAACAACAGCACAACGACCCATCAAGCCTGGCTTCAGTGTCAATCAAACTACCAACTGCTCCAATCTTTGCAAGAGATCCACTCGGCGGAGAACATGTAGCATTGCATCCAGGCATCAATGTCGAGACTATACTAAAATTGCACCTAGTCGTGGATTCTCGTATCGTCCTTTTTTGGTTTAGAAAGCCACTGATTTCTAGCGAGGGGCCATTAATAATGGAGTTGGAAGACACAATGACCCAACAGATACGTTTTTTAATCTTTAAGCCCTTATCACGTCCGACGTAATTGAGCTAGTACGGGCAGGTAAGCTCTTAAAAAATGCCCTCTAAGCTCAGCTTTAGTCAGTACGGTCATGTTACAGACAATTCATCACATGGTGACACTTATTTGCTATCGATCATTAGCCAAGAACCTACTACAACACCCTCTTGTCAACTTTTCATGGCATATATATAGATAGTCGTGAGACCTAGTTGCATCCATGCACATTCAAGCTTTGAGCTCTAAAGTATTCTCCCAAACCCTAGATAACCACATCCGCGGATTGATAAGTTCGTCCTTCGAAAGGAGAGGAGAGAAAAATGAAGGCTGGTGGAGTCGAAGCCGGAGAGGTAGCGAAAGCTTCCGTCACAAGGTATGGTGTCAACAAAGGAGTGTCGGTCCTTGATTTTATCCTGAGGATACTCGCATTTGCGTGTACCCTTGGGAGCGCCATAGCCATGGGGACGACGAATGAGACACTCCCTTTCTTCACTCAGTTCATCAGATTCCGCGCTAGATACGATGACCTCCCGACTTTCACGTAAGCTTTTCACTCCTTTTGTATTTTTTTCCTTTTGATTGCAATGGTAAATTAAGTGAACTCATCTAAATAGATATGGCACAGGTTTTTCGTGGTGGCTAATTCTGTTGTGAGCGCCTACCTCATCCTCTCACTTCCACTCTCTGTTTTCCACATCATGAGGAGTTCCGCGCAAAATAGCAGAATCGTCTTGGTCATCTTCGACACGGTAAATTATGTCGATTGGAAGGAACCATTTTTCTTAGAACATATGTAGTTTGTTCTATATAGGTAATGGTACCCTGAACTAGCATATCTCCTGATTATAATTCAAGATGTCATTAAAAAGATAAAGGAACATGCAAATGCACTATATCCTTGTCGATGACATGTATTGTCGTAAAGAATAAGGCTAACTCCATACTGATCGAACAAGAATAGCTCATCCAATCAGAACGACGTGCAAATATTGCAGGCGATGTTGGCGCTGTTGACAGCAGGAGCTTCGGCCTCGGCGGCCATCGTGTACTTGGCCCACAAAGGGAACACCAGGGCTAACTGGTTCTCCATCTGCCAGCAGTTCAAATCCTTCTGCGAGCGCATCTCGGGCTCTCTGATCGGGTCGTTCGGCGGAGTCGTCTTGTTCGTGCTCTTGATCCTGCTGTCCGCCATCGCGCTGTCTCGACGTTGAGCTGGGAGCTGCATGATGCTGCTATATAATATGTCTCTCAAAGTCTGAATGCGTATCTTTTATTCTAAAAGCCTGCAAGTGTGTGATTGTTTTCTTTGCTCCTTTTCAAGAGCTTGTGTTGTGTGTGGCAGTAATTATAATGCAATTGCTCTATCTCTCTCTCTCTCTCTCTCTCTAATAATCGCAAAAGAAGCATATAAGCGATACATTTGCAAAAACTATGAAAAGAAAAGTCATCATGTATGAATCCAAAGATAGATAAATAAAATAAATTAATGGCAAACTTTACTTATAGTCTAAAAATCATTTACCGACTTTTCCGCTAAAACTTAAGATATCATCTATACTATGTCTGAGCTGCAAAATTGGAAAAGTCATCTCCTTCAAAAAAAAACTTTTAGTTTGTCATCGAGGATGACGGATGAACTCGAAGATCTCGGGAGAGGCAAGGGCCTTGCCTGAGCCCACCCATTCGTGACCGGACTTAGGCTGGGCCATTCGAACTAATAGGCTTCATGATCAAGTCTAGCGATTAGAAAAGATCGGGAAAGTTCATTACCCTCACTTGAGCCCGTCCGGCCCATGAATATGTGCCAAAGGTTGGAATTTTTCTTGCTAGGGGACTAACAGGAAACATGTGACCATCACGTGAAGAACACTACATTCTTCAATCATGCTCGTCTTCGCGAAACGTACGCACATTCCCATCAATTGGGTGACAGAGACCAGCCATGAATGGTTGAAGAGCTAATCGATCCAGCTACAAGGACTTGGCACAAAGAACAGGTGAACGAATAGGTCGAAGAGGATACTGCAGAGGGAATTCCAGCCATTCCCCCGTGCCCTGAAGAACAACAGGACTTCGTTGTATGGACAAAAACAAACGATCGGTCATCCTCAGTGAAAAGTGGGTACAAATCAGAATCTAAATCAGTGAACCGGACTTCGTTGTATGGATCTCTAAATTCCGCAGCTTAAGGATTCAATTAGAATTTAAATCAGGGAACCGCCCAAAAGAAAAGGATGTAAACCGGCACGAGTGTATGGATGGAACTTCTACACTTCCGTCAAGAAGTCAACGTCCTCGGGGTTTTGTGTTGATTTTGCGACTACATGATAGAATGGACGTGTGCCTACACAACAAGTCATGGTCTATCGAGGTTATAAGTGTGTTGAGTTTTCGATTAGTACGTGTTACAATGTTCCATGGGAATTCAAGGTCTTTATGCTTATTTATTGGTGATGTTTGGCCATAAAGAGGTCTAACTCATCGTAAGGGAAAGATCATATAGCAATTTTTGAGACTTTTCTTCTTCTTTTTTGACTCATAAGCCTTCAACTTATAAAGCAAAAAATCCTTGTAATTCCTTCTCTCTTTTTTTGGGTCAGAAAACGGTCAATTGTTAAATTGGCCAAAGATAGAGGGGTGGGGAAAGAGAAGGAGTTTAAGCTGAGCATCATCTCGACCAAACCCTCAAGTCGAACAGGGATTCTGTTGAGCCTCGCCTCAATCAAGCTATTCACTTTTGAGTTGAGCCCACTCAAGCCCACCCAATGAGCGGGTCTACTAAAAAGAAATCACTCACAAATAGAAGTGATCATGACATGAGCAGCTCTTCCCATCTAGGTATTCGCCAGTGGCAACTACTTTAAGCTGTAAAATTTGATTTGCATTTCTTTTTCTTAATAACGGAGTTTTGCTAGACTTCGAATTTAAATGGACCGGCCCCTGGGCAAATCTAAAATAGAGACGGAGGAACAAGTCCACACAAGAAAATGCTAATTCTCAAATATAAAAAAGCAAGATTTGAAATGCTGAAACTTTACTTTTAACTTCTTATGTTCGATTGTATTTACCTAAAACCTTTTTTTGGTTGCATCTCGAGAAAATAATTCATCCTTAAATATCTTATTTTATAACGTGAATAAGATCATTTAGTACCCAAAAACCAATCCATCATATCACTACCTTACGACATTAAAGAAAAATGATAGATGAAAGAAATGTGAAGTATATCAATGTAATTTGTACTTTTTAAGTTCCAAAAAACGGGACATTGTCGTCTAAGGATGGTGATTTTTACATGACTCAGAATCAACATTCTAACAAATTAGTTGGAGTTTGTATTAATCGTATTTGTGTCATAATCTTCTCTCCCCGTTCGACACGATTAAGAAAATATTGTGCTGGAGTTCAATCCGTATAACCCGAAATTGACATTGACATGTTTAATAAAATGGGTTGTGTTGAATTGGTTAATGACTTGATTTGCATTGACTTTATTAGCTAAGCATAAACTTATTTAGTAGGTGCCAGTGCTGCAACAGTAGAATGGTAGCAGGAAATGGCTATAGCAATAAGAATAGCTAAGGACGCGTTGCGTTGTGTATTATGCTCACGATAGGTGATCTGCTCTTTTGCTTTCTCTAAAGCTAGACACCTGTACCGACGCGTCAAAGGATGTGACCCTTTAATCAATGTCACGACCAGACATAATCACGGCGTTTTAAACCAGGAATAATAAACCAGGAAATCGACTCATTTCGAATGGAATAACCTTCGTCTTCTTTCCTTTTCTTTTTCTTTTTTTTTTTGGTCGGTGGAATAATCTTCTTCCACTTGACCTTTCTTTTAACCGTTCGGAGGAACATTTTATTGACTTAATCCTTACGTTCAACTGTGACTCTCTTCATCTTTCCTTCCTTTCTTTTGAAAACATGCAAACATTCTAGTTTGTGAAATTCAATTTTATGTAAATAGCAGCAACAAAAAAAAAAAGAAAAAAGATTGACATGGCTTAAATTGCACAAGCCGTACACCTAATATCCTCAATCACGATCACCAATTTGCAGCATCATTTCGTCAATCAAGTCTTCGCTTGTTGGAATTTATCGTTAGAGTCGGGCAAACTTCATGGTCCTTGCTCTTCTTGTAGGCTTGACGAAGTTTCTCTTGATCCACCTTCCCACCATACTCGTTGATTAGTTTTTGAAGCTGCGCAAGTGAGATTGAATGGAAGGGCGTGGGCAGCGCTAGTTTTGGAGCTAGAAAAGCTTCCGAAACTTGTTTCATTGTGGGTCGTGACTTTGGATCGCCACTTAAGCAAGCAAGCGCAAGAGAAACTATAAGAACGATACTTCTTGTGACAGAAATCTGTCTTGGGATTGGCAAGCGTGGATCTAATATTTGATGGAGCATAATATCATCTTGGAAAAGCGTTGACAACATTAAGATGATATCACCTGGATGCTCACCCATTATCATTTCCATTGCTACCACTCCAAAGCTGTATACGTCGCATTTCTCATTGATGACCAAAGTGTAAGCAAGCTCTGAAAGATTGAACAAAAAGTTGATGAATTATATGAGGCTCAAAACCAAGTTCTCAATGATAGCTAGACTATCAAACGATAAATTTTGTTAGCGTGATAAGGCATCAACGTTGTTGTTTACCACGTGGCTAGTACAGTATATTGATCTAACTATGTTCCTCCAGTTATAACATTCAAGAAAAGTATGAAGGATTGTTGCTCACCCGGTGCTATGTATCCATGAGTGCCTACAATATTTATAGTGAGGTTAGATGAGAAATTAGGTTCTAGGAGCCTTGCTGTGCCAAAATCTGATAGGAAAGCTTGCATTTTGTTGTCGAGCAAAATGTTGTTGCTAGATAAGTCTCGATGAACAATTGGCCGGGCGCAACCGTGGTGTAGATAAGACAAGGCATGTGCCATATCCCAAACAATATTGAGTCTTTTAGACCAATCTAGCTGCATTGCCTCAACATCTTCTCTCAAAGCACAAAATAGACTCCCCCTTTCCATGTATTCATAAACCAAGAACATGCATCTTCTGTGTAAGCAAAAACCATGGAGCTTAATTATGCTTCTATGTCGTACTTCTATCAAGTGCTTCACTTCATTTTGGAAGCTTTGATAAAAAGATGGGTCCTCTGCTTCAAGACGATGAAGTTTCTTCACTGCCATGATTTTCCCATTGGGCAATTGAGCTCTATAAACACTACCGTAACCGCCAGTCCCAATGCAATATTTGATGTCAAAGCCTTCAGTTGCATTGATTATGTCTTCATATGCAATTCTCCCATCATAATTCCATATTGACAAGAAATCTCCATTTTTTTCAACTATCTCTAGTTGCTTGCTTTCCGTTTTGCGTCGAAGTATGACGCAAGACCCAAGAATTAAATAAAAAATGAATGCTGTAGCCATCAGTGGTATAAATATAATCATTAGCATAACCCCAGACATTCTTGTGGGTGTGGAAACCTCAATCTGTTTTAAACCTTCATTGCCTTGAAAATATCCATGACGAACATAGGCTATATTATTTGGAATATATCCTGTGAGATGATTGTAAGACAAATCGATGTATTCTAAGTTCAAAAGCTTTTTAAATTTGGGAATTGTACCATGTAGAGAGTTGTTCCCAAGATTGAGATAGCTTAACATGAACAAACTCCCAAGTTCATGGGGGATTTTTCCAGCGAAGTTGTTTATGCTTAAATCTAGATAAGTGAGATTCTTCAATTTTCCTAGTTCCGATGGAATGTGGCCAGTGAAGAAGTTTGACCTTAGCCGCAACTCAACCAAGCTCTTCAATTTACATATTTCTAATGGGATAGATCCACTGAAAGAGTTTTCTTCCAAACTCAAACATGTCAAGTTTGCCAAGTTCCCTATTTCCAAAGGAATGGATCCATTGAAGCAGTTACTTCCCAAATAGAGTTGCACCAAGTTCTTCAATTTCGCTAGAGTCGCAAGGCTTGTCCCATTAAAAAAATTGAAACTGAGATCTAGGTAGATTAGTCTCTTCAAATTACCTATTTCTAATGGGATGGATCCATTGAACTTGTTCATTTCCATACTTAGATATGCCAAATTTGTCAAGTTCCCGATTTCCAAAGGAATGGATCCATTGAAGTTGTTTCGTCCCAAATAAAGATGCACCAAGTTCTTCAATTTTGCAAGAGATGAAGGAATGGGACCGACGAAGGAGTTGACTTCTAGGTCAATGTGGTACAAGTTCACACAATTCCCTATCTCAAGTGGGATGAAGCCATCTAAGTCATTTCGGCTAAGATCGAGGAGGCGTAAATTGGACAAGAGAACAAGAGTCGAAGGGATCATTCCGTGAAGCGAATTGGAACTGAGATCCAGGTGGATTAACCTCTTTAGGTTTCCCACTTTGGGAGGGATAGGACTATTAATGTGATTATTATGAATGTCAATAACTTCTAACATGGTGAGATGTTGAAAACAAAGAGGTAACTCACCGGTTAGGTCATTGTTGGACAGATTGAGTTGCCTGAGCTTGGGAAGTGCACATATTTGAAGGGGAATGTTGCCAGTGAGGCCATTATAGGGCAGTTGAAGAGAGGCGAGATTGGGGAGCAGAGAGTAATTCATCTTGCTCAAATCACGTCGGTAGTCGCAGAATTGTGGTAGGTTTATTTCGACGACGCTTCCTAAATTGTCGCACAAAATGCCACGCCACTTGCAATGCGACGCGGACGTGTTGCTCGTATCAGAATCAAGCCACCATCTACTACGAAGAAGAGCATCTACCTCTGTTTTAGAGGCAATGGCAGGGAAGTTGTGAGAGAGAGCTAGCGCAATAAGGATCCATGGAACTGTGGTCATCAGCCGGCAAACATGCAAGCCGACAGGTTTGCTTACAGGGTTCATGCTTTAGAGAGAGAGAGAGGATCTCTTCTTTTTGCTTGGGAAGTGGAAGGCTTGAGTTCGCTCGATTTATGGAAGGGTGCAATCCAAAAAGAAATAAATTTGTGGAGAGCAATTCAACGTACGACTTGGAAGTCTCCCCCAGTCTCTTTCCGTAGAAGACGGTTCATCCTATTGTCTCGAGGCAGTGAGGCCTGGAGTCTCTTTTGTGGATCCCTCCATTTCACACTTTGCAATCCGTGAACCATACGCACAAGGATAATTGCTCCCCCTCAGTGGTCTCATGCATTTTATACTCATATCTATCCTTTCATTTTATACCCCAACTTTCATTTTATACTCAAATCTATCCTAAATTCTTTTTCATCTCTTAAAAAAGAATTGGCCCCCGTTATTTATCTGTTCAATACCACTATTAAATTCTGATATGTCATTTTTACGCATATATTTCTCTCTTTCTCCATTAATGATGTGAAACTTCGATTCAGTTAAATAATTTCTTTTAATTTTTTTTTCCTTTTCTATCTTCTTATTTTCGTTTTCTTCTTCGTCTTTCCTTGCAACCTACATTAAGGGAGGTGCTTGAGCTCAAAACAAAAGCAGCCCATACCCATAACTATTCGATTCGGTAGAAAATCACTGCAAACAATGCCACATCAATGGAAGTAGCTTGGTAAGTAAAAAGCCTTTGATGCAGCCGGTAACCAAACAAGAGGTCCGAGCTCCTCCTCAGCACTGTTCATCATCTTCTTCCCAAGGACTCACTCGAGCACAGCTTTACCTGCTCTCACTCATAGCCATCTAGACCTCTAACTCCGTGCCCCGATCTCCGACATCCCCCCTCCAAGACGATTGGCAGTCGTTGCAATAACCCCGGTGAGCTCGGCCAAGACGCCCTCTTTCGGTTTCAGTTTTTCAAGCTTCGAGAAGCTGTTTTTGTCAGCCATCAGCTTGGCTCAGCCCCCTTGAAGCTCTGTAAATCCATTCCGTGGCCGGATGATGACGAAAGGAGCCCACGCTTTCCCTAAAACCACCATGGCCGAGAGGGCGCAAATTGTTTCCTTCACTCTAAGCCCTACGCTTGACCTCATATTTGAGGTTGAAAGGGTACAACACAAAATAAAATCAGCAATATCTATTGATATGGATAAAATCTCCAGTCTGAGTGTCATGACATCACTCGACCTCCAATTCATCACATCATCACTTGCTTGATAAAATTGGATGATATAAAGACACTAATAATGTTATAACTTTTTAAGCAATCATTTAAATGTCATAAATTTTAATATTAGAATAGTCAAGTTACATAGGTTTCGACTAAAATAAGTTACATACCTAATTTTTTTACTAGAAATTCCTTTGTGGCATTGATTCTCGGCAAATCATATTGGATGATTAATATTAAATTAATGCCACAATGGATTTCAAGTTAGGAAAATCATCAAATAATTTTAGGTATTCAATTTTTAAGAGTTATGCCACTAATTTTCAAGCAAATGAAACATCTGCTCATGCAAATCTCTGAATTTCGCATTTTTATGATTCAATTAGAATTTGAACAAGCATACTAGCCAAAAGAAAAGGATTTAAACCATGTAAGGATGGATCTTGTGCACATCCATCAAGAAGTGTAGATCTTTTGGGGTTTCTTGGGTGTCGAATTTTAAATCAGTGCGTGTCCCATGGTTCATGGGAAGTCATGATCTTTATGACACTTGGCAGGTGATGTTTGGCCCTAAAAATTTCTAACCCATTGTAAAAGGTCATGGACCAATTTTTCAGCCTTTTCTTCTTTTGACTAGCAAGCCTTTAATTTAGAAAGAGAAAGATCCTTGTAATTCCAATCACATGGTGCGTAAATATCAAAACGGGTTGCTAGTCCCAAACGGTAGTGACCCTATCGAAATGATTTCTCAGAAAACACAAATTAGACTCCTCTTCCATCATGTACTCATAAACTACAACACCCATTGCTTGTATAATCATAAATCATGGAGATTAATTATGCTTCTATATCCTATTTACGTTAATTGTTTCATTTCATTCCAAAAGCTCGTCATAAAGATGGCCCCCTGTTTCAAGGCGATGAAGTTTCTTCAATACCCACGATAATCTCAATGGGCAATTGCGCTCTATAGATACAACCATAAACTCCATTTACTATGCAATTTTGATGTTGAAATCTTCCGTTGCATTGATTATGTTTTCATATGCACTTCTCCATTATTGATAAGAAACCTCCATTTTTCTTTGTTGTCTCTGATTGCATGCTCTTTGTTGCATGTCGAAATACAAAATGACACCTAAGAACTAAATGGAAAATGAGTGTTATAGATAGGTGAAATCATCAAAATGTCCAAAGTTGAACAAAAGCCACAATTTCATATGAACAAGATCTAAATCTTTCTGGCGGACCACCAGTCCTACTCAAAGGTTAACTCTCAATTAATTAAGGTGTCCCTTTATGTTTCTAAAATTGATTAGTATTGCTTCAAGGACACTGTTCGTGTTGAATAATTGAATTTCTGCTGGTCCTTATAATAATCCACTAATCCATTCATTGCCCCCATTTTAATTATTTCGTTTATTGTCCCAAGACCGGTAAGAAATTGCAAGGAACTGCAATAAAAGAGACTATCTATTGAAATTGTAATGTCAGTGGAACGAGACGACTCTAGTCAAAAGCTGCTTCTGACATCCGTTGCCTAAGTTCCATTTTGGCGGCCCCAAAACCTTTTTACAAGTTTTCCACCGCACCCATCTTTTAAGAGTCTTCTCTTGTCTGATTTCTTTGACCACATATAACACGTTCAACCGATTTGAGAACTTGCATAAATTATTGAGTGAGTAAAGACGACAACAACAAGGCAGTTTTTAATTGGAAAATCAGAAAAGATTCAATGAAGTCAATTTGAGACTGGTTTTATATCGTACAAGTAGCTTATGATAATCATCCTTAAATGATCAATCTGGGTACTTCAAATCAGTCCTAAATTAATTACCCTCGGTTCTCTGTCAAACAGGAAGATGTTTCTATCAAAAAGTAACCTAAACTATGAAATTTATCCAAAATACCAGTTTCTTCTTCTGTGTCGAGAACGTACTTAGTCAATTTAGCTGTCAAGATGACCATGAAAATATTGATGTGCTAATTAGATATTGGAAAATACCAATTTCTTCTTTTGTGTTAGGTACTGATGTTTCTGTCCAAACATTATTCTCTAGTCATATTATGAAAAATATTTCCTGATTTTCAAAAGCAAAAATCTTTTACCTAAATTTAAGTATAGGCTTTTCGTTGAGTAATTTTTCCAAATGATGCAAAGGTAAAAAAAAATGGGGCAATAAGTATTTTTTGAGAGAAATTTTTTCACGAAACAAACAAAGTCTAACTCTTCTAATGAAACAACACCTTTGAATCCACTCCCACACAAATTTAGCATGGCCAACGTCAAATTGGCTGGAGATGGAGGAGGGATCGGACAAGCAAAAGGAGCTAAGATTCGGCCTCATCTCAATCAAGCTTTTCAGATTTTTTTAGATGAAATTCTAAAAGGAAAAAAAAACGAAAAATAAGTAAGGTCGCCCGTTGGCGATGTTTGGGCACTTGCCCAAGCCTGCAAGTTCGAGCCCGGGCAGGACCTCTAAAGGGTTCGGGCTCAATTAGGCCGAGCCCGCCCAAGCCCATCCAATGAGCAATCCGCTGAGCCAGGCCATCATCCATCGTTCGGGCAGGCTTTGACAAGGCATTCTGACACTATGGATGGGACCCCATTGGGCCCAATGAATTCTTTCTTAATTAACGGGACTGGCAAGCTGAGCCGTTCTTGAGCCCAATCCCAGCCTCTCGGCTCTTGCCTCGGCTCGACTGTCTTTCGAATCGAAGATGGGCTTTGGACAAGAGTTTTAGCCCCCTCCCTGGCGCAGCCCGCCTGTTGATGTTGTCTTCACCTTTTGCCTAAGCCCATCTAAGCTCGCGGATCGATCAAAGTCTGCTTGCGAAATGCTGAGTAATGCCTGCCATCCATTCCGTCAATGAAATGACAATATAGGAGACCTGATCATGGCCTGACGCCTCGCGCGCTGGAGCCTGGAAGTGTTCTTCCATTCCACTGACTCCGCCCATCTAGAGATTCACCGCCCAAGACTACTCCAGGCCTGGAAAATTGGATCCGCATTCTGTTTTTGTTTAATTTGGAATGGACGGGAATGGATAACAAAGTTGATGGACTTCGTGTCTGCATGGATCGGTCCATGGGCAGCTTTAGATTAGAGACGAAGCAAGTCTGCACATGAAAATGCTAAGCTCGAATATGAAAAAGCAAGTCGTAAAATGCTCTAACTTTACTTCTCATTTCTTGTATTCGATTTGTATTTAACTAAAACATCTTATGGGTTGCATCTCGAGAAAATTATTCACCCGTTAATATCTTATTTTATTACATAAATGGCTACTCTTTTTCTTTTTTTTGTTAGTTCTATTATATTCCTACTGTAACTCTCACTCTCAGATTTTTATTATGTCTCCTTATAACACATGAATGTTGAAACCCACATCTAAAGTTAAATTGTCCATACCGTAACCCCCTAAGAAGGTGGAGATTCGAATCCCCACATCTCCCTTATCATGTGAGAAGGGTAATCATTGAGGCAAATCGTAGTAGTTACATAAATGGTTACTTGGCAAGATGATTTGGTACATGAAAACCAATCCATCAAATCATTGTCTTGCAATTTTAAGGGAATATGATAGAAATGCATATGAAAAAAACATGAAGTGTATTGATAAAATCTGGACTTAAGTTCCAAAAGACTAGAACACTATCATCTGGAGATCGCGAATTTTGACATGACTCATAATCACCATACTAACAAGCTAGTTTAAGTTTATATTTCTCCCCTTTGACACTATTGAAAAACATGCCGTACTGCAGTTCAATCCATGTAACCTGAAATTGACCCTTTCAACCTATTTAATAATATGGGCTGTGTCAACTTGGTTAATGACTTAATTTACGTTGACCTAATTAGCTAAGCCTAAACTTATTAGAAGGTGCCGGTGCTGCAACAATTAAATTGTAGTAGGGCTATAGTAATCAGAATAACTACGGACAAGTTGTAGATTATGCTCATCATAGATGACCTCTTCTTTTGCTTTCTGCAAAGATAGACACCTGTACCGAATCTTTAATCAACGTCACTTTCCAAACATAACCAGAGCATTTTAAACAGGGAATAATCTGCAGAAAAAAAATATTAGTGGGCGAAACCAAGAAATTGACTCATTTCGAATGGAATAATCTTCATCTTTCCTTCCTTTCTTTTGAAAACATGCAAACATACTAGTTTGTGAAATTCGATTTTATGTAAATAGTAAAAAAGAAAAAAGAAAAAAGATTGACATGACTTGAATTGCACAAGCCATATACTTCATATCCTCAGTCACTCTTACCAATTTGCAGTATCATTCTATCAATCAACTCTTCATTTGTTGGAATTTATTGTTAGAATCGGGGCAAACACTTCATGGTCCATGCTCTTCTTGTAGGCCTGACGAAGTTTCTCTTGATCCACCTTCCCACCATACTCCTTGATTAATTTTTTGAAGCTGCGCAAGTGAGATTGAATGGAAGTGCTTGGACAACGCAAATTTTGGAACTAGAAAAGATTATGAAAACTTGTTTCATTGTGGGTCGTGATTTTGGATCACTTCTTAAGCAAGCAAGCGCCAAAGAAATTATCAAAATGATACTTTTCCTGACAGAACTTTGTCTTGGGATTGGCAAGCGTGGGTCTAATATTTGATGTAGCATAATATCATATTGGAGAAGTGTCGACAACATTAAGATGATATCACCCGGATGCTCACCCATCATTGTTTTCATTGCTACCACTCCAAAGCTGTACACATCGCATTTCTCATTGATGACCAAAGTGTAAGCAAGCTCTAAAAAGTAGAACAAAAGTTTGATGAATCATATGAGGCTCAAAACCAAGTTCGATATTAGCTAATGCATTAACAAACAATAAATTTGATTAGCATGATAAATTGTCAATGGTACTGTAGTTATAACATTCTAGAAAAGTATAATGGATTGTTGCTCACCCGGTGCTATATATCCATGAGTGCCTACAATATTTGTAGTGAGATTAGATGAGAAAGTAGGTTCTAGGAGTCTTGTCATGCCAAAATCTGATAGGAAAGCTTGCATTTTGTTGTCAAGCAAAATGTTATTGCTAGATATGTCTCGATGAACAATTGATCGAGCGCAATCATGGTGCAGGTAAGACAAGGCATGTGCCATATCCCGGACAATATTGAATCTTTTAGACCAATCAAGTGCCACCGCTTCAATATCATCTCTCAAAGCACAAAATAGACTCGCCCTTTCCATGTATTCATAAATCAAGAACATGCTTCGTCTATGTAAGCAGAAACCATAGAGCTTAATTATGCTTCTATGTCGTACTTCTGTCAAGTGTTTCACTTCATTTCGAAAACTCTTGTCAAAGGATGGGTCCTCTGCTTCAAGACGGTGAAGTTTCTTTAATGCCACGATTTTTCCATTAGGTAATTGAGCTCTATAGACACTACCATAACCACCGGTCCCAATACAGTATTTGATGTCGAAGTCTTCGGTTGCATTGATTATGTCTTCATATGCAATTCTCCCATCATAATTCCATATTGACAAGAAATCTCCATTTTTTTTTCTATTGTCTCTGATTGCATGCTCTTCACTCTATGTCGAAATTTGAAGCAAGACCCTAGAAGTAAAAAGGAAATGAACAATATCGCAATAAATGGTATAAGTCCCATCATAAGTATAACCCTAGGCATTCTTCCTGAACCAACATCCTTTTTTAAACCTTCATTGCCTTGGAAAAGTCCAACATGAGCCAGATTATCTGGAATATTTCCAATGAGATGATTGTATGACAAGTTGATGTAACTTAATTGCCAAAGCATTTTAAATTTGGGAACTGTACCATGAAGAGAGTTGTTTGCAAGATTGAGATAGTTTAACATGAACAAATTCTCAAGTTCATGAGGGATTTTTCCAATGAAATTGTTAAAGCTCAAATCTAAATGAGTGAGATTCTTCAAATCTCCTATACTCAATGGAATGGGGCCAATGAAAGAGTTCAACCTCAGCCTCAACTCAATCAAATTCTTCAAATTACCTATTTCTGATGGATACATCCACTAAATTTATTCTCTTCCATATTTAGACATGCTAAGTTCATCAAGTTCCCTATTTCTAAAGGAATAGATCCACCGAAGAAGTTCCCTTGCAAATCAAGATGCATCAAGTTCCTCAATTTTGCTACAGCTGAAGGAAAGCCTGCGAAGGAGTTGCAACATAAATCTAGAAACTTCAAGTTAGTCAAGTTCCCTATTTTTAGAGGAATAGATCCACTCAAGGAGTTTCCTTGCAAATAGACATGTGTCAAGTTCCTCAATTTCACTAGAGTTGTAGGGATCATGCCATTCAATAAATTGAAACTGAGATCCAGGTAGATTAGCCTCTTCAAATTCCCCACTTTGCAAGGGATACGACCATCGATGCGATTATCATGAATGTCAATAACTTTTAACATGGTGAGATTTTGGAGACAAAGAGGTAACTCATCGCTTAGGTAATTTAAGGACAAGTAGATATGTCAAAATGGGTCATAAACCCATATTATGACTCATTTTTAGTTAAATGGGTCAAATATGGATCAAGTGAAAGTTAAATATGGGTCAAATATGGGTCAAGTGAAAGTTAAATATTGATCAAATATGGGTCAAGTAAAAGTTAAATATGGGTTGAGTGAGTCATTTAATATAGAGCTTAAAGTGAGTTTTGATTTATCTACAACAATAATGGCTTTTAACAATACGGGTCGGGTCGGGTACAGGTCACTAGATTTACATTACATGAATTTGGGTCAATATGGGTCGGACCATTTTCGACCCGACCCACCCATTTGACGGGTCTAGGGACAAGTCGAGATGCCTAAGCTTTAGGAGTGCACATATTTGAAGGGGAATGATACTTGTGAGTAATTATGTAATTGAAGGGAGGCAAGATTGGGGAGCAGAGAGTAATTCATGCTGCTCAAATCACTTAGATAGGGGATTTGTTGTGGTAGGTTTATTCCAACAACGCTTCCAGAATCGTCACACGAAATGCCCGGCCACATGCAATGCGACCCAGAAGTGTTGCTCATATCGGAATCAAGCCACCATCCACTGCGAAGAAGAGCATCTGCCTCTGTTTTGCTGGCAAGGGCGGGGAAGTCGTGGGAGAGAGCCAGCGCAATAAGTATCCATGTAGCTGCGGTCATCGGTTGGCGAATATGGGGTTTGCTTACAAGATTCAAATGAATCATATGGAATATCTTCATGCTTTAGAGAGAGAGAGAGAGAGAGTATCTTCTTTTTGCTGGGAAATGGAAAGCCCGAGTTTGCTGTGATATATAGAAGGGCGATCCAAAAGAAATAAACTTGTAGAGTGCACTTCAACGTAATGACTTGGAAGTCTCCCAGAGTCTCCCCTTAGCGAGTTGGAAGTCTCCCAAAGTCACCCCTTACGAGACGTTATCATGTGGTCATCCCCGTGGATTTAGCGCGGATCCAATTTACACTTTGCATTCCGTGAATTGTACGCACAAAAATGATTGCTCATCTTGGTCTCACGTGCAACACTGGTCTCACATGCAACACTCAAAATAGCTGCATTTCCTTAAAAAACACCAACTTTCATTATTTATTCAAATCTACTCCGTACTTTTTTTATCTCATAAAAAATCATCAACTCATATTCTATACACAAATCCGGCTCCCATTAATTATCTGTCCAGTGTCGCTACTGAATTTTGATGTGTCACTTCCACGTGTATTTCCTCTGTTTCTCTGTTGATGAGGTGGAATTTCAGCTCAATTAAAAAAAATTTAAGAAAATCATTTTTTTTATCTTCTTATTTTCGTTTTCTTATGCGTCTTGTCTTGCAATCTCCATGAAGGGAGGTGCTTGAGCTCAAACCAAAAGCAGCCCATACCCACACCTATTCGATTTAGCCAAGAATCACGGCAAACAATGCCACATTAATGGAAGTAGCTTGCCAGTAAAATGCCTTGTGATGCAGCCAGTTACCAAACAAGAGGTCCGAGATCCTCCTTGTGGCTGTTCGTCATCTTCTTCACAAGGACTCGCGTGGGCACAGCTTTACCAGCTCTCACCCATCGCCATCTAGACCTCCGACTCTGTGCCCGACCTCCAACCACCCCCTCCGCGTGGGTTGGCAGTCGTTGAAATAATCTCTGGCGAGCTCGGCTGAGACGCCCGTTTTCTGTTCGAGTTTTTAAAGCTTCGAGAAGCCGTTTTCATCCGCCACCATCATTGCTCAGCCATCCTCCAAACCTTGCATATCTATTTCGTGACCGGACAATGAAGAAACAAGCCCATGCTTTCCCCAAAAGCACCATGGCCAAGAGGGGGCAAATTATTTCCTTCACTCTAAGCCCTATGGTTGACCTCCATCAATGGAGTTTTCCCCTCGCAATTGAGGTACGCAACCTCATATTTGAGGTCATGCAATTCAGATGTGGGGTTGCGCGACTCAAATCCGGGGTGGATCGACTCAGATTTTAGCTCAAGCACCTTCATACATGCAGGTTACAAGGAAAGACGAAGGAGAAAAGAAAAGAAGATAGAAAAAATATTTTTTTAATATATTTGATTGAGCTGAAATCCACATTATTATCAATGGAGAAAGAGAGAAACATACGCATGAAATTTACACGTCAAACTATAACGGCAGTATATATTACGTGGTCTAGATTTGAGTATAGAGTGAAAGTTCATGATTTTTTATTAGACGAGTAAAAAAGTTAGGGTGAGAATTGGGTAATTTTGAAAGTTTGTACATTATAAGGGAATTGGCCCGTGTCTATACTTTATCATATTACAGGGTTACTTGACTTTGGTCTCCATAGAGTGGGTCTAATGGACTTCACATCCAATATCGACAATGACCTTTCCAAAGAGGACTTTGTGATCAAGATAATTTGGTCATAGCTATCTCTTTAATCAAATCATTTTGTTTTCAAACCTCAAATTATTGGTTAAGTGATTAAATGTTTAATTTATATACGCGTCATTACGTCTCATATTTAGAAGAAATTTTCCCGCCACTCTATGGATAGAACATCACTAGATACACGTGAATAGACGAATTGCAAGCATTCATGTCATTTGTCTCAATTGAACGGTCCAAAATACTTTGTATTGTCAAAAGGACAAATAAATAATAATAAAAACTAACAATAGGTTTTTGGGGTTTTGATAGCAAGTCAATTACCGTTATATCCATGAGCTAATACCTTGTTTGATTGCTCAATATGAACAAAGTTGGCTCTTATATACCACAAGTTGCTCTAACTAACTTGATAACAGTTAAATTTCAAGTTCACCGAGACTAGACCCGTCAAATGGGTGGGTCGAGTTAGGTTTGGGTCGGGTCGAAAATGGTCCGACTCATATTGACCCGTTTAACTCGTTTTGACCAATATTCATATAATGTAGATTTAGTAACCCATACCCGACCCAACCCATACTTGACTCATACCCGACCCGACCCGTATTACTAAAAGCCATTATTACTATAGAGAAACCTAAACTCAAACCCACTCTAAGCTCTATGCTAAATGAATAAAACTTCAAATCAAATAATAAAAAAGAATAGTAAATAAAATAAAAAATGTAAAAAACCTATAAATTGAAATCTTTATAAAGAATTTCACCAATTAAATATATTTTTGTAAAAGACCTATAAATTGAGATAGGGTGGAGGTGAGCGGCGGAGTGTCGCAGTCACTAGTAGGTCACCACTACTCACCGAGCTTGAGGTTGACTCAAAAAATAAAAACACGTTTTACAATTGGGTTAAAATGGGTCGAAAATGGGTCGAAAATGACTTATATGTTCTATAGTTTGGTCGAAAATGGGTCACACATTCGACCCATTTTCGACCCATTAAGATATAATATGACTCACAAAATGGTAGAGGTGTCAAAATGGGTCATAAACCCATATTATGACTCACTTTTAATTAAATGGATTAAGTGAAAGTTAAATATGGGCCAAATGAAAGTTAAATATGGGTTGAGTGAGTTATTAGGTAAATCTATTGTCTCTCTCCTTCCATCTCCCTCCTCTATGTGTTCTCGACCTCCGTTGTCGATCCTGCCATCACCATCGCAATCCCGAGCTTGCCGTCATCGACTAGAGCTCAGCCTAGATCTGGGCAGGTGAGCCACGACAAAGCTTGGGTTGGCAAACCCTAAGCTCGTTGGCCGAACCTCAGCCTAGATCTGGACAAGTGAGCCGCGAGGTCGCTGGCCTTGGCCAAGCTGCGGCTCGCCCGGATTTGGGTAGGCGAGCCCCGAACTCGCTCGCTGCAATAGAGCTCGCGGCTCGCTGGATCCAGGCGAGCCCAAGCTTGACCACTGCCAAATGGGAAAGAAGAAGGAAGAAGAAAGAAAAGAGAAAAGAAAGGGAAAAGAAAAAGAAAAAGAAAGAAAAAATAAAATAAAAAATTCAAATTTTTTAAAATGATTAAAAAATCGATTTTTTTTAAAAAATATATTTTTTCCAAAAATATTTCAATTTAGAGGTATCCACATTTTTTTATTTACTAATTTTTTTATTTAATTTACTTTATAAATTTGATGTGAAATTTTATTCAAATAATTTATATATGAAAAGTTTAAAGTAGACTAAATAAGTGGAAGTAGATTTTCTTAAATTAAGTTAAATATTGATATGTGTTGGTAATATGGGTTGGGTATGGGTCGGGTCGGGTATAAGTCATCAAATTTACATTGCATGGAAATGGGTCAAAACGGGTTAAATGGGTTGATGTGAGTCGGACCATTTTCAACCTGACCCAAACCCGACCCGATCCACCCATTTGACACCCCTACAAAATGGATGACCCATCTTGACACCCCTAACCGAGACACCATACAAAATAAAATGAGCAATCGCTAGAGATAAAATCTCGAGTGGTTTGTCATGACGTCACTTGAATTTTATGGCTTCCAACCATTGCTTACTCAACAATATTGGAGGAGATAAAAAGCATTAACAATGTTATCATTTTTTTACGGCACTCATTTTAATGCGATAACTTTTTAATGATCATTTAATCGTCATCATTTTTAAAAGCAGATTATTTAAGTTTACATTGACGATTGTCTTGTTGGTAATTCCTACATGACATTACTTTCCCATGAGCCACGTTGGATTATTTAATATTAAATTAATGCCACGATGGATTTTCAAGTAAGGAAAATCGTCGATGTAATTTTAGTTATTCGGTTTCAAAAGTTATGGCACTAATTTTCTGACAAGCAAAATAATCTATTCATGCAATCTCTAAATTTAGTAGTTTTGTGATTCGATTAGAATTTAAACAATATACCAGCCAAAAAAAAAAACAAGACTTAAGCAACCATGCATGCATGTGTCATGGAACAGAGGTTTCCGTGGTCAATGGGGCATTCGTAATCGAGGAAAAACGACCAAAACGTCCCTCGGAGGATCCAAGCACTTCCGGAACATTCTTAGGGGCGGGATTTTCTTGAAGTCTTCTAGAATATTCCAGAATATCCCTAGAATATTCCCAAAATATTCTTAGAATATTCCTAGGGGCAGAAGATACGGTAATTAAGGCAGTTGGGGAAATACGATCTTGTTCGCCGGATCGAAACTAAATCAATGGTTGTAATCTGAGGGCCCCAAGTATAAAAAGGGGTGCCCTCCCCCTCATTTGTATCATCCAACATCAGCAATCTAAACTCCTTTATTTTGTTCAGAGCTTCTCTCTCTAGTTTCTCTCTCTACGATCCGGGTAAGTGAGTGATCAGACGATCCGAAGAAGGCTTGGCTTAGGCCCCAACGATCCCGAGCGATCCAAAATAGCCTAAGTCGCCGCACGGTCGCGATCCCAAACGATCAACCCGTGACAAGTGGTATCAGAGCAAAAAGAAGAGAGATCCGAGGAGCAGCTATTCGAAAGAATGTCGAGCCAAGAAGCTATTGTGGATGGAGAGGTTGCCCAAGTCAGAGAGACTCGCAGCCGAAGCAAGAAAAGGGAAACCTCGTCGGAACCCGTTGCCGCGCTTGATGAGAAGTTCGCGAAAATGCGGAGTGCCGTAGCTGATCTCATTGACGGACTCGATGATGTTCGAGACCGGATCATGGAGGTTGAAGGCTCCCTTCGCAAAGACTTCACGGACGCCATCAACGATGCGACGGTTCCTCTTCAAGCGAAGGATGATGATCTCGAGACATCAATCGATGACTTGAGGGAATGTGTTCGCGCAATGCAAGAGGAGAACCCCCGACAGGACGAGGTCGAAGCCATGAAGGTGGAGATCCAAGAGCTCAAGGCGGAGCTTGCCCTATGCAAACTGAACATCGCGAACGGAGCGATGCCTACTCAAGTGGTGCCTAAGATAGAGGTGCCGAAGCCCAAGGAGTTCAAGGGTGATCGATCTGCTAAAGAGGTGGATAACTTCGTATGGAGCATGGAGCAGTACTTCGGAGCCGCCAACATCCAACACGAGAATGTTAAGGTACGAATTGCTGCGATGTTCCTTATTGATACCGCAATGTTGTGGTGGCGCAATAGGTGTGATGAGATGAAGCGCGGTGCCCATCCCGTGGAGACGTGGGATGACTTTGTGAAAGAGTTTCGAGAATACTTCTTCCCCGAGTTTGCTCAACAAGAAGCCCGTGCCTAAGATAGAGGTGCCGAAGCCCAAGGAGTTCAAGGGTGATCGATCTGCTAAAGAGGTGGATAACTTCGTATGGAGCATGGAGCAGTACTTCGGAGCCGCCAGCATCCAACACGAGAATGTTAAGGTACGAATTGCTGCGATGTTCCTTACTGATACCGCAATGCTGTGGTGGTGCAATAGGTGTGATGAGATGAAGCGCGATGCCCATCCAGTGGAGACGTGGGATGACTTCGTGAAAGAGTTTCGAGAATACTTCTTCCCCGAGTTTGCTCAACAAGAAGCCCGTAGCAAGCTCCATCGCCTCGAACAACGAGGTACAGTCCGAGAGTATGTGAAAGAATTCATCGAACTCAAACTCCAGATCAACAATCTTGGAGAATAGGAGGCTTTCGGAGCGTTCTTGGATGGACTCAAGCCTTGAGCAAAGCAAGAGCTAATGCGTCGGGATGTGAGAAGTCTTCCGAAGGCCTTAACCGTGGTTGAATCGCTCATCGACCTCAACAAGTTCGACTCAACGAAGCATCGATCGAGGGATTGGAGGTCGGATCGGCCCTCTAAGGACGAAGGTGGAGACAAGTCCCGTGGGCCCAAGGATCAAGGTGGCCGAAAAACTTGGGGAGAAGGCTCGTCCAAACAAAGCGTCCATGGAGGTCGATCGCAAGCGAACTTCACAAGTAAGAACGATCAACCTCCGCCCGCTCCTTGTTTCATTTGCAAGGGGAATCATTGGACACAAAAGTGCCCTCAAAAGCACCGAGTCAACGCCATCCTCTCCGTCGAAGATGAAGAACGGTCAAAGGAGGAAAAGCCCCAAATCCGACTTGGTGGGATGACTCTCAACTCTATGCAAGCTCAACCACCACCCAAGAAGAAGGAACAAACGGACATGTACTTCGTTGAACTTGAGGTACGTGGAATCACTCTCTATGCCTTAGTCGATACGGGTGCGTCCAACGTGTTCATGGCGACCGAGGTAGCGAAAAAGTTGGGCTTGGAAGTGATGCCGAACGGAAGGCGATTCAAGGCCGTCAATTCGGAAGATCTTGCAAGTGGAGGCACAACCCCTGAGGTCGAAGTCCAAATTGGCGGATGGAAGGGCAAACTCCCGTTCGAAGTAGTTCCGCTCGACGACTACGACCTCATCTTGGGAATGTAGTTCTTCGACCAAGCGCGAGCCATGATCGACATGGGGTCCAAGTGCATCATAGTGCTTGACCCGAAGTGTCCATCCATGGTGCCGATGCTTAAAGGGGCGATGAACACCAAGACGATTGCTGCGGTCCATCTCCTCGACAAGAACTTGAAGGCGGCCAAGCGCATGGCCGATCAACAATCGAAGACACCACCAACTGAGAAGCCGAAGGTAGAGTTGGGACCTCCTACGCCAACTCACAATATGCCAATTGAAGCCCTCTTCCCCAAAGTGGAGTACGTGCCGCGTACCGGATCGTACGCCCAACCAATCGTGAAGCCACTCAACCAATCGTTCGAGAAGCCGTTCGGGGTACCGTTCGAGTCGGTTAGGGCCAAGCGAAATAGGAAGAAGCGGGAAAGAACTCGTGTCAAAAAGAACTCTCCTCATGTTGTGAGCGCCGAGGACGTCACTCGAATGAGTGGGGGAGAATGTCACAGAGCAGAGGTTTTCGTGGTCAATGGGGCATTCGTAATCGAGAAAAAACGACCAAAACGCCCCTCGGAGGATCCAAGCACTTCTGGAACATTCTTAGGAGCGGGATTTTCTTGAAGTCTTCTAGAATATTCCAGAATATCCCTAGAATATTCCTAGGGGCAGAAGATACGGTAATTAAGGCAGTTGGGGAAATACGATCTTGTTCGCCGGATCGAAACTAAATCAATGGTTGTAATCTGTGGGCCCCAAGTATAAAAAGGGGTGCCCTCCCCCTCATTTGTATCATCCAACATCAGCAATCTAAACTCATTTCTTTTGTTCAGAGCTTCTCTCTCTAGTTTCTCTCTCTACGATCCGGGTGAGTGAGTGATCAGACGATCCGAAGAAGGCTTGGCTTAGGCCCCAACGATCCCGAGCGATCCAAAATAGCCTAATTCGCCGCACGGTCGCGATCCCAAACGATCGGCCCGTGACACATGAATGGAACTTGTACCCATCCATCGAGAAGTCAAGGTCTTTCGGAGTTTCGTGCGTGTTGACTTGTGGATCAATACGTGCTCAATGGTTTATGGAAAGTCATGGTCTTTGCGACACTTCCATTAGTGATATCTGGCCCCAAAAATTTCTAACCCGTCGTATTGGAAAGGTCACAGACCAATTTTTCAAACTCAAACTTGCCAAGTTTGTCAAGTTCCCAATTTCCAAAGGAATGGATCCATTGAATAAGTTTCCTCCCAAATAGAGATGTGCCAAGTCCTTCAATTTTGCCAGAGATGAAGGAATGGGACTGACGAAGGAGTTGTGTTCTAGGTCAACGTGGGACAAGTTCACACAGTTCCCTATCTCAAGTGGGATGAAACCATCTAAGTCATTTCGGCTAAGACTGAGGAGGCGTAAATTGGACAAGAGAACAAGAGTCACGGGGATCGTTCCATTAAGCGAATTGGAACTGAGATCCATAACTTCTAACATTGTGAGATTTTGAAGACAAAGAGGTAACTCACCGGTTAGGTCATTGTTGGACAGATCGAGTTGCCTGAGCTTGGGAAGTGCACATATTTGAAGGGGAATGTTCCCGGTGAAGTAATTACCAGACAGTTGAAGAGAGGTGAGATTGGGGAGCAGAGAGTAATTCATCTTGCTCAAATCACCTCGGTAGTAGCAGAGTTGTGGTAGGTTTATTTCGACGACGCTTCCTAAATTGTCGCACAAAATGCCACACCACTTGCAATGCGACGCGGACGTGTTGCTCGTATCAGAATCAAGCCACCATCTACTACGAAGAAGAGCATCTACCTCTGTTTTAGAGGCAATGGCAGGGAAGTTGTGAGAGAGAGCTAGCGCAATAAGGATCCATGGAACTGTGGTCATCACCCGGCAAACATGCAAGCCGACAGGTTTGCTTACAGGGTTCATGCTTTAGAGAGAGAGAGAGAGAGGATCTCTTCTTTTTGCTTGGGAAGTGGAAGGCTTGAGTTCGCTCGATTTATGGAAGGGTGCAATCCAAAAAGAAATAAATTTGTGGAGAGCAATTCAACATAATGACTTGGAAGTCTCCCCCAGTCTCTTTCCGTAGGAGACGGTTTATCCTATTGTCTCGGGGCAGTGAGGCCTGGAGTCTTTTTTGTGGATCCCTCCATTTCACACTTTGCATTCCGTGAACCATACGCACAAGGATAATTGCTCCCCCTCAGTGGTCTCATGCATTTTATACTCATGTCTACCCTTTCATTTTATACTCAAATCTATCCTAAATTCTTTTTCATCTCTTAAAAAAGAATTAGCCCCCGTTATTTATCCGTTCAATATCACTATTAAATTCTGATGTGTCATTTTTACGCATATATTTCTCTCTTTCTCCATTAATGATGTGAAACTTCAATTCGGTTAAATAATTTCTTTTTAAAAACTTTTTTTTCCTTTTCTATCTTCTTATTTTCGTTTTCTTCTTCGTCTTTCCTTGCAACCTACATTAAGGGAGGTGCTTGAGCTCAAAACAAAAGCAGCCCATGCCCATAACTATTCGATTCGGTAGAAAATCACTGCAAACAATGCCACATCAATGGAAGTAGCACGCCCAGTAAAAAGCCTATGATGCAGCCAGTTACCAAACAAGAGGTCTAAGCTCCTCCTCATCGGTGTTCATCGTCTTCTTCGCAAGGACTCACAGGGGCACAGCTTTACCAGCTCACCCATCGCCATCTAGACCTCCGACTCCGTGCCCCGACCTCCGATCACCCCCTCGGCGATGGTTGGCAGTCGTTGAAATAATCTCTGGCGAGCTCGGCTGAGACGCCCGTTTTCTGTCCGAGTTTTTCAAGCTTCGAGAAGTCGTTTTCATCAGCCACCATCATTGCTCAGCCATCCTCCAAACCTTGTATATTCATTCCGTGGCCGAACGATGACGAAACGAGCCCACGCTTTCCCTAAAACCACCATGGCCGAGACGGCGCAAATTATTTCCTTCACTCTGAGCCCTATGGTTGACCTCCATCAGTGGAGTTTTCCACTCGCGATTGAGGGGTGCAACCTCATGTTTGAGGTCATGCAACTCAGATACGAGGTCGCGCAACTCAAATCTGAGGTGGATCGGCTCAGATTTTAGCTCAAGCATCTTCATACATGGAGGTTGCAAGGAAAGACGAAGGAGTAAAGAAAATAAGAAGATAGAAAAAAACTAGTTTTTTTTTTCTAAATATTTAATTGAGCTGAAATCCACACCATCAACGAAGAAAGAGAGAACTATATGCATTGAATTTACATGTCAGAGTGTAACGGCAATATATATGTCATTGTCCAGATTTGAGTATAAAGTGAAAATTTGTGATTTTTTATGAGATAAATAAAAAAATTAGGGTCAGAATTGCGTGTAGAGTGAAAGTTTGTGCTTTTTAAGGGAATTGGCTTGTGTTTAAATTTTATTGTATAGCACAGGTTACTTTACTTTGGTCTCCATAGAGGGGGCCTAATGGACTTCTCTTCCAATATCAGGAATGATTGTTCCAAAGAGGACTTTGTGATCAAGATAATTTGGTCATAGCTTTCTCCTTAATCAAATCATTTTGTTTTCAACCTTGAATTATTAGCTAGGTGATTAAATGCTTAATTTAAATACGATAGATTTTGTCATAACGTCTTAGAAGAATTTTGCCTGCCACTCTACGGATAGAGCATCACTAGATACATGTGAATAAATGAATTTTAGGCATTCGTGTCATTTGGCTCAGTTGAACGGTCCAAATACATTGTATTGTAAAAATACAAAAAAACAAAAAATAGGTTTTGAGGGTTTTGATAGCAAGTCAATTACCTTTATATCCATGAGCTTATACCTTGTTTGATTGCTCAATGTAAACAAATTTAGCTCTTATATCCCAAGAGTTGCTCTAACTAGCTTGATAGAAGTTAAATTTCAAGTCCACCGAGACACCATACAAAATAAAATGAGCAATCGCTAGAGATAAAATCTCAAGTGATTTGTCGTGACGTCACTTGAACTTTATGGCTTCCAACCATTGCTTACTTGATAAAATTGGAGGAGATAAAAACATTAACAATGTCATAATTTTTTTAAAGCATTCACTTTAATGTGATAACTTTGTAAGTAATCATTTAATCATCATAATTTTTAAAAGCAGATCTCTTAAGTTAAATCGATGATTGTCTTGCTGGAAATTCCTACATGACATTACTTTTCGGTGAGCCACGTTGGATGATTTAATATTAAATTAATGCCACAATGGATTTTCAAGAAAAGAAAATCGTCTATGTAATTTTAGCTGTTTGGTTTTAAAAGTTATGGCACAAATTTTGCGACAAGCAAAATACTCTACTCATGCAATCTCCAAATGTAGTAGTTTTATGATTCAATTAGAATTTAAACAACATACCGGCCAAAAAAAAAAGGACGTAAACCACCATGCATGCATGGATGGAACTTGTACACTTCCATCGAGGAGTCAAGGTCTTTTGGAGTTTCATGCGTGTTGACTTTTGGACCAGTACGTGTTCAATCATTCATGGAAAGTTATGGTCTTTACAACACTTCTATTGGTGATATCTGATCCCAGAAATTCCTAACCCGTCGTATTGGAAAGGTCACGGACCAATTTTTCAGTCTTTTCTTCTTTTAAAAAATTGCAAGGAATTGCAATTCCTTGTATGGTCAATGGAACAAAAAGACTCGAATCAAAAACAACTTCCGACACACTTTGCTTGAGTTCGACTTTGGCAGCCTGAAAACCGAGAAAATATTCAGTGCTCACCAAGCACCACGTCAGCTGCTGACGTGGCGTGCATTTTTACTCATGTCCAATAATAAGTTGACACGTGCCGCGAGGTGGAATAAAAAAATAAAGATCTGATTTTTATCTTCTTCTTCCTCCATCACAGAGCACCCCCGCTCCGGCCACCATCTCCACCCCTTCCGGCGTTGCTTGCGGTCCTTCCTCCTCCGTCACGAGCACCACCTCTCCAGCCACCATCTCCACCGCTTCCGGTCAGCCTGCATTATACCTCCGTCGTTGCTCGTTGTCGGCTCCAATGTTGCTCATCCAAATCCGGCACCTCTCTCCGTCGTTGCTACCGGTAGAGTCGCCATGGACCTCGCCTTCAAGGCTCGCGGCCATGGATGAGCTCCCATTTGAAAGTTCGCAGTCTTCTTGCTCGCCTCCATCATGGGTCTTCACCAGATCTGGAAGTTCTCCGTCATCCTTACTCGTCCATGGCCGGTGCCATGGCTTGGGGCCAGATCTGTCGCGGCCATGGCTTCACAGATGAGGCCAGCCCTCACCAGATCTAGGTGAGGGATGGCCTCGCCAAGGCTTGTTCCATCTTTTCTAAAGGTTCGGCCATGATGACTTGACCGAGATTTGGAGGAGTTGCTCGGCCATGGCTCGCCGAGATTTGGAGAAGGCTTAGCGCTCGGCTCTTCGAAGCTCGACGACGGGTTTGCTTGGGCAAGATGATTGGAGGATGGAGTCGCAGAGGTCACCGAGCTCGAAGGCTTGGCCAGTCCTGTTGCGGCCATGGTTCCGCAATTCCAGATCCGGATGCCAAGCACCGCCGGAAGTGGCGGAAAAGATGGCCGGAGGGGTTGTGTGAGGAAGATGAAGAGAAAGAAAAGATTTTCATTATTTTTTTTTCCATCTCAGCTGTCACTTGTCGATCTGTTATTGGGTAAAAAGAAAAAATACACGCCATGTCAGCAATTGACGTGGTGCTTGGTGAGCATTGAATATTTTCAACCGAAAACCTATTTACAAGTTTTCCACCCATCCATATCTTTTAAGAGTCTTCTCTCATTTGATTTCTTACCCCCATGTAATAAGCTGTGTTTGACCAATTTGAGAACTTGTATTAATTATTGAGTAAATACAGACAACGAAAATAATGGAGTTTTAACGGAACAATCAAAAAAATTCAATGAAGTCGATATGTGACTGGTTTTTTCTGTGGCTTCTGATATTCCTCCTTAAATGGTCAATCTAGGTCCTTCAAATCACTCAAGAGTAATTATACTTAGGATCTACCGGGAAGGAGTTTCTATCAAAAAGTACCCTAAACAATGAAATTTATCCAAGACACCAATTTTCTTCTATATTGAGAATGTACTTAGTCAATTTAGCTGCTAAGAAAACCGTGAAAATATCGATGCGCCAATTAGATTTTGACAGAGCTATGCCAATGAGATTACCTGGAATGGTTCAGCTATTGGCATTTTTCGTCTTAAAATTTATCGTTCTAAAGAGGACTCTATGATCAGAATAATTTGTGCATTGATTTTGCGACCATAAGATCATAACCACACGATAGAATAGTCATGTGCCCACTCAACAAGTCATGGTCTTGACACCTCTAGAGGGATAGGGCAAGCAAAAAGAGTTATGGTTCGGCCTCATCTCAATCAAGCTTTTCAAATTTTTTAGCTGAAATTCTAAACAAAAAAAACTAAAAATAAGAAGGTAGCCCGATGGGCATGTTTGGGCACTTGCCCAAGCCTGCAAGTTCGAGCCCAGGCAGGAACCTCTAAAAAGGTTCGGGCTCAAGTGGGCCGAACCCGACAAAGCCCACATAATGAGCAGGTCTACTTAGAATTAATCTCTCGCAAATATAAGTAATTACGACATGAGCAGTCCGACGAGCCAAGCCCATCCATTGTTCGGGCAGGCTTAGATAATGCATTTTGCCTAGATGGATTGGGCTTAATCAGTTCTTTCTTAATTAACAGGACTGGAAAGCTAAGCCGTTCTTGAGCCCAATCCGAGCCTCTTGGCTCTTGCCTCGCCCCGACTGTCTTCCGAATCGTAGGTGGGCTTGGACAAGAGTTTTAGCCCTACTCCCTGGAGTAGCCGCCTATTGATGTTATCTTCACCTTATGCTTAAGCCCATCTGAGTTCGCGGAGCGATCCAAGTCTACTTGGGAAATGCTAGGCAATGCCTGCCATTCCTTCAATGAAAGGACAACATAGGGTTATAGTAATCAGAGTGACTAACCAGCTAAGCCTAAACTTATTAGAAGGTGCTCGTGCTGCAACAATCGAATTGTAGTAAGAGAAAGTTACAGTAATCAGAATAAGTAAAGACATGCTGCAGATCACGCTCATCATAGGTGACCTCTTCTTTTGCTTTTTGCAAAGATAGATACAAGTGCGGACTCTTTAATCAACGTCACTTTCCAGACATGATCATGGCGTTTTAAATGGGGAATGATTTACAGAAAAATTATGAGCGGAGGAAACCAGGAAATTGACTTATTTCAAACAGAAATAAGAAATATATTATTTCTTACGTTCAACTTTGACTCTCTTCATCTTTTTTATTTTTAAAGACCCAGGGAACCCCGCACCCCGCCGAAAGCCGAGAGAGTAGACCTTTTGCAAAAGGAAGAGAGTGCGAACCAACAACGCCACCCAGGTGAGTGGTTACTCTCTTCATCTTTCCTTCCTTTCTTTCTTTTGAAAACATGCAAACAAATTAGTCGGAGTTTATATTAATCATGTTTGTGTCATAATCTTCTCCGTTGTTTGACACGTTTAAGAAATATATTATGCTCAAGTTCAATTCGAATAACCCAAAATTGACACATTCAATCTATTTAATTAAATGGGCTGTGTTGACTTGGTTAATGACTTGATTTGCATTGATCTAAATTGGCTAAGCCTAAACTTATCAGTAGGTGCCTATGCTGCGGCGGTTGAATTGTAGCAGGAGAAAGCCATAGCAATCATAACTGAGGACATCTTGCCTATTATACTCATCAGTGGTGACCTCTTCTTTTGCTTTCTCTAAAGCTAGACACCTGTACCGACGTGTCAAAGGGCACGACTCTTTAATCAACTTCATTTTCCAGACATAACCACGGCGTTTAAACAAAAAATAAGCCGCAGAAAAAATGTCAGTGGACGAAACTCCTTTCTTTTGAAAACATGCAAACATACGAGTTTGTTTTATGTAAATAGCAAAAGAAAAAAAAAAGGATTGACATGACTTAAATTGCACAGGCCGTATACTCCATATCCTCAATCACGGTCACCAATTTGCAGCATCATTTTACCATTCTTCACTCGCTAGAATCTATCGTTACAATCGGGGAAAACACTTCATGGTCCTTGCTCTTCTCCTCTTATGGGCTTGACGAAGTTTCTCGTGATCCACCTTCCCTCCATACTCCTTGATTATTTTCTTGGAGCTGCCCAAGTGAGATTGAATGGAAGGGCTTGGGCAACGCAAGTTTTGGAGCTAGAAAAGCTTCTGAAATTTGTTTCATTGTGGGCCGTGACTTTGGATCAGCACTTAAGCAAGCAAGCGCCAACGAAACTATCAGAACAATACTTCTTGCAACAGAATTCTGTCTTGGGATTGGCAAGCGCGGATCTAATATTTGATGTAGCATAATATCATCTTGGAAAAGTGTCGACAACATTAAGATGATATCACCCGGATGCTCACCCATTATTGTTTCCATTGCTACCACGCCAAAGCTATATACGTCGCATTTCTCATTAATGACCAAAGTGTAAGCAAGCTCTAAAAAATGTAAGAAAAAGCCGATGAGTTAAATAAGGCTCAAAACCAAGTTCTTAATGTTAGCTAGTGCACTATCAAACGATAAATTTTGTTAGCATGATAAATCGTCAACAGCGTTATTTACCGCATGGCAAGTAAAATATATTAATCTAGCTATGTGCCTCTAGTTATAACATTCTAGAAAAGTATAATGGAGTGTTGCTCACCTGGTGCTATATATCCATGAGTGCCTACGATATTTGTAGTGAGATTGGATGAGAAATTAGGTTCAAGGAGTCTTGCTGTGCCGAAATCTGATAGAAAAGCCTGCATTTTGTTGTCAAGCAAAATGTTGTTGCTAGATATGTCACGATGAACAATTGGTTGAGTGCAATCGTGGTGTAGGTAAGACAAGGCATGTGCCATATCCCATACAATATTGAGTCTTTTAGACCAATCTAATTCCACTGCTTCGATGTCATTTCTCAAAGCACAAAATAGACTCCCCCTTTCCATGTACTCATAAACCAAGAACATGCATTGCTTGTGTAAGCAAAAACCATAGAGCTTAATTATACTTCTATGCCGGACTTTTGTCAAGTGTCTCACTTCATTTCGGAAGCTCTGGTTAAAAGATGGATCATCTGCTTCAAGTTGGTGAAGTTTCTTCAATGCCACAATTTTTCCTTTGGGCAATTGCGCTTTATAGACACTGCCAAAACCACCAGTCCCGATGCAATATTTGATGTCGAAGTCTTCTGTTGCATTGATTATGTCGTCATATGCAATTCTCCCATCATAATTCCATATTGATAAGAAATCTCCATCTTTTTCTAATGTTTCTGATTGCATCCTCTTCTTCATTCTTCGTTGAATTATTGTCAAAGGCCCAAGAGATAAATAGAAAATGACTAATATAGCTATCACTGGTACAAGTACCATTGTAAGTATAATCCTAGATACTCTTGAATGATCAACAATGCCCAAATATTTATTGCCTTCATTGCCTTTGAAATTTTTATAAGGAACATGAGTTAGATTATCTGGAATTTCCCCATAGAGATCATTGTACGACAAGTCGATGTAATTTAAGTGACCAAGATTCGAAGGGATCATACCGCTAAGCGCATTGTGACTAAGGTCTAGGTGGGTCAATCTCTCTAAAAATCCCAATTCAACAGGGATACCACCCTTGATATGATTAGTATTAATGTCCATAACTTCTAACATGATGAGGTTTTGGAGACAAGGTGGTAACTCACCAGTTAGGTGATTGTGGGACAAGTTGAGGTGCCTGAGCTTTTGGAGCACACATACTTGAAGAGGAATGACATCGGTGAGGTGATTATAAGGCAGTACAAGAAAGGTGAGATTTGAGAGGAGAGAGAAATTCATGCTACCCAAACTAATGGCGGTCTCATCGTCGTGACGATCTCGTGGTGGTATGTTTATTTTGATGACGCTTCCAGAATTGTCGCACGAAACGCCAAGCCACATGCAATGCGACGCAGAAGTGTTGCTCGTAACGGAGTCAGACCACCACCCACTGCGAAGAAGAGCATCCGCCTCTGATTTGGTGGCAAGGGCAGGGAAATTGTGGGAGAGAGACAGTGCAATAACGATCCATGTGGCTGCGGTAATCAGCTGGCGAACACACAAGTCGACGGTTCTGCTGACAAGATTCAAATGAATCATGTGGAATATCTTAATACTTGAGAGAGAGAGAGAGAGAGAGAGAGAGAGAGGATCTCTTCTTTTTGCTTGGGAAGTGGAAGGCCTAAGTTTGCTGTGATATATAGAAGGGGGCAATCCAAAAGAAATAAATTTGCGGAGAGCCATTCAACAAAGCCATTAAGCCATTCAACACAACGACTTTGAAGCCTCGGTCTCTTTCCGTAGGAGACTTTTTATCCTGTGGTCACGAGGCGGTGGGGACCCGGAGTTTTTGTGCGGATCCAATTCACAATTTGCATTCCGTGAACCAGACGCACAAGGATGATTGCTCCCCCTTGGTCTCTCGCATTTTTTACTCAAATCTACCCTTTCATTTTATACCCCAACTTTCATTTTATACTCAAATCTACCCTAAATTCTTTTTAATCTCTTAAAAAATCACTCACTCTCACTTTATAGGCAAGTTTGGCCCCCGTTATTTATCCCTTTAACATTTCTGTTAAATTCTGATGTGTCATTTTTATGCATATATTTCTCTTTTTCTCCATTGATATTGTGAAACTTCGGCTCAAATAAATAATTTGTTTTTAAAAAAATTTCTATCTTCTTATTTTCGTTTTCCTCTTCATCTTTCCTTGCAACCTAAATTAAGGGAGGTGCTTGAGCTCAAAACAAAAGCAGCCCATGCCCATAACTATTTGATTCGGTAGAAAATCACTGCAAACAATGCCACATCAATGGAAGTAGCTTGCCCAGTAAAAAGCCTTTGATGCAGCCAGTTACCAAACAAGAGGTCCGAGCTCCTCCTCAGCACTGTTCATCATCTTCTTCCCAAGGACTCACTCGAGCACAGCTTTACCTGCTCTCACCCATTGCCATCTAGATCTCTAACTCCGTGCCCCGATCTCCGACATCCCCCCTCCGAGACGATTGGCAGTCGTTGCAATAACCCCCGGCAAGCTCAGCCGAGACGCCCTCTTTTGGTTTCAGTTTTTCAAGCTTCGAGAAGCTGTTTTTGTCAGCCATCAGCTTGGCTCAGCCCCCTTGAAGCTCTGTAAATCCATTCCGTGGCCGGATGATGACGAAAGGAGCCCACGCTTTCCCTAAAACCACCATGGCCGAGAGGGCGCAAATTGTTTCCTTCACTCTAAGCCCTACGCTTGACCTCATATTTGAGGTTGAAAGGGTACAACACAAAATAAAATCAGCAATATTTATTAATATGGATAAAATCTCAAGTTGAGTGCCATGACATCACTCGACCTTCAATGCTTCACATCATCGCTTGCTTGATAAAATTGGACGGTATAAAGACACTAATAATATTATAACTTTTTAAGTAATCATTTAAATGTCATAAATTTTTATATTAAAACAGTCAAGTTACATAGGTTTCGACTAAAATAAGTTACATAGGTAATTTTTTTACTAGAAATTCCTTTGTGGCATTGATCCTCGGCTAATCATATTGGATGATTAATATTAAATTAATGCCACAATGGATTTTCAAGTTAGGAAAATCATCAAGTAATTTTAGGTATTCAATTTTTAAGAGTTATGCCACTAATTTTCAAGCAAATGAAACATCTGCTCATGCAAATCTCTGAATTTCGCATTTTTATGATTCAATTAGAATTTAAACAAGCATACTAGCCAAAAGAAAATGATTTAAACCGTGTAAGGATGGATCTTGTGCACATCCATCAAGAAGTGCAGATCTTTTGGGGTTTCATGGGTGTCGACTTTTGGATCAGTGCGTGTCCCATGGTTCATGGGAAGTCGTGATCTTTATGACACTTGGCCGATGATGTTTGGCCCTAAAAATTTCTAACCCATTGTAAGGGAAAGGTCATGGACCAATTTTTCATTCTTCTCTTCTTTTGACTAGCATGCCTTCAACTTAGAAAGAGAAAGATCCTCGAAATTCCAATCACATGGTGCGTAAATATCAAAGTGGGTTGCTCATCCCAAACGATAGTGACCCTATCGAAATGATTTCTTAGAAAACACAAATTAGACTCCCCTTCCATCATGTACTCATAAACTACGAACACCCATTGCTTGCAAAATCATAAATCATGAAGTTTAATTATGCTTCTATATCATATTTTACATCAATTGTTTCATTTCATTCCAAAAGCTCTTGTTATAAAGATGAGTCCCCTATTTCAAGATGATGAAGTTTCTTCAATACCCACAATAATCGCAATGGGCAATTGCGCTCTATAGACACAACCATAAACTCCATTTACTATGCAATTTTGATGTTGAAATCTTCCGTTGCATTGATTATGTCTTCATATGCACTTCTCCCATCATAATTCCTTATTGACAAGAAACCACCACATTTCTTTGTTGTCTCTGATTGCATGTTCTTTGTTGCATGTCAAAATACAAAATGACACCTAAGAACTAAATGGAAAATGAGTGTTATAGATACGTGAAATCATCAAAATGTCCAAAGTTGAACAAAAGCCACAATTTCATATGAACAAGATCTAAATCTTTCTGGCAGATCACGTAAAATTCTCCAATCCTACTCAAAGGTTAACTCCCGATTAATTAAGGAGTCCCTTTATGTTTCTAAAATTGATTAGTATTGCTTCAAGGACACTGTTCGTGTTGAATAATTGAATTTCTGCTGGTCCTTATAATATCCACTAATCCATTCATAACCCCCATTTCAATTATTTCGTTTAATGTCCCAAGACTGGTGAGAAATTGCAAGGAACTGCAATAAAAGATACTACCTATTGAAATTGTAACGTCAGTGGGAACGAGACGACTCAAGTCAAAAGCAGCTTCCGACATCCGTTGCCTAAGTTCCATTTTGGCGGCCCCAAAGCCTTTTTACAAGTTTTCCACCCCACCCATCTTTTAAGAGTCTTCTCTTGTCTGATTTCTTTGACCCACGTATATCACGTTGTGTTCAACCGATTTGAGAACTTGCATAAATTATTGAGTGAGTAAAGACGACGACGACAAGGAAGTTTTTAATTGGAAAATCAGAAAAGATTCAATGAAGTCAATATGAGACTGGTTTTATCTGATACAAGTAGCTTATGATAATCATCCTTAAATGATCAGTCTGGGTACTTCAAATCAGTCCTAAATTAATTACCCTCGGTTCTCTGTCAAACAGGAAGACGTTTCTATCAAAAAGTAACGTAAAATATGAAATTTATCCGAAATACCAGTTTCTTCTTCTGTGTCGAGAACGTACAAAGCCCACATAATGAGCAGGTCTACTTAGAATTAATCTCTCGCAAATATAAGTAATTAGGACATGAGCAGTCCGACGAGCCAAGCCCATCCAATGTTCGGGCTGGCTTAGATAATGCATTTTGACTAGATGGATTGGGCTCAATCCGTTCTTTCTTAATTAATAGGACTAGCAAGCTAAGCCATTCTTGAGCCCAATCCCAGCCTCTTGGCTCTTGCCACGCCCCGACTGCCTTCCGAATCGTAGGTGGGCTTGGACGAGAGTTTTAGCCCCACTCTTATAGCCGTTCGAGGGAAACCCGATTTGCCGAGTTCGTGACATTAAAAGAACATCCCGGGATTGAACTTTTGATTGACTTGATCCTTACGTTCAACTGTGATCTCATCTTTCTTTTCTTTCTTTTGAAAACATGCATACAAACTAGTTGGAGTTTATATCAATCGTGTTTGTATCAGAATATTCCCTCGCCATTTAACACAATTAAAAAATATATTGTGCTCGAGTTCAATTCGAATAACCTAAAATTGACATGTTTGATCTGTTTAATTAAATGGGTTGTGTCAACTTGGATAATGAGTTAATTTGCATTGATATAATTGGCTAAGCCTAAACTTATCAGTAGGTGTTGGTGCTGCAACGGTTGAATTGTAGTAGGAGAAAGCTATATCGATCAGAATAACTAAGGACGTCTTGCCTCTTATGCTCATCACGGCTAACCTCTTCTTTTGCTTTCTCTAAAGCTAGACACCAGTATCAATGCATCAAAGGACACGACCCTTTAATCAATTTCACTTTCCAAACATAACCACGGCGTTTAAAAAGGGGAATAATCTGTAGAAAAATTTCAATGGATGAAACTCCTTTCTTTAGAGAACATGCAAACATACTAGTTTGTTTTATGCAAATTGCAAAAGAAAAAAAAAAGGATTGACATGACTTAAATTGCACAAGCCGTATACTCCATATCCTCAATCACCGTCACCAATTTGCAGCATCATTTTATCAATCAACTCTTCACTTGCAGGAATCTGTCGTTAGAATCGGGGCAAACACTTCATGGTCCTTGCTCTTCTTGAGGGCTTGACGAAGTTTCTCTTGATCCACCTTCCCACCATACTCCTTGATTTTTTTCTTGGAGCTGCGCAAGTGAGATTGAATGGAAGAGCTTGGGCAACGCAAGTTTTGGAGCTCGAAAAGCTTCTGAAACTTGTTTCATTGTGGGTCGTGACTTTGGATTACCACTTAAGCAAGCAAGTGCTAAGGAAACTATCAGAACAATACTTCTTGCGACAGAATTTTGTCTTGGGATTGGCAAGCGTGGATCTAATATTTGATGTAGCATAATATCATCTTGGAAAAGTGTTGACAACATTAAGATCATATCACCCGGATGCTCACCCATTATTGTTTCCATTGCTACCACTCCAAAGCTGTATACATCGCATTTCTCATTGATGACCAAAGTGTAAGCAAGCTCTAAAAAATAGAAGAAAAAGTTGATGAATTACATGAGGCTAAAAACATAGTTCTCAATGTTAGCTAGTGCACTATCAAACGATAAATTTTGTTAGTATGATAAATCGTCAACAATGTTATTTACCACATGGCAAGTAATGTTTTTTAATCTAGCTATGTGCCTCTACTTATGACATTCTAGAGAAGTAAAAGGGAGTGTTGCTCACCTGGTGCTATATATCCATGAGTGCCTACGATATTTGCAGTGAGATTGGATGAGAAATTAGGTTCTAGAAATCTTGCCGTGCCGAAATCTGATAGAAAAGCCTGCATTTTGTTGTCGAGCAATATGTTGTTGCTAGATATGTCTCGATGAACAATTGACCGAGCGCAATCATGGTGCAAGTAAGACAAGGCATGTGCCATATCCCAGACAATATTGAGTCTTTTAGACTAGTCTAGCTCCACTGCTTCCATACCATCTCTCAAAGCACAAAATGGACTCCCCCTTTGCATGTATTCATAAACCAAGAACATGCATCGTCTATGTAAGCAGAAACCATAGAGCTTAATTATGCTTCTATGCCATACTTCTGTCATGTGTTTCACTTCATTTCGGAAGCTCTGGTCAAAAGATGGGTCCTCCGCTTCAAGACGGTGAAGTTTCTTCAATGCCACGATTTTCCCATTAGGCAATTGAGCTCTATAAACACTACCATAACCACCGGTCCCAATGCAATATTTGATGTCGAAGTCTTCAATTGCATTGATTATATCTTCATATGCAATTCTCCCATCATAATTCCACATTGACAAGAAATCTCCATTTTTTTCAATTGTCTCTAATTGCTTGCTCTTCATTCTATGTCGAAACATGGAGCAATACCCAAGGATTAAAAAGAAAATGAATGCCATAGCCATTAGTGGTATAAGCACAGTCATAAGCATTCCTCTAGAAACAACATTCTTTTCTAAATCTTCATTGCCTTGGAAATATTTATAAGGAAATTGAGCTAGGTTTTTTGGAATATTCCCAGTGAGATGATTGTATGACAAGTCGATGTAACTTAAGTTTAAAAGCATTTTAAATTTCGGAACTGGACCATCAAGAGAATTTCTCGCAAGATTAAGATAGCTTAACATGGACAAACTCTCAAATTCATGAGGGATTTTTCCAAAAAAAGTTGTTAAAGCTCAAATCTAGATAAGTGAGACTCTTTAAGAATCCTATTTCTAATGGAATGGCACAGTTGAATTGATTCCTATGTAAATCGAGGTAGTTCAACCTCTTCAAACTTGCCAATTCAGGAGGGATAGGACAAACAATTTGATTAACATGAATGTCAATAACTTCTAACATGGTGAGGTTTTGGAGACAGAGGCAATTCACCGGTTAGCTCATTGGAGGACAAGTTGAGGTGTCTGAGCTTTGGGAGTGCACATATCTGAAGGGGAATGATGCCAGTGAGGAAATTATCAGTCAGCCGAAGAGAGACAAGATTCGGGAGTAGAGGGAAATTCATCCTACCCAAATATATTGGGCCCATGTAACCATATGGGTCTCGTTCTATTTCAACAACGCTTCCGGAATCATCGCATGAAATGCCATGCCACATGCAATGTGATAAACTGGAGCTTGTAATGGTGTCAGTCCACCACCCACTCCGAAGAAGAGCATCCAACTCTGTTCTCATGATTTTCAAACCTTCATTGCCTCCGAAATATGTATAACGAATATTGAACAAATTTTGTGGAACTATTCCCGTGAGATGATTGTATGAGAAGTCAATATAATCCAAGTTGTGAAGCTTTTTGAATTTGGGAACTAAACCATGAAGAGAATTGCCCGAAAGATTGAGATAGCTTAACATGGACAAACTCTCAAGTTCATGAGGGATTTTTCCAGAAAAGTTGTTAAAGCTCAAATCTAGATGAGTGAGACTCTTCAAATCTCCTATTTTTGATGGAATGGGGCCAGTGAAGGAGTTGGAGCTCAGCCTCAACTCAATCAACCTTTTCAAATTACCTATTTCTGATGGGATATGTCCACTAAATTTGTTCTCTTCCATACTTAGATATACCAAGTTGGTCAAGTTCCCTATTTCTGAAGGAATGGATCCATTGAAGGAGTTGTTTTGTAAATCTAGAAACTCCAAGCTTGTTAAATGAGCTAGAGATGAAGGGGCAAAGCAAGACAAATAGTTTGAGCTTAGCCCCAACTCAATCAAGCTCTTCAAATTGCCTATTTCTGATGGGATACATCCATTGAATTTGTTCTCTTTCATACTTAGAATTGCCAAGTTTGTCAAATTCCCTATTTCCGAAGTAATGGATCCATTGAAGGAGTTCCCTTGCAAATAGAGATATGTCAAGTTCTTCAATTTCGCTAGAGTCGTGAGGACCGTGCCATTAAGCGAATTGAAACTAAGATCTAGATGGATCAGCTTCTTCAGATTTCCCAATTCATGAGGGATTGGACTATCGATTTGATTATTGTGAATGTCAAAAACTTCCAACATGGTGAGGTTTTGAAGACAAAGAGGTAACTCACCAGTTAGGTAATTGTTGGACAAATTGAGTAGCCTGAGCTTGGGGAGTGCACATATTTGAAGGGGAATGATATCGTAGAGGTAATTACCAGTCAGCCGAAGAGAGGTGAGATTCGGGAGCAGAGAGAAATCCATGCTGCTCAAATAAACTGAGACATCGAAGCCGTATGGTGGTGACATGTTTATTTCGACGACGCTTCCAGAATTGTCGCACGAAATGCCATACCACGTGCAATGCGACACGGAAGTGTTGCTCGTCATATAGCGAGGCCACCACCCACTGCGACGAATAGCATCTGCCTCTGTTTTGGTGGCAAGGGCAGGAAAGTTGTGGGAGAGAGCCAACGCAATAACAATCCATGTAGCTGCGGTCATCAGCTGGTGAACATGCAAGCCGACGGGTTTGCTTACAAAATTCAAATGAATCGCACGGAATAACTTCATGCTTTGGAGAGAGAGAGAGAGGATCTCTTCTTTTTTGCTTGGGAAGTGGAAGCCTAAGTTTGCTGTGATATATAGAAAGGGGCAATCCAAAAAAAAAAAAATTGTGGAGAGCAATTCAACATAACGACTTGGAAGTCTCCCAATCTCTTTCCGTTGGAGACTTTTTAACCTGTGGTCACAGTTCGGTGGGGCCCCGGAGTTTTTGTGCTGATCCAATTCACACTTTGCATTCCGTGAACCAGACGCACAAGGATGATTGCTCCCCCCTCGGTCTCTCGCATTTTATACTCAAAATCTACCCCTTTCATTTTATACCCCAATTTTCATTTTATACTCAAATCTATACTAAATTCTTTTTTTTATCTCTTAAAAAATCACCCACTCTCACTTTATAGGCAAATTTGACCCATGTTATTTATCTTTTTAACATTACTGTTAAATTCTGATGTATCATTTTTATACATATATTTCTCTCTTTTTCCGTCGATGATGTGAAACTTCGGCTCAATTAAATAATTTATTTTTTTAAAAAAGAATTCTATCTTCTTATTTTCGTTTTCTTCTTCATCTTTCCTTGCAACCTCCATTAAGGGAGGTGCTTGAGCTCAAAACAAAAGCAGCCCATACCCACACCTATTCGATTCAGCAAAGAATCACTGCAAACGATGCCACATCAGTGGAAGTAGCTAGTCAGTAAAAAGCCTTTGATGCAGCCAGTTACCAAACAAGAGGTCCGAGCTCCTCCTCGTCGCTGTTCATCATCTTCTTCGCAAGGACTCACGTGGGCACAGCTTTACCAGCTCTCACCTATCGCTTTACTTGACTTTGGTCTCCCTAGAGTGGGCCTAATGGACTTCACATCCAATATCAAGAATGACCTTTCCAAAGAGGACTTTGTGATCAAGATAATTTGGTCATAGCTATCTCCTTAATCAAATCATTTTGTTTTCAAGCCTCGAATTATTGGTTAAGTGATTAAATGTTTAATTTATATACGATAGATTTTGTCATTACGTCTCATATTTAGAAGAAATTCGCCCACCATTCTATGGATAGAGCATCACTAGATACATGTGAACAGACGAATTGTAGGCATTCGTGTCATTTGTCTCAATTGAATGATGCAAAATACTTTGTATTTTCAAAAAGACAAATAAAAAAAGAGAGTAAAAACTAACAATAGGTTGTTGGGGTTTTGATAGCAAGTCAATTACCGTTATATCCATGAGCTAATACCTTGTTTCATTGCTCAATGTAAACAAAATTGGCTTTTATATCCCACGAGTTGCTCTGACTAACTTGATAATAGTTAAATTTCAAGTTCACCGAGACACCATACAAAATAAAATGAGCCATCACTAGAGATAAAATCTCAAGTGATTTGTCATGACATCGCTTGAATTTTATGGCTTCCAACCATTGCTTAATCGACAAAATTGGATGAAATAAAAAAAAACATTAACAATGTCATTATTTTTTTACGACACTCACTTTAATGTGATAACTTTTTAGTGATCATTTAATCGTCATAATTTCTAAAAGCGGATCATTTAAGTTTACATCGATGATTGTCTTGCTGGTAATTCTTACATGACATTACTTTCCAGTGAGCCCTGTTGGATTATTTAATATTAAATTAATGCCATAATGAATTTTCAAGTAAGGAAAATTGTCAATGTAATTTTAGTTATTCGGTTTCAAAAGTTATGGCACTAATTTTCTGACAAGCAAAATAATCTATTCATGCAATCTCTAAATTTAGTAGTTTTATGATTCGATTAGAATTTAAACAGTATACCGGCCAAAAAAACAGGACTTAAGCCACCATGCATGCAGGAATGGAACTTGTACCCATCCATCGAGAAGTCAAGGTCTTTTGGAGTTTCGTGCGTGTTGACTTCTGGATCAATACGTGCTCAATGGTTCATGGAAAGTCATGTTCTTTGCAACACTTCTATTGATGATATCTGGCCCCAAAAATTTCTAACGTGTCATATTGGAAAGGTCACGGACCAATTTTCAGCCTTTTCTTCTTTTAAGAAATTGCAAGGAATTGCAGTTCCTTGTATGGTCAATGGAACAAAAAGACTAGAGTCAAAAACAACTTCCGACATACTTTGCTTAAGTTCGACTTTGGCAGCCCGAAAACTTATTTACAAGTTTTCCACCCCATTAATATCTTTTTAAGAGTCTTCTCTCATTTGATTTCTTACCCTCGTGTAATATGTCGTGTTCAACCAATTTGAGAACTTGCATTAATTATTGAGTACATACAGACAACGACAATAATGAAGTTTTAATAGGACAATCAGAAAATTTCAATGAAATCGATACGTGACTGATTTTTTCTGTGGCTTCTGATATTCCTCCTTAAATGGTTAATCTGGGTCCTTCAAATCACTCAGGAGTAATTATACTTGGGTTTATACCCGGAAGGAGTTTCTATCAAAAAGTACCCTAAACAATGAAATTTATCCAACATACCATTTTTCTTCTATATTGAGAATGTACTTAGTCAATTTAGCTGTTAAAAAGACCGTGAAAATATTGATGCGTCAATTAGATTTTGACAGAGCTATGCCAATGAGATTACCTGGAATGGTTCGGCTATTGGCATTTTTCATCTTAAAATTTATAGTTCTAAAGAGGACTCTATGATCAGAATAATTTGGGTGCTGATTTTGCGACTATAAGATCATAACCACGCGATAGAATAGTCATGTGCCCACTCAACGAGTCATGGTCTTTAGGGTTTCCCGTGTGCTGAGTTCTGGATCAGTACGCATTAGAATGGTTCCTGGGAAGTCATGGTCTTTGCGCATATTAATTTGTGATGTTAGGCCCTTGAAATTTCTAACTCATCGTAAGGGAAACGTCACGACACAATTATCCAGCCTTTTTCCTTTTTTGACTCACATGCCATCAACTTGTAAAGCAAAAGATCCTCGTCATTTTAATGCACTGTGTAAATATCAAACCAATTGTACCGACCATGCGCTCCAATCTTATTGGAACACAGGAAAAAACAAGCAAACAAAGGACGACCGTCCTATATACACTACCTCTCATGAAATAGTTTGGACAAAGTTTAATGCCCGACTTAAACCGTAGATGCCATATTATCTTATATCCTGAACTACTCTCAACAAATTGCAGCCTCATTTTATCAAACTAATGGTCAAGCTTGTCAAATTGGCCATGTGCCTCGTCTCAACCAAACTCTCAAGTCCAACTGAGATTCTTCCAGACAAGTTGTTAAAGCTCAAACCAAAACTCAAATCCAGATCAGTGAGACTCTTTAAGGTTTCGTTTATTTCGCGGGAAATTTATCTTTTTTAGACAATATTTTCCAAAAAGTCACTTTCCGAGAAAATGACAGTATTTTTGGTGCTTGGCTAAAATGTGTAAATGAAGTATAAATTATTTTTCATTATTTGAAAAGGATAAGTTGATTTATTTTTCTAAGAAGACATGCGGTATTCATGTGATAGCGAGGTCTTGGGTTTCTCAACATGAGCATTGGGGTCTTGAGCATGGTCGTTGGGGACAATAGCTTGAGCATTAGGGTCTCGAATCGAGCATAGGTACCAAGGTTTTAAGCCAAACCACCATGGATCTAGGCCCAATTTGGGGTCTGAGCCCAAGCCTAGGCCCTAGGGACTAGTGACTTGGACACAGGAACTAGGTACCAAGGCATGGCCATTTGAACTGAGGCACAGACACCAAGGTCTTAGGCCGATGACTAGGACGTAGGAGTCGAGCACCTAGGCATAGACACTAAGGCCCCAACCCAATCTCCGTCGACCTTTGTTTGGCCATGAAGGACCCAAGCATAGGTGTCAGGCACAAATTTTTTTTCCCAAATAATGTTCTCTAATTATATTATGAAAATTATTTTTTGATTTTCAAAAGAGAAAATCATTTTCCTAAATTTAAATATAGGTTTTTCATTAAATCATTTTCCCAAGCGATGCAAAAGTAAAAAAAATGAGGAAAATGTTTTTCGACAGAAAAATTTTCACAAAATATCCAAAGCCAAAATCTCTCATTTTTGTTGAAATAGCACCGTCGAATCCATTCCCATGCAAATTTAGCATGGCCAACGTCAAATCGACTGAAGATGGAGGAGGGATAGGGCAAGCAAAAAGAGTTATGGTTCGGCCTCATCTCAATCAAGCTTTTCAAATTTTTTAGCTGAAATTCTAAACAAAAAAACTAAAAATAAGAAGGTAGCCCGATGGGCATGTTTGGGCACTTGCCCAAGCCTGCAAGTTCGAGCCCAGGCAGGAACCTCTTAAAAGGTCAGGGATCCAGTGGGCTGAACCCGACAAAGCCCACATAATGAGCAGGTCTACTTAGAATTAATCTCTCGCAAATATAAGTAATTACGACATGAGCAGTCCGACGAGCCAAGCCCATCCAATGTTCGGGCAGGCTTAGATAATGCATTTTGACTAGATGGATTGGGCTCAATCCGTTCTTTCTTAATTAAGAGGACTAGCAAGCTAAGCCATTCTTGAGCCCAATCCCAGCCTCTCGGCTCTTGCCACGCCCCGACTGCCTTCCGAATCGTAGGTGGGCTTGGACGAGAGTTTTAGCCCCACTCTTATAGCCGTTCGAAGGAAACCCGATTTGCCGAGTTCGTGACATTAAAAGAACATCCCGGGATTGAACTTTTGATTGACTTCATCCTCACGTTCAACTGTGATCTCTTCATCTTTCTTTCCTTTCTTTTGAAAACATGCAAACAAACTAGTTAGAGTTTATATTAATTGTGTTTGTATCGTAATCTTCCTCGCCATTTAACACAATTAAGAACTATATTGTGCTCGAGTTCAATCCGAGTAACCTAAAATTAACACGTTTGATTTGTTTAATTAAATGGGCTGTGTCAACTTAGTTAATGAGTTGATTTGCATTGATATAGTTGACTAAGCCTAAACCTTATCGGTAGGTGCTGGTGCTGCAACAGTTGAATTGTTGTAGGAGAAATCTATAGCAATTAGAATAACTAAGGACGTCTTGCCTATTATGCTCATCACAAGTAACCTCTTCTTTTGCTTTCTCTAAAGCTAGACACCAGTACCGATGCATCAAAGGACGTGACTCTTTAATCAATTTCACTTTCCAAACATAACCACGGCGTTTAAAAAGGGGAATAATCTGTAGAAAAAATTTCAATGGATAAAACTCCTTTCTTTAGAGAACATGCAAACATACTAGTTTGTTTTATGCAAATTGCAAAAGAAAAAAAAAAGGATTCACATGACTTAAATTGCACAAGCCGTATACTCCATATCCTCAATCACCGTCGCCAATTTGCAGCATCATTTTATCAATCAACTCTTCACTTGCAGGAATCTGTCGTTAGAATCGGGGCAAACACTTCATGGTCCTTGCTCTTCTTGAGGGCTTGATGAAGTTTCTCTTGATCCACCTTCCCACCATACTCCTTGATTTTTTTCTTGGAGCTGCGCAAGTGAGATTGAATGGAAGGGCTTGGGCAACGCAAGTTTTGGAGCTCGAAAAGCTTCTGAAACTTGTTTCATTGTGGGTCGTGACTTTGGATTACCACTTAAGCAAGCAAGTGCTAAGGAAACTATCAGAACAATACTTCTTGTGACAGAATTTTGTCTTGGGATTGGCAAGCGTGGATCTAATATTTGATGTAGCATAATATCATCTTGGAAAAGTGTTGACAACATTAAGATCATATCACCCGGATGCTCACCCATTATTGTTTCCATTGCTACCACTCCAAAGCTGTATACATCGCATTTCTCATTGATGACCAAAGTGTAAGCAAGCTCTAAAAAATAGAAGAAAAAGTTGATGAATTATATGAGGCTAAAAACATAGTTCCCAATGTTAGCTAGTGCACCATCAAACGATAAATTTTGTTAGCATGATAAATCGTCAATGATATTATTTACCATATGGCAAGTAATGTTTTTTAATCTAGCTATATGCCTCTACTTATAACATTCTAGAGAAGTAAAAGGGAGTGTTGCTCACCTGGTGCTATATATCCATGAGTGCCTGCGATATTTGCAGTGAGATTGGATGAGAAATTAGGTTCTAGAAATCTTGCCGTGCCGAAATCTGATAGAAAAGCCTGCATTTTGTTGTCGAGCAATATGTTGTTGCTAGATATGTCTCGATGAACAATTGACCGAGCGCAATCATGGTGCAAGTAAGACAAGGCATGTGCCATATCCCAGACAATATTGAGTCTTTTAGACCAGTCTAGCTCCACCGCTTCAATATCATCTCTCAAAGCACAAAATAGACTCCCCCTTTGCATGTATTCATAAACCAAGAACATGCATCGTCTATGTAAGCAGAAACCATAGAGCTTAATTATGCTTCTATGCCGTACTTCTGTCAAGTGTTTCACTTCATTTCGGAAGCTCTGGTCAAAAGATGGGTCCTCCGCTTCAAGACGGTGAAGTTTCTTCAATGCCACGATTTTCCCATTAGGCAATTGAGCTCTATAAACACTACCGTAACCACCGGTCCCAATGCAATATTTGATGTCAAAGTCTTCAGTTGCATTGATTATATCTTCATATGCAATTCTCCCATCATAATTCCACATTGACAAGAAATCTCCATTTTTTTCAATTGTCTCTGATTGCTTGCTCTTCATTCTACATCGAAACATGGAGCAATACCCAAGGATTAAAAAGAAAATGAATGCCGTAGCCATTAGTGGTATAAGCATAGTCATAAGCATTCCTCTAGAAACAACATTCTTTTCTAAATCTTCATTGCCTTGGAAATATTTATAAGGAACATGAGCTAGGTTTTTTGGAATATTCCCAGTGAGATGATTGTATGATAAGTCGATGTAACTTAAGTTTAAAAGCATTTTAAATTTCGGAACTAGACCATCAAGAGAATTTCTCGCAAGATTAAGATAGCTTAACATGGACAAACTCTCAAATTCATGAGGGATTTTTCCAAAAAAGTTGTTAAAGCTCAAATCTAGATAAGTGAGACTCTTTAAGAATCCTATTTCTAATGGAATGGCACAGTTGAATTGATTCCTATGTAAATCGAGGTAGTTCAACCTCTTCAAACTTGCCAATTCAGGAGGGATAGGACAAACAATTTGATTAACATGAATGTCAATAACTTCTAACATGGTGAGGTTTTGGAGACAAAGAGGCAATTCACCGGTTAGCTCATTAAAGGACAAGTCGAGGTGTCTGAGCTTTGGGAGTGCACATATCTGAAGGGGAATGATGCCAGTGAGGAAATTATCAGTCAGCCGAAGAGAGACAAGATTCAAGAGTAGAGAGAAATTCATGCTACTCAACTTTCTTTTGACCCTGTTGTTATATGGGCCTTGTTGTAGGGTGTTTATTTCGACAACACTTTGGGAATCATCGCATGAAATGCCAGGCCACCTGCAATATGATTCACCGAAGCTCGCAATGGAGTCAAGCCACCACCCACTCCGAAGAAGAACATCCAACTCTTCTCGGGAATTTCAAACCTTCATTGCCTTTGAAATTTGTATAACGAATATTGAACAGATTATGTGGGACTATTCCCATGAGATGATTGTACGACATGTCAATGTAATCCAAGTTAGAAAGCTCTCTGAATTTGGGAATTGAACCATGAAGAGAATTATTCGCTAGATTAAGATAGCTTAACGTGAACAAACTCTCGAGTTCATAAGGGATTTCTCTGGAGAAGTTGTTATAGCTCAAATCTAGATGAGTGAGACTCTTTAAGAGTCCTATTTCTGATGGAATGGCACAGTTGAATTGATTCTTATGTAAATCAAGGTAGATCAATCTCTTCAAACTTGCCAATTTAGGAGGGATAGGACAAACAATTTGATTATTATGAATGTCAATAACTTCTAACTTGGTGAGGTTTTGGAGACAAAGAGGCAATTCACCGGTTAGCTCATTGGAGGACAAGTTGAGGTGTCTGAGCTTTGGGAGTGCACATATCTGAAGGGGAATGATGCCAGTGAGGAAATTATCAGTCAGCCGAAGAGAGACAAGATTCAAGAGTAGAGAGAAATTCATGCTACTCAACTTTCTTTCGACCCTGTCGTTATACGTGCCTTCTTGTAGGGTGTTTATTTCGACAACACTTTGGGAATCATCGCATGAAATGCCAGGCCACCGCAATATGATTCACCGAAGCTCGCAATGGCGTCAAGCCACCACCCACTCCGAAGAAGAACATCCAACTCTTCTGGGAATTTCAAACCTTCATTGCCTTTGAAATTTGTATAACGAATATTGAACAGATTATGTGGGACTATTCCCATGAGATGATTGTACGACATGTCAATGTAATCCAAGTTAGAAAGCTCTCGAATTTGGGAATTGAACCATGAAGAGAATTATTCGCTAGATTAAGATAGCTTAACGTGAACAAACTCTCGAGTTCATAAGGGATTTCTCTGGAGAAGTTGTTATAGCTCAAATCTAGATGAGTGAGACTCTTTAAGAGTCCTATTTCTGATGGAATGGCACAGTTGAATTGATTCTTATGTAAATCAAGGTAGATCAACCTCTTCAAACTTGCCAATTCAGGAGGGATAGGACAAACAATTTGATTATTATGAATGTCAATAACTTCTAACTTGGTGAGGTTTTGGAGACAAAGAGGCAATTCACCGGTTAGCTCATTGGAGGACAAGTCGAGGTGTCTGAGCTTTGGGAGTGCACATATCTGAAGGGGAATGATGCCAGTGAGGAAATTATCAGTCAGCCGAAGAGAGACAAGATTCAAGAGTAGAGAGAAATTCATGCTACTCAACTTTCTTTCGACCACTGTCGTTATACGTGCCTTCTTGTAGGGTGTTTATTTCGACAACACTTTGGGAATCATCGCATGAAATGCCAGGCCACCGCAATATGATTCACCGAAGCTCGCAATGGCGTCAAGCCACCACCCACTCCGAAGAAGAACATCCAACTCTTCTGGGAATTTCAAACCTTCATTGCCTTTGAAATTTGTATAACGAATATTGAACAGATTATGTGGGACTATTCCCATGAGATGATTGTACGACATGTCAATGTAATCCAAGTTAGAAAGCTCTCTGAATTTGGGAATTGAACCATGAAGAGAATTATTCGCTAGATTAAGATAGCTTAACGTGAACAAACTCTCGAGTTCATAAGGGATTTCTCTGGAGAAGTTGTTATAGCTCAAATCTAGATGAGTGAGACTCTTTAAGAGTCCTATTTCTGATGGAATGGCACAGTTGAATTGATTCTTATGTAAATCAAGGTAGATCAACCTCTTCAAACTTGCCAATTCAGGAGGGATAGGACAAACAATTTGATTATTATGAATGTCAATAACTTCTAACTTGGTGAGGTTTTGGAGACAAAGAGGCAATTCACCGGTTAGCTCATTGGAGGACAAGTCGAGGTGTCGAGCTTTGGGAGTGCACATATCGAAGGGGAATGATGCCGGTGAGGAAATTATCAGTCAGCCGAAGAGAGACAAGATTCAAGAGTAGAGAGAAATTCATGCTACTCAACTTTCTTTCGACCCTGTCGTTATACGTGCCTTCTTGTAGGGTGTTTATTTCGACAACACTTTGGGAATCATCGCATGAAATGCCAGGCCACCTGCAATATGATTCACCGAAGCTCGCAATGGCGTCAAGCCACCACCCACTCCGAAGAAGAACATCCAACTCTTCGGGAATTTCAAACCTTCATTGCCTTTGAAATTTGTATAACGAATATTGAACAGATTATGTGGGACTATTCCCATGAGATGATTGTACGACATGTCAATGTAATCCAAGTTAGAAAGCTCTCTGAATTTGGGAATTGAACCATGAAGAGAATTATTCGCTAGATTAAGATAGCTTAACGTGAACAAACTCTCGAGTTCATAAGGGATTTCTCTGGAGAAGTTGTTATAGCTCAAATCTAGATAAGTGAGGCTCTTCAAATCTCCTATTTCCCTTGGAATGGAGCTAGTGAAAGAGTTTGAGCTCAGCCTCAACTCATTCAAGCTCTTCAAATTACCTAATTCTGACGGGATAGATCCACCAAATTGATTCTCTTCCATACTAAGATAGGCCAAGTTTGTCAAGTTCCCTATTTCCGAAGGAATGGATCCATTGAAGGAGTTCCGTTCCAAATAGAGATTCCTCAAGTTCCTCAATTTCGCTATAGATGAAGGAATGGGACTGATGAAGGAGTTGTCGTGTAAATCTAGAAACTTCAAGCTTGTCAAGTTCCCTATTTCCGGAGGAATAGATCCATGTAAGGAGTTTTCTTGCAAATAGAGATGCCTCAAGTTCCTCAATTTCGCTATAGATGAAGGAATGGGACCAACGAAGAAGTTGCCATGTAAATCTAGAAACTTCAAGCTTGTCAAGTTCCCTATTTCTGGAGGAATAGATCCATGTAAGGAGTTTGCTCCCAAATAGAGATGCACCAAGTTCTTTAATTTTGCCAGAGATGAAGGAATGGGACCGATGAAAGAGTTGTTACGTAAATCTAGAAATTTCAAGCTTGTCAAGTTCCTATTTCTGGAGGAATAGATCCATGTAAGGAGTTTCTTTGCAAATAGAGATATGTCAAGTTCTTCAATTTCGCTAGAGTCGTGAGGATCGTGCCATTAAGCGAATTGAAACTAAGATCTAGATGGATCAGCTTCTTCAGATTTCCCAATTCATGAGGGATTGGACTATCGATTTGATTATTGTGAATGTCAAAAACTTCTAACATGGTGAGGTTTTGAAGACAAAGAGGTAACTCACCAGTTAGGTAATCGTTGGACAAATTGAGTACCCTGAGCTTGGGGAGTGCACATATTTGAAGGGGAATGATAGTGAAGAGGTGATTACCAGTCAGCCGAAGAGAGGTGAGATTCGGGAGCAGAGAGAAATCCATGCTGCTCAAATTAACTGCAACTGCGAAGTCGTCTGGTTGTGATATCTTCATTTCGACAACGCTTCCAGAATTGTCGCACGAAATGCCAAGCCACCTGCAATGCGACACGGAAGTGTTGCTCGTCATATAGCGAGGCCACCACCCACTGCTAAGAAGAGTATCTGCCTCTGTTTCGGTGGCAAGGGCAGGAAAGTTGTGGGAGAGAGCCAACGCAATAAGGATGCACGTAGCTGCGGTCATCAGCTGGTGAACATGCAAGCCGACGGGTTTGCTTACAAAATTCAAATGAATCGCACGGAATAACTTCATGCTTTGGAGAGAGAGAGAGAGGATTTCTTTCTTCTTTTTGCTTGGGAAGTGGAAGGCCTAAGTTTGCCGTGATATATAGAAAGGGCCAATCCCGAAAAAAAAAATTTGTGGAGAGCAATTCAACATAACGACTTGGAAGTCTCCCAATCTCTTTCCGTTGGAGACTTTTTAACCTGTGGTCACGGGGCGGTGGGGCCCCGGAGTTTTTGTGCTGATCCAATTCACACTTTCCATTCCGTGAACCAGACGCACAAGGATGATTGCTACCCCTCGGTCTCTCGCATTTTATACTCAAATCCACCCTTTCATTTTATACCCCAATTTTCATTTTATACTCAAATCTATACTAAATTCTTTTTTTTATCTCTTAAAAAATCACCCACTCTCACTTTATAGGCAAATTTGGCCCACGTTATTTATCTTTTTAACATTACTGTTAAATTCTAATGTGTCATTTTTATTCATATATTTCTCTCTTTCTCCGTCGATGTGAAACTTCGGCTTAATTAATAATTTATTATAAAAAAAAAAGAATTTTATCTTCTTATGTTCGTTTTCTTCTTCATCTTTCCTTGCAACCTCCATTAAGGGAGGTGCTTGAGCTCAAAACAAAAGCAGCCCATACCCAAACCTATTCGATTCAGCAAAGAATCACTGCAAACGATGCCACATCAGTGGAAGTAGATAGTCAGTAAAAAGCCTTTGATGCAGCCAGTTACCAAACAAGAGGTCCGAGCTCCTCCTCGTCGCTGTTCATCATCTTCTTCGCAAGGACTCGCGTGGGCACAGCTTTACCAGCTCTCACCTATCGCTTTACTTGACTTTGGTCTCCATAGAGTGGGCCTAATGGACTTCACATCCAATATCATGAAGGACCGTTCCAAAGAGGACTTTGTGATCAAGATAATTTGGTCATAGCTATCTCCTTAATCAAAGCATTTTGTTTTCAAGCCTCGAATTATTGGTTAAGTGATTAAATATTTAATTTATATACGATAGATTTCGTCATTACGTCTCATATTTAGAAGGAATTTGCCCACCACTCTGTGGATAGAGCATTACTAGATACATATGAACAGACGAATTGCAGGCATTCGTGTCATTTGTCTCAATTGAACGGTCCAAAATACTTTGTATTGTCACAAAGACAAATAAAAATAAAAATAAAAACTAACAATAGGTTTTTGGAGTTTTGATAGCAAGTCAATTACCGTTATATCCATGAGCTAATACCTTGTTTGATTGCTCAATGTAAACAACATTGGCTCTTATATCCCACGAGTTGCTCTGACTGACTTAATAATAGTTAAATTTCACCGAGACACCATACAATATAAAATGAGCAATCGCTAGAGATAAAATCTTGAGTGATTTGTTATGACATCGCTTGAATTTTATGGCTTCCAACCATTGCTTACTCGACAGAATTGGAGGAGATAAAAAAACATTAACAATGTTATCATTTTTTTACAGCGCTCACTTCAATGTGATAACTTTTTAGTAATAATTTAATCGTCATAATTTTTAAAAGCGGATCATTTAAGTTTACACCGATGATTGTCTTGCTGGTAATTCCTACATGACATTACTTTCTAGTGAGCCACGTTGGATTATTTAATATTAAATTAATGCCACAATGGATTTTCAAGTAAGGAAAATCGTCGATGAAATTTTAGTTATTCGGTTTCAAAAGTTATGGCACTAATTTTTTGACAAGCAAAATAATCTATTCATGCAATATCTAAATTTAGTAGTTTTATGATTCGATTAGAATTTAAACAGTATTCCGGCCAAAAAAAAACAGGACTTAAGCCACCATGCATGCATGAATGGAACTTGTACCCATCCATCGAGAAGTCAAGGTTTTTTGGGAGTTTCATGCGTGTTGACTTGTGGATCAATACGTGCTCAATGGTTCATGGAAAGTCATGGTCTTTGCGACACTTCTATTGGTGATATCTGGCCCCAAAAATTTCTAACGCGTCATATTGAAAAGGTGACGGACCAATTTTCAGCCTTTTCTTCTTTTAAGAAATTGCAAGGAATTGCAGTTCCTTGTATGGTCAATGGAACAAAAAGACTCGAGTCAAAAACAACTTCCGACATACTTTGCTTAAGTTCGACTTTGGCAGCCCGAAAACCTATTTACAAGTTTTCCACCCCATCCATATCTTTTAAGAGTCTTCTCTCATTTGATTTCTTACCCCCGTGTAATACGTCGTGTTCAACCAATTTGAGAACTTGCATTAATTATTGAGTACATACAGACAACGACAATAATGAAGTTTTAATAGGACAATCAGAAAAATTCAATGAAATCGATACATGACTGATTTTTTCTGTGGCTTCTGATATTCCTCCTTAAATGGTCAATCTGGGTCCTTCAAATCACTCGGGAGTAATTATACTTGGGTTTATACTAGGAAGGAGTTTCTATCAAAAAGTACCCAAACAATGAAATTTATCCAACATACCAATTTTCTTCTGTATTGAGAATGTACTTAGTCAATTTAGCTGTTAAAAAGACCGTGAAAATATTGATGCGTCAATTAGATTTTGACAGAGCTATACCAATGAGATTACCTGGAATGGTTCGGCTATTGGCATTTTTCATCTTAAAATTTATCGTTCTAAAGAGGACTCTATGATCATAATAATTTGTGCGTTGATTTTGCGACCATAAGATCATAACCACACGATAGAATAGTCATGTGCCCGCTCAACAAGTCATGGTCTTTTAGGGTTTCCCGTGTGTTGAGTTCTGGATCAGTACGCATTAGAATGGTTCCTGGGAAGTCATGGTCGTTGCGCATATTAATTGGTGATGTTAGGCCCTTGAAATTTCTAACTCATCGTAAGGGAAACGTCACGACGCAATTATCCAGCCTTTTTTTCTTTTTTTTGACTCACATGCCATCAACTTGTAAAGCAAAAGATCCTCGTCATTCCAATCCACTGTGTAAATATCAAACCAATTGTACCGACCATGCGCTCCAATCTCATTGGGAACACAGGAAAAAAACAAACAAGCAAACAAACGACGACCGTCCTATATGCACTGCCTCTCATGAAATAGTTTGGACAAAGTTTAATGCCCGACATAAACCGTAGATGCCATATTATCTTATATCCTGAACTACCCTCACCAAATTGCAGCCTCATTTTATCAAACTAACGGTCAAGCTTGTCAAATTGGCCATTTGCCTCATCTCAACCAAACTCTCAAGTCCAACTGAGATTCTTTTGAACAAGTTGTTAAAGCTCAAATCAAAACTCAAATCTAGATCAGCGAGACTCTTTAAGGTTTCATTTATTTCACGGAAAATTTATCATTTTTAGACAATATTTTCTAAAAAGTCACTTTCAAAGAAAATTACAGTATTTTTTGTGCTTGGCTAAAATGTGTAAACGAACTAAAAATTATTTTTCATTATTTGAAAAGGATAACTTGATTTTAATTTCCAAAGAAGATATGCAGTATTCATGTAATAGCGAGGTCCCTGGTTTCTTGACATGAGCATTGGGGTCTTGGGCATGGTCATTGGGGACAATAGCTTGAGCATTAGGGTCTCAAATCGAGCATAGGTACCAAGGTCTTAAGCCAAACCACCATGGATCTAGGCCCAATTTGGGGTCCGAGCCCAAACCTAGGCCTTGGGGACTAGTGACTTGGACACAAGAACTAGGTACTGAGGCATGGCCATTTGGACTGAGGCACGAGCACCAAGGTCTTAGGCCGATGATTAGGGTGTAGGAGTCAAGCACCTAGGCATAGACACTGGGGCCCCAACCCAATCCCTGTGGACCTTTGTTTAGCCATGAAGCACCCAGGCACGGGTGCCAGGCACAAAAATTTTTGTCCAAATAATGTTCTCTAATCATATTATGGAAAATATTTTTTGATTTTCAAAAGAAAAAATCATTTTCCTAAATTTAAATATAGGTTTTTCATTAAATCATTTTCCCAAGCGATGCAAAAGTAAAAAAAATGAGGAAAATGTTTTTCGACAGAAAAATTTTCACAAAATATCCAAAGCCAAAATCTCTCATTTTTGTTGAAATAGCACCGTCGAATCCATTCCCATGCAAATTTAGCATGGCCAACGTCAAATCGACTGAAGATGGAGGAGGGATAGGGCAAGCAAAAAGAGTTATGGTTCGGCCTCATCTCAATCAAGCTTTTCAAATTTTTTAGCTGAAATTCTAAACAAAAAAACTAAAAATAAGAAGGTAGCCCGATGGGCATGTTTGGGCACTTGCCCAAGCCTGCAAGTTCGAGCCCAGGCAGGAACCTCTTAAAGGTCAGGGATCTAGTGGGCTGAACCCGACAAAGCCCACATAATGAGCAGGTCTACTTAGAATTAATCTCTCGCAAATATAAGTAATTACGACATGAGCAGTCCGACGAGCCAAGCCCATCCAATGTTCGGGCAGGCTTAGATAATGCATTTTGACTAGATGGATTGGGCTCAATCCGTTCTTTCTTAATTAAGAGGACTAGCAAGCTAAGCCATTCTTGAGCCCAATCCCAGCCTCTCGGCTCTTGCCACGCCCCGACTGCCTTCCGAATCGTAGGTGGGCTTGGACGAGAGTTTTAGCCCCACTCTTATAGCCGTTCGAAGGAAACCCGATTTGCCGAGTTCGTGACATTAAAAGAACATCCCGGGATTGAACTTTTGATTGACTTCATCCTCACGTTCAACTGTGATCTCTTCATCTTTCTTTCCTTTCTTTTGAAAACATGCAAACAAACTAGTTAGAGTTTATATTAATTGTGTTTGTATCGTAATCTTCCCTCGCCATTTAACACAATTAAGAACTATATTGTGCTCGAGTTCAATCCGAGTAACCTAAAATTAACACGTTTGATTTGTTTAATTAAATGGGCTGTGTCAACTTAGTTAATGAGTTGATTTGCATTGATATAGTTGACTAAGCCTAAACTTATCAGTAGGTGCTGGTGCTGCAACAGTTGAATTGTAGTAGGAGAAAGCTATAGCCATCAGAATAACTAAGGACGTCTTGCCTATTATGCTCATCACGGTAACCTCTTCTTTTGCTTTCTCTAAAGCTAGACACCAGTATCGACACATCAAAGAACGTGACTCTTTAATCAATTTCACTTTCCAAACATAACCACGGCGTTTAAAAAGGGGAATAATCTGTAGAAAAAATTTCGATGGATGAAACTCCTTTCTTTAGAGAACATGCAAACATACTAGTTTGTTTTATGCAAATAGCAAAAGAAAAAAAAAAGGATTCACATGACTTAAATTGCACAAGCCGTATACTCCATATCCTCAATCACCGTCACCAATTTGCCGCATCATTTTATCAATCAACTCTTCACTTGCAGGAATCTATGGTTAGAATCGGGGCAAACACTTCATGGTCCTTGCTCTTCTTGAGGGCTTGACAAAGTTTCTCTTGATCCACCTTCCCACCATACTCCTTGATTTTTTTCTTGGAGCTGCGCAAGTGAGATTGAATGGAAGGGCTTGGGCAACGCAAGTTTTGGAGCTTGAAAAGCTTCCGAAACTTGTTTCATTGTGGGTCGGGACTTTGGATCATCACTTAAGCAAGCAAGCGCTAGGGAAACTATCAGAACAATATTTCTTGCGACAGAATTCTGTCTTGGGATCGGCAAGCGTGGATCTAATATTTGTTGTAGCATAATATCATTTTTGAAAAGTGTTGACAACATTAAGATGATATCACCCGGATGCTCACCCATTATTGTTTCCATTGCTACCACTCCAAAGCTGTATACATCGCATTTCTCATTGATGACCAAAGTGTAAGCAAGCTCTAAAAAATAGAAGAAAAAGTTGATGAATTATATGAGGCTAAAAACATAGTTCTCCATGTTAGCTAGTGCACTATCAAACGATAAATTTTATTAGCATGATAAATCGTCAATGGTATTATTTACCACATGGCAAGTAATGTTTTTTAATCTACCTATGTGCCTCTACTTATAACATTCTAGAGAAGTATAAAGGAGTGTTGCTCACCTGGTGCTATATATCCATGAGTGCCTACGATATTTGTAGTGAGATTGGATGAGAAATTAGGTTCTAAAAATCTTGCCGTGCCAAAATCTGATAGAAAAGCCTGCATTTTGTTGTCGAGCAATATGTTGTTGCTAGATATGTCTCGATGAACAATTGATCGAGCGCAACCATGGTGCAAGTAAGACAAGGCATGTGCCATATCCCAGACAATATTGAGTCTTTTAGACCAGTCTAGCTCCACCGCTTCAATATCATCTCTCAAAGCACAAAATAGACTCCCCCTTTGCATGTATTCATAAACCAAGAACATGCATCGTCTATGTAAGCAGAAACCATAGAGCTTAATTATGCTTCTATGTCGTACTTTTGTCAAGTGTTTCACTTCATTTCGGAAGCTTTGGTCAAAAGATGGGTCCTCCGCTTCAAGGCGGTGAAGTTTCTTCAATGCCACAATTTTCCCATTAGGCAATTGAGCTCTATAAACACTACCATAACCACCGGTCCCAATGCAATATTTGATGTCGAAGTCTTCGGTTGCATTGATTATGTCTTCATATGCAATTCTCCCATCATAATTCCATATTGACAAGAAATCTCCATTTTTTTCAATTGTCTCTGATTGCTTGCTCTTCAGTCTACGTCGAAACATGGAGCAATACCCAAGGATTAAAAAGAAAATGAATGCCGTAGCCATTAGTGGTATAAGGACAGTCATAAGCATTCCTCTGGAAACAACATTCTTTCCTAAATCTTCATTGCCTTGGAAAAATCCATAAGGAGCTAGGTTTTTTGGAATATTCCCAGTGAGATGATTGTATGACAAGTCGATGTGACTTAAGTTTAAAAGCATTTTAAATTTGGGAACTGGACCATCAAGAGAATTGCTCGCAAGATTAAGATACATTAACATGGACAAACTCTCAAATTCATGAGGGATTTTTCCAAAAAAGTTGTTAAAGCTCAAATCTAGATGAGTGAGACTCTTTAGGAATCCTATTTCTAATGGAATGGCACAGTTGAATTGATTCCTATGTAAATCGAGGTAGTTCAACCTCTTCAAACTTGCCAATTCAGCAGGGATAGGACAAACAATTTGATTAACATGAATGTCAATAACTTCTAACATGGTGAGATTTTGGAGACAAAGAGGCAATTCACCGGTTAGCTCATTAAGGGACAAGTCGAGGTGTCTGAGCTTTGGGAGTGCACATATCTGAAGGGGAATGATGCCAGTGAGGAAATTATGAGTCAGCCGAAGAGAGACAAGATTCAAGAGTAGAGAGAAATTCATGCTACTCAACTTTCTTTTGACCCTGTGTTTTTTCGTGCCTTCTTGTAGGGTGTTTATTTCGACAACACTTTGGGAATCATCGCATGAAATGCCAGGCCACCTGCAATATGATTCACCGAAGCTCGCAATGGCGTCAAGCCACCACCCACTCCGAAGAAGAACATCCAACTCTTCTGGGAATTTCAAACCTTCATTGCCTTTGAAATTTGTATAACGAATATTGAACAGATTATGTGGGACTATTCCCATGAGATGATTGTACGACATGTCAATGTAATCCAAGTTAGAAAGCTCTCTGAATTTGGGAATTGAACCATGAAGAGAATTATTCGCTAGATTAAGATAGCTTAACGTGAACAAACTCTCCAGTTCATAAGGGATTTCTCTGGAGAAGTTGTTATAGCTCAAATCTAGATAAGTGAGGCTCTTCAAATCTCCTATTTCCCTTGGAATGGAGCTAGTGAAAGAGTTTGAGCTCAGCCTCAACTCATTCAAGCTCTTCAAATTACCTAATTCTGACGGGATAGATCCACCAAATTGATTCTCTTCCATACTAAGATAGGCCAAGTTTGTCAAGTTCCCTATTTCCGAAGGAATGGATCCATTGAAGGAGTTCCGTTCCAAATAGAGATTCCTCAAGTTCCTCAATTTCGCTATAGATGAAGGAATGGGACTGATGAAGGAGTTGTCGTGTAAATCTAGAAACTTCAAGCTTGTCAAGTTCCCTATTTCCGGAGGAATAGATCCATGTAAGGAGTTTTCTTGCAAATAGAGATGCCTCAAGTTCCTCAATTTCGCTATAGATGAAGGAATGGGACCAACGAAGAAGTTGCCATGTAAATCTAGAAACTTCAAGCTTGTCAAGTTCCCTATTTCTGGAGGAATAGATCCATGTAAGGAGTTTGCTCCCAAATAGAGATGCACCAAGTTCTTTAATTTTGCCAGAGATGAAGGAATGGGACCGATGAAAGAGTTGTTACGTAAATCTAGAAATTTCAAGCTTGTCAAGTTCCCTATTTCTGGAGGAATAGATCCATGTAAGGAGTTTCTTTGCAAATAGAGATATGTCAAGTTCTTCAATTTCGCTAGAGTCGTGAGGATCGTGCCATTAAGCGAATTGAAACTAAGATCTAGATGGATCAGCTTCTTCAGATTTCCCAATTCATGAGGGATTGGACTATCGATTTGATTATTGTGAATGTCAAAAACTTCTAACATGGTGAGGTTTTGAAGACAAAGAGGTAACTCACCAGTTAGGTAATCGTTGGACAAATTGAGTACCCTGAGCTTGGGGAGTGCACATATTTGAAGGGGAATGATAGTGAAGAGGTGATTACCAGTCAGCCGAAGAGGTGAGATTCGGGAGCAGAGAGAAATCCATGCTGCTCAAATTAACTGCAACTGCGAAGTCGTCTGGTTGTGATATCTTCATTTCGACAACGCTTCCAGAATTGTCGCACGAAATGCCAAGCCACCTGCAATGCGACACGGAAGTGTTGCTCGTCATATAGCGAGGCCACCACCCACTGCTAAGAAGAGCATCTGCCTCTGTTTGGTGGCAAGGTCAGGGAAGTTGTGGGACAGAGGCAGTGCAATAAAGATCCATGTAGCTGCGGTCATCTGCTGGAGAACGTACAAGCCGACGGGTTTGCTTATAGGATTCAAATGAATCACTTGGAATACCTTCACGCTTTGCAGAGAGAGAGAGGATTTCTTTCTTCTTTTTGCTTGGGAAGTGGAAGGCCTAAGTTTGCCGTGATATATAGAAAGGGCCAATCCCGAAAAAAAAATTTGTGGAGAGCAATTCAACATAACGACTTGGAAGTCTCCCAATCTCTTTCCGTTGGAGACTTTTTAACCTGTGGTCACGGGGCGGTGGGGCCCCGGAGTTTTTGTGCTGATCCAATTCACACTTTCCATTCCGTGAACCAGACGCACAAGGATGATTGCTACCCCTCGGTCTCTCGCATTTTATACTCAAATCCACCCTTTCATTTTATACCCCAATTTTCATTTTATACTCAAATCTATACTAAATTCTTTTTTTATCTCTTAAAAATCACCCACTCTCACTTTATAGGCAAATTTGGCCCACGTTATTTATCTTTTAACATTACTGTTAAATTCTAATGTGTCATTTTTATTCATATATTTCTCTCTTTCTCCGTCGATGTGAAACTTCGGCTTAATTAATAATTTATTATAAAAAAAAAAAAAAAAAGAATTTTATCTTCTTATGTTCGTTTTCTTCTTCATCTTTCCTTGCAACCTCCATTAAGGGAGGTGCTTGAGCTCAAAACAAAAGCAGCCCATACCCAAACCTATTCGATTCAGCAAAGAATCACTGCAAACGATGCCACATCAGTGGAAGTAGATAGTCAGTAAAAAGCCTTTGATGCAGCCAGTTACCAAACAAGAGGTCCGAGCTCCTCCTCGTCGCTGTTCATCATCTTCTTCGCAAGGACTCGCGTGGGCACAGCTTTACCAGCTCTCACCTATCGCTTTACTTGACTTTGGTCTCCATAGAGTGGGCCTAATGGACTTCACATCCAATATCAAGAATGACCTTTCCAAAGAGGACTTTGTGATCAAGATAATTTGGTCATGGCTATCTCCTTAATCAAATCATTTTGTTTTCAAGCCTCGAATTATTGGTTAAGTGATTAAATATTTAATTTATATACGATAGATTTCATCATTACGTCTCATATTTAGAAGGAATTCGACCACCACTCTTGGATAGAGCATTACTAGATACATATGAACAAATGAATTGCAGGCATTCGTGTCATTTGTCTCAATTGAACGGTCCAAAATACTTTGTATTGTCACAAAGACAAATAAAATAAAATAAAAACTAACAATAGGTTTTTGGGGTTTTGACATCAAGTCAATTACCGTTATATCCATGAGCTAATACCTTGTTTGATTGCTCAATGTAAACAACATTGGCTCTTATATCCCACGAGTTGCTCTGACTGACTTAATAATAGTTAAATTTCACCGAGACACCATACAAAATAAACTGAGCAATCGCTAGAGATAAAATCTTGAGTGATTTGTTATGACATCGCTTGAATTTCATGGCTTCCAACCATTGCTTACTCGACAAAATTGGATGAAATAAAAAAAAAACATTAACAATGTCATCATTTTTTTACGGCACTCACTTTAATGTGATAACTTTTTAGTGATCATTTAATTGTCATAATTTCTAAAAGCGGATCATTTAAGTTTACATCGATGATTGTCTTGCTGGTAATTCTTACATGACATTACTTTCAGTGAGCCCGTTGGATTATTTAATATTAAATTAATGCCATAATGAATTTTCAAGTAAGGAAAATTGTCGATGTAATTTTAGTTATTCGGTTTCAAAAGTTATGGCACTAATTTTTTGACAAGAAAAATAATCTATTCATGCAATCTCTAAATTTAGTAGTTTTATGATTCGATTAGAATTTAAACAGTATACCGGCCAAAAAAAAACAGGACTTAAGCCACCATGCATGCATGAATGGAACTTGTACCCATCCATCGAGAAGTCAAGGTCTTTTGGAGTTTCGTGCGTGTTGACTTCTGGATCAATACGTGCTCAATGGTTCGTGGAAAGTCATACGTGCTCAATGGTTCGTGGAAAGTCATGGTCTTTGCCAAACTTCTATTGATGATATCTGGCCCCAAAAATTTCTAACGTGTCATATTGGAAAGGTCACGGACCAATTTTCAGCCTTTTCTTCTTTTAAGAAATTGCAAGGAATTGCAGTTCCTTGTATGGTCAATGGAACAAAAAGACTAGAGTCAAAAACAACTTCCGACATACTTTGCTTAAGTTCGACTTTGGCAGCCCGAAAACCTATTTACAAGTTTTCCACCCCATTAATATCTTTTAAGAGTCTTCTCTCATTTGATTTCTTACCCTCGTGTAATATGTCGTGTTCAACCAATTTGAGAACTTGCATTAATTATTGAGTACATACAGACAAATGAAGTTTTAATAGGACAATCGGAAAAATTCAATAAAGTCGATATGTGACTGGTTTTTTCTATGGCTTTTGATATTCCTCCTTAAATGGTCAATATGGGTCCTTCAAATCACTCAAGAGTAATTATACTTGGGTTTCTACCAAGAAGGAGTTTCTATCAAAAAGTACCCTAAACAATGAAATTTATCCAGGATACCAATTTTCTTCTATATTGAGAATGTACTTAGTCAATTTAGCTGTTAAAAAGACCGTGAAAATATTGATGCGTCAATTAGATTTTGACAGAGCTATGCCAATGAGATTACCTAGAATGGTTCAGCTATTGGCATTTTTCTTCTTAAAATTTATAGTTCTAAAGAGGACTCTATGATCAAAATAATTTGGTGACAACTTACATCTTAATTCAAATCATAACATTCAATTATTGGCAGAGTATTAAACATTTAATATAGACATGATAGATTTGTTCCTAATATCTCATGTTCAGATTAACCTCCCTGGCCATCCGGTGGAGGGAGCTTTACTAGATGCATGTGAACAGGTTAATTGTATGCATTAGCAACATTTGTTTAAGTTGAACAACGTTGATGCTTTGTTAATGTAAAAAAAAATTAATAACTTGTTTCGAACAAGATGTCAAGGTGGTCGAACCTGTGATAACAAGTCAATTAGCCTTATGTTTCACAAGCTAATAACTTGTTTGATTACTCAATGTAAACAAAATTACTTGTTTTATCCCATGAGCTGCTCTAACTAGCTTAATGGAAGTTAAAATTCAAGTTCAATTGAATTATGCAGTTTTGGATCTCAATAAAGTTAGACAAGATAAGGATATTGACAATACCATAACTTTAACATAGCTCTCAATCTGATGCCGTACATTTCTAAGTAATTGTTTAAGTGTCACATTTTTCAAAAGAACATTATTTAAATCACATTGGTGATTTTTTTGCCGAAAATTCCTGCACTGCATTAATTTCCTAGGCACCACGTTGGGTAATTTATTATTAAATTAATCCCACAATGGATTTTCAAGCAAGGATATCGCCAATGTAACTTAATTGATTGGTTTTCAAAAAATTATGCCACTCATTTTGGGGCAAACAAAACATACTGCTCATGCAAATCTCTGATTTTTGCGGTTTATGATTCAATTAGAATCCAGACAAGCATTCCAGCCAAAAAAATAAAAAGAATTTAGACCAGCATGCATGTTATAGATGTACGCATGCATGTATGGACCTAAACCTAAGACCGGGGTCCATTGACTTGGACCAAGGCACAAGCATCAAGGTCTTGCATCCGAGCGCTAGTGATCGGGGCATAGGAACCGGGCACCTAAGCATGAGCACTGGGGCCCCACCCCGACCTTTGTGGACCTGGGCCCAGCCGTCAAGGACCCATGCACAAGTGTCATGCATTGAAATGTCTAAACCAAACATTGGATTACTTAATATTAAACTAATGCCACAATGGATTTTCAAGTAAAAAAAATCACCGATGTAATTGGAGTGATTAGTTTTTAAAAGTTATAGCACTAATTTCATTTTGCTCAGCCGAATCTCTAAATTTCACAGTTTTATGATTCAATGAGAATTTAAACAAGCTATATTGGCCGCAAGGAACCCAAAAAAAGAAAAGAAAAATAAGAATGTAAACAAGCATGCATCTATGGAGGGAACTTGTACACGTCCATCAAGGAGTCAAGATCTTTTGGGGTTTCATGTGTATTGACTTTCGGGTCAGTACATGTTCAATGGTTCATGGAAAGCCATGGTCTTTATCGTTGATGTCTAAAAATTTCTAACCCATCATGAGGGAAAGGTCATGGACCAATTTTTCCGCTTTTTCTTCTTTTGACCAACAAGCGATCTTCGTAATACCCCACCAATTACACTAACCGTGCACTCCAATCTTACCGGAACTGTCCTATGTAAAGTGCCTCTCATGACTCCTCTAACCTAGCATACACAAAGTTCAATACACGACTTAAATTGTAGATGCCGTATTAAATTCCAGAAAAATTATAAATGCCCATGATCGTTAATAGGAGCCAAGTTATCAATATGGAGGAAACCTCTTTTCATGGTGCACAGTTTCAATTGACATCCCCTCGACAATCTTGTAGTTTATGAAATCTGATGGCCTTCCACTTTGACTTCCTATGTCTTAGAAATATTCCGCTATAGTTAGGATAGTCAAACCAACTCTCATACGAGTGCTAAGGGAGGGTTACATTCATCTAACCATAGACTAGAGCTACCGTAGATCCTGCAATATTTTGTTCATTAATTACTCCAGATTCTTTTATTTCCATGTAAAGATTATCTCCTTCACAAGCTGGCTTCCCTTTTCTCCGTCCTTCTCATAGATTTCACAAGCCATTTGGGTCTTTCAATTTCACGTGAAACATATGCTATGGAGATATCAATATGATTTCAGATGTATAACCTATCATCCCTGCCTTCCACTCAAATCTGCTTCCATGCCCTCTTGTAGCATCCTCTTGGATGAAAGACAACGTGGAGGAGGTTGAGCATCTTCAAGGCATACATTTGGTAGTGAAGTTTTACGTAAGCCCGAATTCCTACTAAACAAGTCATTTGGAAAAGTGCTCAAGTGAGTTGGGTCTTGAAGAGGTCCAAGTATCCAAGAGATGCCAAATCACAGTACTCTAGGAATTCCCTATTAAGCTTGTTTGAAGATAGATCAAGTCGTTCAAGATCAATTTAAGTTGGAGGGGACAGAACCTGTAAGGTGATCGTATGAAAGGTTGAGCCTTACAAGATGGTGAAGATATTCAAAGACTCTTCCAGGTATACATCTTTGAAAAGAATTGCGCGACAACTCAATGCTTGTGAGAACTAGCTCAATCTCTGGCTCTTTTATCGTCACAGTCACAGCATTTTCATAAAACATCCCTCTAAAGTTCCATGCGTTGTACAATGATTTGTCTTGCCGATTTTCTCTATTTCTCATTCCTTCAAGGTTCATTATGAAGTCAAGGCGTAACTTCAAACTTGGGAGGCCTATCAGTTCAAAAGGCCGGCCTAGGTCTGCTCACAAATGTGTGGGCTTGGCCCAAATCTGTACCCTTTCATGTGGGCTCAATCAACAAGTTTGACGGAGCTTTACCAGTGTCACCCTGTCGTTCTGTCTGCAGTTTGGTACTCGAGAACAAAGTGCATGATCTCCCGTTGCTAGTTGCTACCCCTCAGATTGGTTTTGGTTTGCATGAGCCGTGCTAGACCCGAAATTCCGAATGCATACATAGGGACAAATCCACAGGATTAGAAAAGACAGTAAGAAGGAAGTATCAGCAGCGCCGGGGATGGGTTCCGGCACATGCCTCAAGAGGGAAACGGAATTCTTTTGCCGTGCTTTATGTCTGGTCAGACGATTTGGTTACCTACTTATGTTCACGATTCATATTATCCATCCAACGGTAGCACCTAATGGTTTTTTCTCAAGAGATTGCGCGTCGCCGGTCTTTCATGCTGCTTCATCGAGTGTGTTCGTTTGGAATGAAATCAGGGAGAGGTTTCCCTACTCCTTTCGCAGTCCATCAGGAGTTATAGTTCTTGCTTGCCTGAATAAGTCCACCCCTCAAATTGGAAGGAAAAAAAAAAAAAGACCATGAGATAAGAAACAATACAGAAGAGAGAATTGTGCAAGTTCCGGTGTATTCCTCTGTACACTGCTGTATGGAATAATGAAAAGTACACGAGCCCATTTATAAGTTTTATTAGATGATTATCTAATTCAACAAAATGATCAAGGATATACAATCAAAGTGCTATATGGAAAATTAAGTGAATTATCCAAACATCTTTAACATTCCCTCAATCTCAATGTGACGTTAAAGAACTTGTCGGGAAGACTCCCTATGACATTTTAACGATCACGAAATTATCCTTTGGCTTAATACCTATTTGATTGATGCATATGTTCATTACAATGAAATTGTAATCATTTCGAAAAGACTTTGATAATATCATTAGTTCAAACAGTATGCTCGCTGAGTTAAAAGATGATTCATGATGAATTAATCATTTGCGATCCAACTCATAATGATGATATCAAGCATGAATCAAAATCAAAGACCGGTCGAAATATCTATCAATTAGATGGAAATATCAATCTCACACGCACCCTGCAAAAGACACGTTGATTTTGGCTTTCTATCTTGGGGTTGGTACCAAGGATCAATCTCGTGACCAGCTGATATTGAATGGTCCTACGATGGCAAGCGACATTAATGGCTGAGCCCGTGGGGTTGAATTTAGGCAAAGTGCATGGTTTCCCAATTGATCAAATCAAAATAGGCACTTATCTTACTTCACTTCCTCGTTTGGACTATGGTGGGCAAAGCAACGAAATATAATTAAAATAAACTAAACCTATAATATCTTTTTCTATGTGGACCGGTTCATGGCCACTGAATTATCCCTAAATATCTTGGGATAAGATCATTCAACATAATCCGTGCCAAAAGTCTCTAATTGCCTTAGATCTAGGCATTACTTTCTCTTGAGTTTTTGTCAAATACCTAGATTTCATCCCACCTCGAATCTCGCATTATCCGCTCTTCCACAGACGAGCTTGAAGATAGAATAGACCTTTGCTCGACCCCTTCCTTCAAGATGGGGGCCCTTCTTCGGCTGATGAATTTCCTGCTTTCACTAATTTCTCATCAAATCAATGATGCAATTGATACATACCAACCCCTTTTCTTTTTTTCTCATTGGCGAATTGTATTACTTGACCTAAACTGAATTTCAAACGAATCAGAGCGAACTTATCAAGGACGAGGTCGATTAAACATGTTCGTGTCAATTCTCGTGTATCCAATAGTCACGTAAGAGATCGGGACCTTGGATAGAAGTGCAAGCAAGTTCGCACATCTTCCGCTCTTCCAAAGGCGAGCTTGAAGATTGAATAGACCTTTGCTTGGCCCCTTCCTTCAAGAGGCCAGCCCCTTCCTTAGCCGACGAATTTCTACTCTCACTAATTTCTCATCAAACCAATGATGCAGCTGATATGTACCAACTCTCCTTTTTATTTTTCTCATTGCCGAATTGCATTACTCAACCTAAACTGAATTTCAAACGAATCAAAACGAATTTATCAAGTATAAGGTTGATTAAGTGCGTCCGCGTCGGGTCTCGTGTATCTACTAGCCACGTGAGAAATCGGGACCTTTGATAGGAATGCAAGCAAGTCCTCTTCGAACTAGCCACGTCATATAATAGATTTCGATTTCCTCATGATCGAAGCATGTGCATCATGATGGGATCGATTCAAACGCCGCTAGATAAGAATAAGACCTGCGGGAACGAGACTAAAACATCATCATCACCTTCTCGATCTTGCATGGATGCTTTTCAAGATGACCGCAGCAGCCACGGTAACTCATCTCCATTGGTCAGCTTCCTCATGCACCAAGGGGACGCCGCCACGTGGCTGTTCCCTGTCGTGGCGTCAAGCTGGAACGGAGGGGGACAAGGGCCCACCTGCTCAACTTAGGGAGCTCAGGTGCAGGTTACTTAGTCAAATTAAGGAAACCCACAATTAAATCTAGACAATGAGATTTGTTTATGGGTGCCCCGCCTTCGTTGCCGACGGCCAATCGGGCGCCCCCAAGTTGTTCAAAGTTTGGTTGGCTTCCCCGTCGGCAAATGGCGGCACTGTCTCTTTCCTAGGGTCCTTTCGAGCATGATCCCCTCCGACGTGGAGGATTAATTTCGTTGACGGACCGTCGGATCTCGGCCGTCGGATCCACGGAGGTTGCCCAAATTTAGGGAATTCCTCGAGGTAGCCAATGCTGCCACGACTTGTAAAAATGGTGGGTCGATTGGGAAATTTCTGTCCTCTTCCTCCCCTCCTGAAAAAGAAATGTGTGGCGGCACTTTTTCTGCATTATGAATCTTCATCTTATGGCCACAGAGATTGACATGTTCCAAAAGATATATGTAAAAACTATGTATCGTATGTCAAATTTGACGTTTGATTTATGAGGGCGTATTTCCAACTGATAAAAGGGAGCTCCAAGCTGCCAATAATTCACAATTGTTTAGGCTAAAGAAAGGATTGCACTAACTCTTCGTGCCTATCTTTCAACGTCAACTCTTTGTCCTTAATGAACCGATTCCACAGCTTTCCAATATGCGAATATCTTGACCTAAATGTTCAATTAAATATTGTGCTAACAAATTGGGGAATAAACAAGATATGATTCGCGGCGATTTACTAAGTAAAATAACAATTAACGTGACTTATGTTTGTCGTTAGTCGATATATTTATGTTTTCGTGTGAAATCAGGTCACTTTCTCCTTATTTGTGCGCAACACATGGATCTTCGATTAGTCTGTTCAGTCTCGTGACTAAATGGTCCGTCGAGCTCACTTTTTCATGCCCGAGCTTGGCTCCGGCATGAGATCGTCCCAATTAATCTCGACTCATTTGTAGATGCACGAGCTTAGAACATGCCGTCCTGATTTGAGATGGTACAAAACTTATCCACCGGCAGGATGGCCCGAACACAGGAGATAGGAGCAGTATTCCCCCACCACCAATAATTGTAAGAATGGCAAGCCCACTGATTCTCCCTAAAAGGTAAGCAACCGGGGGGGCATAGGCCACATACCCCTTTTAAGGGAAACAAGGTCAAACAAGACAGGAACGTATCGGTTTCGAGCTGGGATTTGAGATTGGATTCGCTTTGTCAAAGCGGCTCGATGCGACTTTGACGAATTTGGCTCAGTTAAAAGCGAAACAGAACATGAACTTGACTTAGGCAGATCGGGACTATCGAGAAAGTAAAGAAGTCAGATTGAATCGTGTGAATTAGAACCAAATGTATGGTACCTTGCGACAGCATCCACACCATTATGGAGGCCAAGTAAACGAATCTCTATAAAATACGTTTTCAGACGGCATCGCTTGTATTTATTTAGACATTGGTTTATGCCATGATAGGAACTTCGATTGTTTCCGGGGGTTAATAACACCGTGAGTAGCTGATTGAAGTTCAACGGAATGACGTGTTGGGTACATGAACGAACGGTATGTACATACACATGCCTCATGATGATTCTTGATTGGGTTACGGTTAAAAAGATCCTGGAGGCTTCTGACTTGAGCAGAACAAATGGGTATTTTCTCGTTGTTCAGGCTCTTCTGCAGAACTTATCTCAGGGGATGTGTGTCCAATGACTTCGTAATTAAGGTTGCGAAACAGACCGCATCGGCCTCAGGAGTTCAACCTAGGAAGCAATTGACATGCTTCTACGTAAATCAAACGTGCGGTATAATTGGGGTAGGACAAATTTCAGGTTCTGGTCTCGTTTATCAGCTGAATTTCCTAACTACAGTAGGTTCTGGAAGATCTTGATTGAACAGATAGAGCTCAAGTCGCCATCTTTATCATTGTTTCGCTGCAAAAGATGCCTTCTCATTTTGAAGGGGAGCAAAGGTTGGGAACCCGTTTGTATCTCGGGGAACATAGTTGAAACTTTCCTGTTTTGACTTTAGGAGAAATCAGATATAGATTAAAACCATAAAATAATAATTAACACGTCTGAACGCTTGGAACTTGCCCACCAAGTTGCCGTACAGCCTACGCTTCTGTTCTTCCAGCAGAGCAAGTATTTAGAGAGGTGTGTTGCTCCAAAACCAAAAGATTTTCTGTTGTTGAGAAGATTTCTGCACCAAAGGCCTCTTTTCACCTTCTCAAATATCAGCACCTGATCCAAAGGCTATTCGAAAGCCTCTCTTGCCCTCCATTGAACTCCAGATTTTTCAATCGATTCACCATTCAGAACCTCGAAGGACCGTCTGAAACTATCAGGACTTTTAATAAGAGGTTATGATGAGCGACGCGGTGATTTTTGAAGAGGATGAACAAATGGAATTGCCTCCAGGGTTCCGATTCCACCCGACCGACGAAGAGCTGATCACTCACTACCTCACCCCGAAAGTTCTCAACGGCAGCTTCCATGCCAGAGCCATGGGGGAGGTCGATTTGAACAAGTGCGAACCGTGGGAGTTGCCTGGTAATAAATACACCTTAAGCCCTGCATCTCTAGGCTCAAATTTATTCTTCTTGTCGTTTCTTTCGATTTGTCATAGAACGATGTGCTAATGTGTTCGTCTAAACATTGTTCGGCTGCGAAGGGAGAGCGAAAATGGGCGAAAAGGAATGGTACTTCTTCTGCGTGAGAGACAGGAAGTACCCCACCGGAATGAGGACGAACAGAGCGACTGAAGCCGGCTATTGGAAAGCCACCGGTAAAGACAAGGAGATCTATAGGATGAAGAAGGTGGTCGGGATGAAGAAAACTCTGGTTTTCTACATGGGCAGAGCTCCTAATGGCCAGAAGACCAACTGGGTCATGCATGAATTCAGACTAGAAGATGGACATTATCAACACCATCTTTCCAACCCACGAAAGGTACGGCGCTGCCGGAAGCTATGCCGCAGAGTTTTAATCAGCTCATTGTGTTCTAGACCATTTTCCATTAGGCCATCGAACCGCCAGAGCAGTTTCGAATACAAGATCATCGCCTCGAGCGTCCTAATTCTCAAAAACTCGATTTGCTCACCTCAGATTTTGATGACTGTGTTCCTCTTACCTTTTGCAGAACGACTGGGTCATTTGCAGAATCGTCGAAAAAAGACACGATGGGAAGAAAGCTGATCAGCCTGCGGCTCTGTCCGGCGGCCTAGAGAGGCTGAGCTCGTTCGACAACGAACCGAGGCCATCTCTCTTGCCTCTGCCTCCATTGGTGGAGTCATCTCCATTCACCACCGCCTCCTTCTCCGATCGAGCGGAGGATCACAACACTCAGAAGACTCCCCTCTTCCCTTCTCCGTCTCCATCGGAGCTAGACCCGTCTCTCAACCGCGCCCCTTCGTTCAACTGGTCCGACGCGGTCCTCATGCACGAGCAGTCGATTCTGAGGATGCTGCTGGAGAACTCGGCGTCGAGCGCCAAGGCCGAGTACGCGGATTTCTCCCAAGTGGGGTGCCCGAGCAGAGAGACGACGATGCAGACGTCTTTTCAGTGCGATGTGGATTGCCTTTGGAGAAACTGAAGGTTGGAGATGAAACATTAGGCATCAAGCGGAGGTCGTTTAGATGATTCGAATCTCTTTTTGCTTTTCTGGTTTGTTCTTCATGGGTGGACAGTGGGGAGACTCACTGTTTTGAAGAGGCCCTTTTGTGTTTGTGCGTGTGCCTGTAGTTGCCGGGTGTCTCAGCACCTTCGTAAAGTTTTTCTTTTTCTGCTGTTTTGTCCGTACTTAGATGTATATACAAGGTGAAAAGCCAAGGATAATGTTCAACCGGTGATCATTATTGAAGAAATTGTGGAAAAAGTTTTCTTGGAAAACATTTTCCAGAAAACAAACACAGCCCGAATCCCTCTTAGACTCTAACTATGGATACCGTAATTCTTAATTTTGCAACTGTTTCAATATATTCCCTAACATACTCGAAATGGTTATTTTCTGGTCATATATCTAATTACAATTCTGTTCGCTGCTTTTTCACTCGAATGTGAAGGGTGAAATAGAGTTCCACACGATCGCGTATGAGGTCGATGTCCAACTATAGGAAACCAATTTTATTCATTGGTCTTAACTTTTGAATAGAACTCCAATTAGCTAGATTTCTTTTTAAAGGCCGAGAGGCACTTTGGAGTTTCTTTCTGTGGCATATGGACCAAACCTTAAATTTTCCAACCCGATTAGCCCATCTGACCATCCATTCTGAGTATTGGGCTCGCTAATTAGTGCATGAGATTTGGGTAGGCACAAGCCTTCCTTCGTCTTTTCCAACCCTGTGTTCCTCTGGATTTGCTAGATCGAATTAATGGAAGCAAAGACGCACCAAACCCGAATATCGCGAAAGACCTAGTCATCTAAGCACATCCATTGCCTAGCAAACTCGAACCGGATCTGATCAATGAGCTGGCCAGACCCTTGTGTGACCTGCCCCGCCCATGATATAAAAATTAACGTTTTCAAAATATCATCGGGCCTGAGAGGGCTTGACTGGCCTAAGCGGGCGGGCTGAGCCGGAGGGGGAATATGGTTATCTAGGCCCGACCGAATTGTTACTCGGGCCTTCATACATTAAAGTGCTTGGTGCATTGAGGAATTATCATGCCCCTGATCTTCTGTTTCCCCGGATACTCGATCTTATCAAATCGGAGTAGGAATAAAGAATTCTCAGTCTTATCCGATAGGAAGAATGATAGCACATCTCAATTTGACTGTCCTGAAGATATATCCAGACAAAAGAGATGGCTTGTACCTTGTTCACAGAGTAGAATATGTTATCAATTTAGACTTCGACACCACACGGTTCGAATAAAAAATGAAATCACGTCGCCTCGAAAAGATACCTTGAGCCAGCTTTCATCTGCCAAATGAAAACCCATGACTAATTATACCGCCTAGAGGCTAGAGCCAATAAAACCATTATTGCCGTTAGCAATGTCACCCGCGCATGATCATGTAAAATCGCACCGGTTCGCATTCATGGTTCAAGGTTTTCTTCGATTTGATTTTTATAAAATCCCAACCCCAACGTAGATCATGTGGACCAACAGCTTAACTCTCTGTACTTGCCAAGCAGATGTTTCTATTGTCCAGGTGGGGGAGACCGATTCATTGCTTCTGAGAACACTGTACCTTTAACATGTACCAAAGGCTCATTCACTGCTTCAGGCCTGCATCAAGGACAGATCACTGCTCATCTAATAAGGTATGTCTTTACAAATTCTTGAGCTTGTGCAAGTATTTGATTGGACCGTCAAACGGATGAATTAGATAAAATCGAAAATGATCTGACTTAAAGTAATTTATTTAATTTATTTTGATCAATTTTCATATAATATTGCAATATAAATCTAACGATTCATACATGACTCGACTTATATTATTTAAACACTTACGTGTTTAATTAAATTTCATAATCAAACTGAGGTGAGCGAGTGCAAAATCAAATGAGAGCAAGAGAAAGCGAAGAAAGAGTCATGGAGGCGATTTATATCAAGTTGCAAATCTATTCAACATCCATATTATTTTTCGTTTTACCTTTATAAATCCATTTATGACTTAGTTATAACCATTATGCTGATCAAATATGGATTAAAAAATGTGATTACGACTCTTTCGACAAGTCTATGGTCTACCCACGGATTCACTCGAAAGATAAAACCATTGGATTGAGGAAACATGCCAAGCCAGGCACATGACAAAACAACGACGGATGAGAAAGCCAGAGGGAAGGTACAAACGGCTGTTTAGCATGTAACTTTTAAAACACGTTCCATAAGACTGGACAATGCTAACTCAGAGTCATGTGAAAACGATTCATCTTGACTTTAGGAGCGAAAGGAGGCATCTAATTAGACAGACTAAAAGAAACATGGTATTCGTCCGAAAGCCATCAACTACCGTTCTAGTTGATTATGATTTCGCTTTGACGAAGAAAATGTGACGAAGAAAATGTCTAAAGGTCTTCTTTTTTTTATGACTATGGCGAATCACGCGCACGTCTTATCGCCGACCCCAGTTGCCATTTCAGCAATGCAGTGGCGACCGGCCACCATGTGCTTGGATTTTTCGCAGAGCACGAAGCCTCGGTTGGTTCCCGCATCCCAAAAGCATCTTCTGCGCCGATGCTTCCACCGCCCATGTGTCCCCAGTCAAAGTACTGTCCCCTAAAGTTCGCGAGAAATTCTCTGTTGTCCGAATACGAACAGCTACAAGGAGCAATAGGGTGACTTGCTGTGTACCACCGTACCATAAGTCCACCGCGAGTGTCTCTGATCTGAGCTCGTCGTTGGCCACCATGGTCAATGGGGGCGTTCTATGCATTTTCGTATTAGTCTTGCCTTTGCGGAATTTTCTAGACGGTCTTGTCTCGTGTACCGATAACGTGTGCTTGTGCTGACGGTTCCTTAATGTACATTACTTGTAATGTTGATCAATGCGACTGAGTAGGACATTTCCGCACTAGCCATTTACATTTGTTGCTTTCTCACGAAGGATCCCGTGAATAGCCTGCGCGACTTAGCATCGAGGCATTGCACGTGTAGAATGGCAAATGTGCTACTGGTGACCAATGGCTGTGTGTGCTGCACATTCCTTTAAATTAGGCTAACGATTTGGACCGTGACATTTAGTAGTGAGGCCTGAGTAATTTATGATAGCATGTTTGCATAATAGTTTCATCCCCATTAAATATTTTTCTACGATGTTTGAAGGCTGCGTAGTAATTATTTCAGGGAGCATTTCGTTTACATTCTTTTGTTAGGAAAAAAAATGCATTAGAAGAAACGCGTTTGGTAAATTTTTGTTAGGAAACAAATTTGTTAGAACGGGTTTGGAACAGAAATGAAAACGAGAAAAAGTTGTTTTTTTGTTAGGGAACAATTTTAAGAAACACTTTTTTTTTTTTCTTTTTCTTTTCTTTCTTTTTCTTCTTCTTCTTCCTCTTCCTCCTCCTCCTCCCACCCCCTCAGCCGCCCCATCGCCGCCCCATCGCCGCCGCGGGCGAGGTCCAGCCCGAGCTCGCCGCGCCTCGCCGGACCGGGCGAGGTCCGGCAGCGAGCTCAGGAGCCTCGCCCGCCACCGGCGAGGCCTCACGAGCCGGGCGAACCTCGCCCGGGCGGCGCGAGGCCGCGCGAGCCTCGCCGGCCACCGGCGAGGCCGAGCCTCGTCGATGGCGGCCGGCGCGAGGCTCCGGCGAGCTCGTCGGTGGCGGCGGCGCGAGGCTCCGGCGAGCTCGCGGAGCCTCGCGGCGGCACCAACAAAAGAAGGGAGAAAAAAAAAGGAAAGAAAAAAGAAAAATCAAAAATCAAAAAATCAAAAAATTAGAAATTTTTACCAAACGTGTTTACGTTAGGAGTAAAAATTTTGAACCGTTATCAAACACCCTCAAATCTTTCAAAAGCGGTTAGGGAACGAAACAAGAAAAACATTTACGGAAAAGCGATTTAGAGAATAGAAACGTTCTTACGCAGACCGCTTACCCAGAAGTAAAAGCATCTTGTATGCGTCCCAATAGAGTGAAAACCTTGCACCTTATTCTCGAGTCAATTTCGTGTATTTCTTCAAAAAAAAAAATTAACATAGATGCACATTTTATATGACATCTTCGTGAGTAGATCCATACCCACCATCCATGATCAATACAATTTGCTCACATCTATAAGATTTAACGACTAGAGTGGATCGGTGAGTTGCTAACTCGAATTTGCTCCGATCGACTCGTGATTATTGTCGGATCTATAGGTTTTAATGGCTCAACATTAGTGAGACGTCTCTTTAATTTATGTGTAACGGTTGTGTCTCTTCAATTCATATCCTAATTGTTGCAACGATGGACTAATGACTCTTGTAGCTTCCAAGTTTGATATTATTGTTATTAAGGGTTAATGGCTCAACTAATATGTGCGTAACCGACATGAGTCTTTAGTTCATGTCCTTTCAATTTTCTGCTGTCGTTTCCCTTTGAAAATAGTCATGCTCCATAGTTCAAAATAACAATGAATTAAAAAAAAAAATCCTCAAAGCACTCCTCTAGTTTTCTTTATAGTCATTTTCTAAGTGTGTCAATTCCAATAAGTGTTCAACATAATTCTATTTGTATAATGTTGATATATATAGGTTTGAGATGTTGTATCTTATGAGACAAAGTTCGTAAAGCTATTTAGCACTATCGGCAAAAACTAATCACTTAAGGAGATTTGATTAACTGTACCTCAACTGCTGTTTATTTTGTTATCGCTTTCTCATAATTATGTTGCGTGTTTTTCTCCAATACATGATTAAGACTTCCAACACATTTCAATACTAATTATTCATGCTTTTTACACTAAGATTGATTTTTGAAGAATCTATATTTACATGAATATGTCGTTTATTTTCTTTATTTCGAATGATGTGATCATCGGGCCAATCCCAAGCTAATGTGTCGAATGGCATTTGTCAAAGCTAGATTGTCAGAAGTATCGATATGTGATGACCCGTTTTGCTGTTCAACCACAGAAATCTCCTCCTTTTTTGAACATAAGGACCACATCCTCAATCAATCCTTAGTAGTCAACAACGTTCGATTAAATTAAAGAAAAACATCACTTTCGTTTTCACATCATTCTAGAATAGACTACTCCTTTGCCTCTAACTTCAAAGGAGGCCTAAACGACGCCATCCAGCCAAAAGGAAGCAGAAGAAAAAAAAGAAGGAAATGAGCCGCGAAAAATCTGAGAGGAATCAACTTGAGGTCGTCTTGTGCACATCCTAGAGTTTGGACCACCCTCGTCGACTAGGGCTACGAGTGGCTACCATCTTGATACTTGTCATTGGGTCTATTGAATCTATGCAAGTTCCATGTATTGGAGTAGGTAAATTAGGTGGATTTTACACGCGATTGATTAAAAATCGAGGGTCATGGTATATGGAGACCGCGTCAATACGATTTCAAGTGGGGATTAGATTCGACATTTTTCCTATATAAATAATTAACTATTGAATTCGGAATTCTCCGCGGTGGAGAAAGATGGTAAAACGTGGATCGAGTCAAATTGAGCGTGCCCTTTCTACCGTATGCTCTCTTGTCTCGTAGCCACCATCATGCTATCGCCAGGCCACCTTAAATTGCCGCCGTCACCATCAACATGTCGCCATCACCGTCTCTCTATTCACCAATTGAATCGCCACCATCCATCCTCTCTCTTTCTCTCTCTACCGACCACTCGCGCATCGTGGAAACACGTGACGTGGAAACACGATCCCATTCTAATGAAAGATGATACCAAGGCAAGTAACAAATTTCTTTTTGAAAAGTGATCGAGTGACATTTTTTTAAACATACGACATAATATATAGATACGTTATTCTTAAAAAAATAAAAAAATTTGACACGTTAAGATATATTATATATTAAATATATATTTTTATATATGCATAATTAATTTGTATTTTTATGATTATTTTAATCAAATTAATTTGATTCACAATCATAAATAAATAAATAACCTAGAATGAATTTAAACTAATAATATTAATCCACCATTTATTAATATCATTCACTATTTTAATTTTATAAATTCAAATCCATAAAATAATCCATAAAATATGAAATATATATATATTGGACTCGTGTGTTAGTGCATGTCATAAAATAAGAGAAAAAAATAAACTTATGGGGTGAATTGTGTGTCATGAGAAGTGGGAATTAGAAGATAAGATAATACTAATTTTTTTCTTCTTTCTCTCTTTATTATCTTTTTACATATTTACATTTTGACAATTCATATATTTAAATTTTTTAAAATTGACATCGTGTGTATCGAATCGTATGTTGGAATTCCAAACAATTTTAGACTAGAGTGTTGGGAGAGTCGCCAAGGTATTAGATTTCTTGATACCTATTAATCGAGTGCCGGAGAGTATAGAATATGTATTGGAGTGTCCTTTGACAAAAAACTCTTAAAGAGTGTGATGCTTCTAGATAGTCTTTAGTTTATAGTGGGAATAACAATATTGTTTTGAATCACAAAGAACTAAATAACAAATAATTTTAAATTATTGTGAGGTATATTATTTTGAGAATATATGACTCATAATAAATTGTTATTTTCACGTTGGCCCAAAAACTATTATGCTAGTAAAACTTATTTTTTATTCTTCGATAATCAAGTATCTAATTTTTTATATATTTAAAGTTTTTAATTGTAGCTCAATGTCAGGTCCCTGTTAAATACTGTCATGTGGTTTTGATGGTGTGGCCATCTTGCTTAGCAAAAGTTAAGGTCAACTATTGACGTGACTTGCTTAAAAGATCATATTGTAGCTATTTAGGTGTCCGGTGATGAGTGAAGAGAGAATGTCTTACTCATATGATTTCGGTCATTCAATATGTTTACAAGATACCCATATTGAATGCCAACACGAACACAATTATCTATCGATTTCAGTGTCCAATTGACATTTTTCATATGCTTTCATCACATTTTAAAAGTTGAGATACTTAATTGAACAAAAAAAGACATTTGAATACTCAATTGAAAAAAACGTGTGAAAGTTGAGATTTTATAAGCTCTAGTTGTTTCACAAAAATGAAAAATTTGGAAAATATTTTTCAAGAAATAATCGCTTTTATCTCTTAATATAATTAACTAATGAAAAATATTTTCATCATCCCATTTATTGCTAAAAACATTTATGTATATAATGGAAATATTTTTCGAAAACTAATTTTTTTTCGTTCAGTCAAGTATTTTAACTTTTCAAATGAGTGGAACATACGCACGATTTAAACAAAAAAATGAAATTTTGTGTGGTTCTGATTCAAGAAAGCCCACAAAAATGTCTCTGTAAATTCTAAAAGACAGCGAAGCATCGAAGGAAACGATGTCGACGTACCGCATTTCCCACGCTCTATCTGTTCCTCTCTTCTCGGTAATCTGATTATTCATGATACGTGGGGCCCACTTGCGCACGAGCCACCCTCGGGGTCCGGAAAATTAGAAAAAAATCGACAAAAACAAAATACCACGAAAGCTTAAAAAATATAGTGTCACCTAATATGATATTAGGTAGTATAAACTAATGAAATATGATTATTGATTGATCTTTATTCGCTCAACAGAATGTTTCCCGCGTCGACATGAAATTTCAAGTTTGCAAATGCCACAATAATGATTATGACCTCGGAATCTTCTTAATTATATCTTACATAAAATGATAATAAAATATCAAGTAATGACTTAAATGGTAAAAATGGATTTAGCTCCATAGTACTGTTAATTGGAGAGCTTTTGTAGCTAGAGTTCTACTTTAGGGTTAGCAAAAATAATTGAGATTAAAAGCTTAAAAAAAACTTTTGAACGTAAAAAATGAGTAAAATTTCATTTAAAAATTAACTTCAAATTGAAACGCTAAAGTTAAAAGATACCTTTATAAAAGACGAGCCATTCTGTAAAGAATAATAAGCATTTTAAAACACAAAATGAAATAAAAAGAAAGCAGCTATTTATTTGAATTGCCCGTATTTTTGTTGTTGGAAATTGCCCATATTTTGAGAAAGCATGAATCAAATCCAACACTTAATGTACATAATCTTTTTTCAAAAAAGGGCGAATTCACCTAACATCGAATCTAAAACATATATGATCCCTACATATATATATGCTAATTTTACGCTAATTTGCTTAACTATTTGCACGGGGGTCATTACTTATACAAAGAACGCAATAATGAATAATCATGACCTTATTTTTTTAATTCATTTTTACATTATATTAGAAAATAGAAAAATTCAGTTGTGAAGTTTTTTTTTATTTTTTTCTTGTAAAATAAAGTACTATATTTCTCATATCTTAGTATCGAAAATACAAAAAATCAGTTATGATTTTTAAAAAAATTATTGTCTTGCTGTAAATTAACGTACTACATTTCTCGTTATCTTAATTAGAGTCGATGCTAATTGTGACGAATAAATCTAAAAAAGAAAAAAAAATCTCATCTTCTCTCACCTACCTCGCTGCCATTGTTCTCTGCGTCACCAGAGTTCTTCCCCAACCCGCTCCCTTCTTAAAATAACCCGAGTTAGTTACAACCCTAACCACGGTCAAAATCCCGCCCGTAGAACCATATAACAGCGAAACGACGGGTAAGAAGCGCGTGTATTCTGTCTATTTAACCCATCGCGTATCTCTCGGGTTCCACGCATTTTCGTTTTTCCCACTTCACATTTTCAGCGCTTCCGCCAGAGAAGAGACGAGTGCCCCCTTGCGCCGCCGCCGCCGCCGCTTCAGCCATGGCCGTCCAGGATCCTTGCATCTCCAGATTACCTCCGCCTCGCCCTCTGCCTTCGAGTGCCGCTCCGATCCGGACTTCCGGAGCTCCCAGGCCGGAGGGCGCCCGCTACGGCCGGTTCAGCTGCCGGCCCAGCTCGGCGAGGCGGGCGGTGCTGTCGTCCGGCGGCCTGTCTTCTCTGATCTTCCGGTTCCCACCGAACTTCGTGCGCCAGCTCAGCACCAAGGCGCGGAGGAACTGCAGCAACATCGGGGTCGCCAGGTGGTGGCCGCGTCGTGGTCGAACAACAACGGTCCCGCCAACTCCGCCTCCGCCGCCTCGGGCGGGGCGCTCCGTCCCCCGCGGCGGCTATTGCCGGCGCTGCGGCCGCCGGTTGTTCCGGCGCTGGATTTCGTGGCCGGCGGGAGGCGCTGGCGGTGGATGGGCTCGAGAACGGGGACGGGCTGCCCCATGATTTGGGAACGCTCGAGGAGTCTTCGTTTTTGAGCTCCGATGGGAGTCTCACGGTTCACGCAGGTATGGATCTGTTGCTTGTCTGTGGGATTAAGCTCATTCAATGAAAAATGAAGACGATTGTGCGACGAGTTGTGGTTTGCATTTGTGGGAGCACACCATCTTCTTCTAATGGTCATTACTAGAGCTATGAGGGCCCTTATGCCATTATTAGGGTTCTATTGTTGATCTCCTGATTTGGTTACCGTCTTCCTTCTGGCATATTTCTCGACAGCAGGTCATTTATAGCTTTTGATTAAGTCAAATCTTGGGAATGTGAACAAGGAGCGGCTCTCTCTTATGTTTCTAGAGGAATACAACTTTAGTCTGGTGCATTTGCAAAGTTGGAGAATTTTTGTTGATATAAACCAGCTCCTTGATCAATTATAGCTTGGGGATCTTTCTTTTAGGGTGATTAGTTTAAGCTCATTTTGTTTTTACCAGTAATTAAGGATTTTTGATTATGCAGGTGAGAGATTAGGACGCGGCATTGTCACTGATGCAATTACCACACCTGTGGTCAATACTTCTGCTTATTTCTTTAAGAAAACTGCTGAGCTCATTGATTTCAAGGTAATAATATACCACAATGTATGATCTCTGTAAATTGATTTGCAGTTTGCCCTTTTCTTCATTGGGGTTCTTGTAATATCTAGTATTGGATATTGCCACAGGTATTGATGGAAGGGCTTATGCCTAATATCGTGTGATCTTTTTGCATTTATTTTGTTTCTCTTCATCTATATGGGAAACTTGCTGGCCTTTACTCTTCAATAGTATTGATGCCACTCATGACCTACATAACCCATTAGTATTTCCTTGATTCTGTGATAGGAAAAACGCCGTGCAAGTTTGAGTATGGGCGATATGGGAATCCAACCACGGTTGTGGCAGAAGAAAATCAGGTGTCTTATCTTCCTCTAACTTCCTGTTTTCAGTGTTATTGACACCTATCGTACAGGAGCTAATCGAGAGTTATGTTTCCTTTCAATGATGCAGTGCTCTTGGGGGGCTGAATCAACATTGATTATGGCCTCTGGGATGTGTGCAAGCACAGTTATGTTAATGGCATTGGTTCCGGCTGGAGGACACATTGTGACCACCACGGACTGCTACAGGAAGACCAGGATATTCATTGAAACTATTCTTCCCAGAATGGGAATCACGGTAGTGGTTCTGCACTTTTAATGCATTGTGCTGTCACATCATGTAATGTCATGTTCATGGGCTTTCGCAATTGTTTCTAAAAATTTTGGGCTGGATTTTCCAAATATTATCTTCTATTTCCATTGTGTCATATGAAACTTCTTAATTAGAAATTAACATTTTTGAGTCATCTTACTCTGATGAAAACTTTTAACTATTCTCCGCATTTTTAATCGCGTGTTCCATTTTCCAAATATTATCATCCTTTTCCTTATTGTTATTGTTGAAAATGCAGGCTACAGTTATTGACCCAGCAGATGTAGAAGGCCTGAAGTCTGCACTTG